>WBMY01014131.1:79461-104629 GCA_013397315.1 Donacobius atricapilla
AGGGACAGAGGGACACGAGGACGGGGGACAGAGGGACAGAGCGACACGAGAACGGGGGACAGAGGGACAGAGGGACACAGGGACACGGGGACACAGGGACACAGGGACAGGGGGACATAGGGACAGAGGGACACGGGGACAGAATCACAAAGGGACAGAGGGCACAAGGACACAGGGACAGACGGACAGAGGGACACGGGGCAGGACTGAGCAGCAGAGGCAGAGCAGAGGGAGTTTCTGAGGGTGGGAAACGTGTCTGTAATAGGTGTTCTGGAAGGAAGTCAAACCCCAGCCATTGCTCAAGGCTTGCGTATTGACTTTAACCTTCAAGGTAATTTTTAAACTTGACACTGGGGGGGAAAAATCAGCCAGAAAGTCAAGAGCACTTGGCAAAAAGCTGCTAAAATTGCTTAGGCATCATCATTATTATTGTATGTACACAGCGAGCTCTGCACGGGGCATGGCCATAAATCCTCCTGCTGACTCAGGGCTAAATTGGGAATATTTACTCAGGGAAGCAGTCCCCCTCTCCCCTTCCCTGAGAGTGCAGCCTGGCTCTCAGCAACACTCTGCATTCCAGTTGAATAAAAATAAGGAATTAATGCTATGACTCCTATTGTCGAGGCCTATTGATCCGACTTCGCTTTATTCTTTTTAAACCTGAATTTCATTTTGCAGGAAGTGATGTCTGTGGAAGAGGAAACTACTTCTTGCTACTGCCTGTTGGATCCTTATGCCTGTCACATTCTCTTAAACAGCTTTGGAACTTATGCCCTAATTGGGGAACCCATCTCTGACTGCGCCGTTCGACAGCTGAAAGTCGCCGTTTTTGGCTGCCTGTCTTGCAATTCTCTGGATTACAATCTGAGGGTTTATTGTGTGGATAACACCCCTTGTGCGTTCCAGGTAAATGCCTTCCCTTTGCTCCTCTGGGCTCTGTTTCTTTTCCCATAAAATGCTGGCAACCTTTTACTCCCTGGGCAGCCCCAACCTTAACCCAATGAGAATTTTAAGGGGTTTAAAGCACTGCTGCACCACTGGAATCTATCCCTTAATTTCTCTGCGGTTGTGGATTCACGCTGAGAGCTTTAGGGCAGCCAATCTCTCTTGTTTGCTCCCTCATTTTTTTGCCACGTTCTCAGCTACCCAGGTTCACCCAGCCCTGGTGTACAAAAATTCAATTATCCTGCATTTCCTCTTAAAAAAAAAAACCCAACCCAATCCCCACGTGGCGATTGAGAGGAGAATGATTTCCCTGCACCGTGTTCCAGGACACAACAATGACATTCTCTGGCTTTTGGTAAACTCAGGAGCCTCAGCAGAACGCTGTTCTTTGGGGAACTGAAATGCAAACAGTGGTGAGGTGAATTTTTCCTCCCTTTTGCCGTCGCACAGGGATGGAAGCACGGCTCCGACTGCAGCACACGCTGCTGTCTCTGTGCTTCTAATAAAAGCCAAGGCACCAAAAGGATTGTTCGAGGCTCACAATGGCTTTGTAATTATCCTCTTTATAACACTTAGACAATTAGTGGGTACCGGTGTCTTCCTGATGAGTCTGGAGGAAATGATCAGAAGAATAATTACCAGTTCTCCGCGTTCCCAGGAGGGAGAGCAGGGTGTTTGCAGATAGTGAGACAACCGTGCACTTACGGAACGATGCAGCCCCCAAAAGCCGGCCAGTGTCAGCGGGGAACATGGGGAGTCACAGAGGTTTTTGGATAAAATATCGGAGTTGGGGCTGCCAAGTCGTGTTTGACGGTTAACCCTGCACGGCGCAAGAGACAAAACTCCCTTGGTTTTGACTTTTTCCCTGCGTGAAAACTCTCCTTGCTCCCCCAGCAGCTGGCCTGGGTCTTTGTGAGGTTCTGAGTGCGCTGGGAAACTCCCGGCTCTCAAAACTGGAGGGCCCCAGGTGCTCTGAGTCTGGCCCAAACGCTGCTGCGGCCGGAGCAGTCCCACATCCATCACCAAAGGCAGAGCAGCACCCACAGAGCGCCCAAAAGCATCCAAAGCACCCCAGGGATTTTGAGAACAGCTAAAAAACCCCAATCTGCTCCCCCTGTGGCTGGAAACTGAAAGCTGAAGTCTCCCGATTCCTTCCTTCGTATGAACCGGACCAGCAGGGGTTAAACCAACCCAAACGCCTGTAAAAATTGGTTTATAACAGGAATCCATTAGTGCGGTTTCAAAGAGCTGGAGCATTGGATTTTCAGAAGGTCACAATGATTCCAGGGGCTCCTCTGGCAACAGCTTTGGTCCTGAGGAGCACTCAGCCCCGTGGATGGACACAGATTTTATATAATTTATGTGGATTAAGGAAGGTAATTTGGAAGCACTGCTTGCCTGCTGATTCTTACAGACTTCGGAAACCTTTCCTTCCTCACTGGTGTTTTTACTGCAACAGACCAGGAATAAACATTGCTTAAGTACAGGCAGGGGTGATTTTTTTTTTTTTTGCCATTATGTTTTGAATTCACAGAATTACATAAAAACTTCTCTCGGAACGGAGCTCTGGAGGGCTGTAGTGCAAAGGCTGGCCCAGAGTCTGCCCTTCACACTGCTCAGGGTCTTGCCCATTGATTCTGAAAGCGCCCCAGAGGTGGGAAATGGAAGTGAATGATTTCACCTGAAGCGTTTGAGGGCTCTGAAGAGCCCCGAGAGAAGTTCCTCAGCAAAGCTGCTCTTGACTCCAGCTGTGCTGGGCTGCACTGGGGGTGCTGGAGAGGGGACACAGCTAAAAATTCAGTGTCCAGCCACCATCATCTGTCCAGAAACGGGGCTGGCAGGGCCCGAACCCAGCCTTTTGGGAAATATAAATATCAAACCCCTCAGCTGCCCACGAGAGAAACTCCACTGTGCCTTCAGCACCGTGGGGGAACCTGGGAACAGAGAGGGATTTTCATTGGAGCTGGGGTTCGTTCCTAATACTGAAAATATTCTCTCCTCCTCCCTTGCAGGAAGTGGTTTCAGATGAAAGACTCCAAGGGGGGCAATTGCTGGAGGAACCCAAAGTTTTGCCTTTTAAAGGCAACAGCTGCAGCCTCCAGATCTCCGTGCTGGACGTGCCTCCCTTCCTGTGGAGAATCAAACCCTTCACTGCCTGTCAGGTACCTGGCAGCTCCCCTGCTTCCCTCTGCGCTGCGGGGCAGAACCCAGGCGAAACCCAGGCTCCTTTTATTTAAAAACCTTTAAACCTCCCGAGCATTTAACAAAAACATGTTGCCTTCTGATTCTGACAAACACAGATTTCGTTTATACCAGAATGCTGCAAATTTGTCATTTTACAGAAGTGCCTGTGCTTTCCCCCATTTCAGTTGCCTCCAACAGAATGCAAATATTCCTCCTGTTCAAACTGAACCACTCCTCAAGATGTTCCTAATATCTGTCATTCCAGTTTTGATATAACTATGGAAATGTGGCTAAAAATGACATTTAAATGTAGCCATGAGTTCAAATCACAGCACACAGAGACCAAGCATTAGAACTGAAGAGCAGCAAATTGGTTTTTCTCTTCTCCATTAATTAAGGAGGCTGTTGAAAACCGAAAAGGAAAAATCAAAACAAAAGAAGAATTTCCAAGGATTTTGATGACTGTAAATCCTAAGGAGTGCGCTGGCACATGGAGTGGGCTGGTTTTAAAACACAGCACTCAATTAGAATGTACAATCTCCCTTCTCCCAGAAGCAGAGACACAATTATCCATCCTCCAGGATTTTGGCAAAAACCCCTGTTTTAAATGTGTTGCCACGTTCCCCAAAACATGAGGGTAATGGGCTCTGAAAGTTATAAACACAGACCCAGAGCCAGAGAAAGCCTCTCCTCGTTAACAACGTGGGGATAATTTGAGGTACAATTTAAGAAATGAAATCAATTAATCCTTTCCAGTTTCTTAGAGAGAAGAGCTTCCCAGTTTTTTGTTTCTTCTTCTCACTCACCCGTATTTTAAAAGCCAAACCAAGCAGGGTTAGGATGTCCCAGCTCTCCTGCAGAGACCTGCCAGTGTGCGCCCAAAAGAAAATCAAATCACAGGAGTTTCCTTTTAATGCAACAAATTCACTTCTGCCCTCAGCAGGTTATAGAGCTCCATGCTTTGATTAATTTATTGTCTCCTAATCCCTTGTCCAAACACAAAGAACAAACGCCTGTGACGGACTGGAATTCAACCTCCAAATGCCACTTAGATCAGGGCAGGGACCCAGGGCTGGAAAAAAGCCTGTGCAAAACCTCTGTGCCAGAATGGGCTGACCCAGGGCTGCCCTGACCCGAAGGAATATTTACATTTTATAACTGAGCGTGACTGGCACGGCTTGGGCAGCTCAGAAACACAACCACTGCTCCCAGGAGGAGCTGCAGAACCTCCCCTGGCTCCGCGCTTCCCTCGCAGTGAAAAGTCTGGTGACAGCTCTGGTTTGGTTCCAGCCTCTTTATAGAGGAGAGAATCTATTTTTGCACGTGGAGTTCCTTCCAGTGTTCCCTGGGCTCCTCTCCTACGTCCCACCCTGTGAGAGCAGCTGCTTGTGCTGCCTGGCAGGAACAACTGAGCGCAGCCCGTTCCAGGAGCGTCTCTGGTCCAGCCCCGCCATCCCCCGGGCAGCGCGGGGAGGGGAGATTTGTGGAAATGATGTCTCAGGGGAGCAGCCATCCCGCTCCGAGGAGCTGCGGGGAGGCAGCTGCTGGCAGGCGGCACCAGGATCCCTGCAGGCTCTGCCCAGAGCCCGGGTTTGTCCTGGCCTGGCAGGAGCAGCCGCCCGGGGCTTGGCTCCCTTCCCGCCGGGGATGCCTGGAGGCTGCGGGTGGCGCAGGCTGGGCAGGGGCTGGGCAGGAGCTGGGCAGGCACCTCCTGCTGCTCAGAGCAGCTGCTTGTCTCCCCTCCTGCGTCTCCTGGAGGATCCAGCTCTGCCTGGGGCCATCAGATGATTTACAGCCCCTCTGTCTGCAAGGAGCTTAATTATAAAGGCAGAATGGAGCTGAAAGCATCTCGGAATGCTCCAATCGCCCATTGTTCCTTGCTGCTCTGCATTGTTTCACGCGGCTCCTTTCAGCCGAGTGGTTCTTCCACTCGGAGTGAAAGCAGAGATGATCACCCTGAAAAAAAATCTAATTACGGTTGCCCTGCTTGTAACATTTTGCTCGTGTTTCCTTCATTACTGTGAGCATCTTACTGCTGCTGCTGCTGCCAGCTGGGATCCACCTGGGGCTGCAGACAGGAGGGAAGGGTGGCGAGGCCAGGGCAGCTCTCAGGGGAAAATTCTCTTGGAATGGAGAAGGGAAGGGTGGCGGGGCCAGGGCAGCTCTCAGGGGGAAATTCTTTTGGGATGGAGAAGGGAAGGGTGGCAGGGCCAGGGCAGCTCTCAGCGGGAAGTTCCTTTCCTTGGCTTCTGGTCACAAGGTGATTCCAAGGAGACACAGAGAGGAATCCCCATCCTGGCAAAGGGGGACGAGGCAAAATGCATTTTTTTTAAGTGTCTTTAGGCGTCTTTTCTAAGAGTCTGCCATTCCTTGTTCCCCCGGAGCTCTCGGTCACTGCAAGACCTCTGCTCTCACGAATGGAATCCTCACTTTCTGGCTTTGAGCCGCTTGCAGCGGCAGGGCTGGCTCCTGAGCTGCTCCCGGCAGGGCAGGCCGTGGGTGTTTGCCCGCTGGCCGTGCCCCCCGCCCCTGACGCGTCCCCATCCCGCAGGAGGTGCCGTTCTCCCGCGTGTGGCGCGGCAGCCCCCGGCCCCTGCTCGGCGCCTTCTCCCTGGAGCGCTTCAGCCCCACCACCGGCCAGCTGTGCTGCACCGTCAGCGTCCGGCAGCTGCAGGGCCACGAGCTGCTGCTGCACGTCCAGGCCTCCGTCCTCGAGGTAACCCCTGCTCTGTGGGGAGGGAGGATGGTGGAGCACAGCCCTGGGCTGGGCTGGGTTCGGTTACCTTGGGCTGGGTTGGGTGTCACGGCAGGACATGGAATGGATCGAATCCACGGAGCTGTCAGCAGAGAATTCAGGCTTTATTTACAATCCCAACAGTTTCTTTTAGAACACGCTGTGTAAAAAGGTCTGTTATTGCTCCATGGCACTGACACTGCTCTCCATGGGTTCAGGAATAGGAAACAACCCCTGGGACAGTTGTTCTGGCAAAGGGAACACTGTTTGCTGAGCCTGTGCTGAGACACGCAGAGAGATGTTTTGGAAAGAGAAACTGTTGGCAGCTTTCCCTTGGGAAAGGAGCCGGCAGTGGTCAGCGAGCTGAAATTCAGGCTCAGGAATTAATGAAAACCCACAGTTGGGTTTCATTGGGTTGCACTGGGGTGGAAGGACCTTAAATCCCACCCAGTCCCACCCCTGCCACGGCCAGGACCACCTTCCACCATCCCAGGTGGCTCTGAGCCCCTCGGACCCTTCCAGGGATGGGGCACCACCTCTCCCCCTCCCCGTTTTTGTCCTCTCCTCCTGCAGTTTTTGATCGAAGCTGCAAGCAGGGTTTAAAGGCCTGCAGATCCCATTTCCAGCAGAAATCAAGGCACAGAGACTCTGCAGCACTAACAACAATTTACCGATAATTTAATAATGTACTGGTTGGGCTGGTGGTTGCAGTTTTCTGGCAGGAGGCTCCTGCAGAGCGCTGAGGGCTGGGGACAGGGGTACAAACTGTGCCTCGTGGGGACTGGGCGCTGCTCGTGGCCAAAAGAGATCAGACCTACAGCTGAGCGAGCTGCTGCCCTGTCCCACAGCCACGACATCAGCAGCTGCGGTTTTTTAGATTATTGAGCATCTTTGTTGATTAATCCAGATGAATACTTTTGGATTAGAGCTCTACACCCGTAAATGCTCTGAGCAGGGAGTGCAGCAGCTGGACAAGAGCAGCACGAACATAATCCTGTGTAAAAACTCCTCAGGAGTGGCCGAGTGTTTTCTGCTCCTCTATTGTTATCCCATAAAACCCCTCTGTCGCTCTCTGTGTCTCCAGCCCACGTTGCTGCCGCCTTGCTCTCCTCTCTGCTGTGTTTTTGAGGGCCCTGTCTGCACACAAATCCCCAGAGCATGTTCCAGTTCTGCTTCAAGCAGAATTGGCTGCTCTGGAAGGCTTTCTCATGCCTATCTCCAGCAGTGATTGAAGAGGGAGGATGATCTGACTGCAAAATAAATCTACAAGTGACAACTCCCCCCCGGAGCTGCTCTGTGCGTGACAATCCCCGAGGCACCGGGGCTGCTGCGCTTATCTCACACCTGCAGGGCTGCAGCATCCCCTGCAGCACCCTGCCCGGCCCCGGGGACGTGTCACAAACGTGGGACGGAGGCTGCACCATCGCTGCTGGTTAATATTGATGCTGTGTCACTCTCGGATGAGTAATGCACTGAAATTTGGCTCTGCTGTGCGAGGCCGCTGTGATTCCATGGGAAAAGAGGGACCAGACCCGCAAGGGACCTGGATTCCAGAGGGGCTGGGACAGCTGAGGTGATTAAATAATTCGGGCATTTTTAAAAATCCCAAAGAAAGAGGGAGGCAAACACAAATCTGTGTGTCCACGTTCCGGGTTTAAGCAATTAGATATTGAGAAACCCAGCGCTGCTCTGTAACACAAAAATAACCCAAAAAAGAAAAACTCGTGGAAGGAAAATAGCACCATTTTAAAGGTTTTTATGCACAAGTCCTCGTGCTGTTCCAGATGTTCTTTCACAAACCGCAGCAGCACCTCTCAGCTCAGTCATTTTCTGCCGCCGGTTCAAGCAGCAATCCGAGCGCCGGGCTTGACTCCCCCTTTCCCTGCTTTGCTTCCCCGTTCCCTGCAGGCTGAGAGGGAAAACATCACCTTCTTTGGCCACGAGGACAGCGCCTTCCCGGCCCAGCTGGGCCCCAAGGCGTTCAAGATCCCGCGCTCCATCCGGCAGCGCATCTGCGCCACCTTCGACGCGCCCGGCACCAAGGGCAAGGACTGGCAGATGCTGGCCCAGAAAAACAGCATCAGCAGGTGACGGCAGCGCCCTGGGCAGGGCCGGGGCACCCGGGACGGGGACTCGCTGCCTCTCCAGGGCTCGGGGTGTTCGTTTGGTGGGCCGTTGGTTTGTTTGTTGGGTCATTTGTTTGTTTGTTGGGTTTTTTGGGTCGTTTGATTGTTTGTTCGTTCGCTGCTCTCGGGCGTGCATGGGCTTTTGGGGCTCCCTCCTCGCTCCAGCTGCTCTGAGCTGTCCTCTCCTCCTGCTGGGCTGGACATCCTGCTGTCCTCTCCTGCTGGGCTGGACATCCTCCTGTCCTCTCCTGCTGGGCTGGACATCCTGCTGTCCTCTCCTGCTGGGCTGGACATCCTGCTGTCCTCTCCTGCTGCTGGGCTGGACATCCTCCTGTCCTCCCTCAGCAGCCCCGGGCTGCAGAAGCGTTTTGTCCCTCATGGAAACCTTTTGTTCAAAGCATTTACGGGGCTGCACATTTCCCCAGGCAGATCCCCTTGGCTCTCATGGGTGTATCTCCCACTCCAAAATGAATCCTGCTGGGGTTTTTTTGGTTTTTTTTTTTAAGGGAAAGACATCTTTCCCTTAAAAAGAGACAGTCATGCTCTACTGTTAGGAGTAATAATATTATGATTATTAAAACTGAAAGATGCTGTAAAAACCAATTTGCTTCTTGCTTTGCTTTTTCTGCTTGGCTAAATTAAATTGGCGGAGGCAGCTCCCTCACAAAAATATTTTTTGATTGTCGCAAACTCTATAAATGTGTTCCCAGGAGAGCAGAGGAATTCTTAAATCAAGCAAAGTAACTTTCCATTGGCTTCTTGCTTTGCGTGGGAACCTCAATAAACCACATCCGAGCCAAAGGAAAAGGAGTTTTGGATAAACACTTTGTTTTACCAAATTCTGTGCAAATCCCCCCTGCAGGGTCCTAAAAACGGGACGTGAACAAAACAGAAAATCACAGATAAAAGGTGCTGTGTCTTTGCACAACCACAAGCATCCACTGCTATCAAATCCTCTCCCTGTATTTCCTAGTGATGCTTCCCAGAAGGGATTTGCCCTTCCCAGGGGCGGCACTGCTGGGCCTGGGGATACCTCGGGCTTGTGGTCACTGTCCCTGACCTGTCCTGGGCAGGGGTCACACCCTGTGCCCGTGGTCACTGTCCTGGGCTGGGCAGGTGCCACCTGAGGGACCCCCAGGACTCCTCAGCTCATCCCCCTCAGCTCCAGGAGGGTTTTCATTTTCCCAGCCCGCGGATGGCGCCGGGCACAGGGCACGGCTGCTACCGGGCTGCTCCTCATTCCCTTTTCCCTCCATCCCCGCAGGAATCTCTCCTTCTTTGCCACGCAGAGCAGCCCCTCCGCCGTCATCCTGGACCTGTGGGAGGCGCGGCACCAGCACGACGGGGACCTGGACTCGCTGGCCTGTGCCCTGGAGGAGATTGGCAGGACGCACTCCAAGCTCCCGGACGTGGCAGAGCCCGAGCTGGACGAGCCCGAGTTCCCCTGCAGCAGGAAGGGGCTTTAGCCCCTCTGTCCTGCCAGGACCTGCGGCCAGCCCGGCCCTGCCAGGGTTTGGTGCCCATGGGGAGGGAACTCGCCCCAGAGCAGCGGCAGTGCCAGGAGCAGAAGCAGCCCTGCTAAAAAAAAAAAAAACCCTCTGGCGATGAGGAAAAGAAGCTTCTCCCTGTCCTCCTCCGCTTAAAATTCACCTTTCGGTGCCCCAAACAAACCTGCGCTCGTGCCAGTGCTGGGGCAGGAGGGAGAGGGACCCAGAGCCATAAGAGGTAAATGTCATTGTGTATTTAGGAACAGTCATGTTCGTGTAATGCCTAGTGAAAATCAACAAATAATGTTGGATATTTCGAGCCACTGGAGGTTGGTCCTGGTTAAAAGGTCTCTCGCTTCAAGAGTGGTTTAAAATCCCATCATGTTGTCACTTTATGTCTGCTACAGGAAAACTGAAAATTTGGCCTTATCCTGTTCAGATGTTTGAGGAATTAGAAGATCTCATGATTATTTCATGTCATGTGTACTCCAGATAATTTGTTTTAAAAGTTCAGCCCCTTAATGAATGTACATTTGCTGCAGAGCTTTGCTGCCTGCTCTGCTACCAAAATTCCAGAACAAACCCCTTCTCTCTGAGACCGGGGGGTGTGCACACGCAAGAGGAATTTTCTAATTTTCTACGTCTGCAAACTTTCTTAGTCAAAAACTGTCTTTGGGGGTGGATTTAAATAACCAAATAACACACGGGAAATTTCCAGCCCTATTTTAGCAAGTTGAGACGTTTATTTTTATCGCTTCACTCTCTGTGGCTGAGCTAAAGGTGAAGGCAATCAGCACAGCTTCATTTTGGTTTGGTTTCAGGTTGAAACCACAAACCCCGCACGGCGCTGCCAACACTGGCCTTGATTTCGTTGCACAGTTTGGGAATTTCACAGGATCCAGAGCTGGCTGTGTTACCTTGGTTTAGTCACAAGTTGCATTTGCCCCCAAAACCAGAATCTAACCGGAGAATTCACCTCGTTTTTTATCAGTTCCATAAAATATCATTTATGCTTTCGACCAAACCAAAAAGAGCTGTCACTGTGAGCGAGGGCCTGGTGGAGCTGGTACTGAGCCAAATTTCACCCTTATTTTGACCGTTCTTTTCACTCCCCTCCTTCACCGAGGTGCTCCTCGGTCCGTGCGGCTGCCGGGGGCACAGTCAGGAGAAGCAGGGACAGAAATGAGGCTTTGGGAGTGCAGGAAACCCAAACCAAGGCTCTGGGGGCTGTTTTAGGCTCGTGTCTGGCTGAGAGCAGCACGGCAGCCCCCAGGGCTGGGATTATTCCTTCACCCAGGACTGCAGCGTGAAAATCTCAACAGCGACAGCAACAACAGCTCTGCCCTTTCTCCTGCTGCTCTGCAATCGCCCCTGTCACTGCCTGCCCGGCTCAGGAACAGGCTGAGACTTGGAAATCCTGAGCCCCGGCAATCCCGAGAGCTGTGCAAACACTTCCTGCAGCTCAGCATCCCCTGCAGCCTGGCAGGAGGCTCCTGGCGCAGGGGCAGCTCGGCTGCCAGCAGCTTTCGGGGCAGACAGAAATACCGGCTGCAAGCTGTCGCTGCTTCCTGCAGCACATGCTCCTCGCAGGGCTGGGATTACATCTCCAGCGACTGCCAGTCCTCCCCCTCAGAAACCTGTTCTCCGTTGGACAAAATGTCAGGCATGAGGAAAAACAAAACAAGGAAAGGCACCCAGGGAGCGAGGCGCGTCTGCGAGCTGCCGTTGTCGGGGAAACCAGCCCCAGCCCGTCTCCGGCAGGGAATTTGTTCTTGCTGCCTCGCCTCGGAGCAGCTCTGGCTCTGGGGCGGGCTGGGTTGGTGTCCCCAGCGCAGCCCAGGGGCCCTTCTGCGGCCTCTGCTCCGCTTATCAACCCGCCAGGGCTCCCCTACACCCCAAAAGGAGCTCTGGGAGCTCAGCCCTGCAGCCCTTCCTCAGGGAGCACCCGGGGTTCTGCCCTGGGAACACCCTGGGAGCTCTGTGAACCCCCAGAGCTGGACACCCAGCTCACAGGGACCCGGGCTGGCCCCCAAACCCAGCTCACAGGGACCTGGGCTGACCCCAAACCCAGCTCACAGGGACCCCAACCTGGGCTGGCCCCCAAACCCAGCTCACAGGGACCCCAACCTGGGCTGACCCCAAACCCAGCTCACAGGGACCCCAGCCCAGCCTAATCCCCAAACCCAGCTCACAGGGACCCGGGCTGGCCCCCAAAGCTCAGCTCACAGGGACCCCAACCTGGGCTGACCCCAAACCCAGCTCACAGGGACCCCAGCCCAGCCTAGTCCCCAAGCTCAGCTCACAGGGAGCCCAGCCCCACACCAGAATCCCAGTTCCACCCACAGTCCCACGGAGTTCATGTCCTGGAAGGGAATAAATGCCCAAATTGGACAATTCCTGGAGGAACAGTTGGATGTTGCCCTTTAGGTTTTGTTCCCTGGTTTTGCTTCCCTTTGGCTAAAGCAGTTCCTTGTTGCTGATCTCACTCTTCGAGAACCTGAATCAACAACTCTCGAATTTTCCTTCCTATTCCTGACTCTTCTGATGCTCCTGTATTCCTCAAATGGACCAGAAATGCTCCAAATATTTATTTCCCTTCTCCCTTTCTATTGAAAAGACCTTTTGGAAATCTGTGCACATATTTATGTGATTTGATCCAAAACACAGATGTGGAAGAGCACCTGGGAAAGGATTAGAGGCCAGAAATTAAAAATTCAATCCTTTCTTCTGTTGTATAAATTATGATATTTGAAAAACAATATTCCCGAACTAGAAAGTAAAAGAAAGAGAAATGTGATTTCCCCCCTGTAGATTCCACGTGGCTGCCCTGGCTCTGCTCAGGGGAAAGAGCCATTCCGATTTTACATCACCAAAGAATCTGCTTCAATAGATTTTCATCTTCCCGAGCACTTTGCCCAGGTATTTCTGTGCCGTGAGTCATTGCAGACTAATGGCTGCATTTTAAAAATGACTCCCAGCTCCGCCAGCGCCATAAAGCTCATTTCCATTTCGTACCGCCCCGCACTCCCACAGAAATTTTATTGGGATTTTTGTAATAGATGAAAAGATACCAACCCAATTCTCTTAAAATCCAGGGAACTGCTTTTGTCATCGTTTGTATCTCTGGCTGCAGCTGCTCCCCCCATCTCTGGCCTGGGAACTGCTGGCTTTCAGAGAATTTATTCACTATAAATCACCAAAAAGGCATCTTGCAGGGTCCAGGATATTCACATCACACTGCAAGTCCATTCTTTTCCACTTGCAAGGCAGTGATGGGTGAGTTTTAAAGCACTCAAGAACTGATCAGTTCCAGGGAATATTTCCCACAAAAGGAAGACGCAGCTCAGGTCCGCAGTGAGTTAAACGAGGGAGGGACCGGGCTGGCTTCTGGTCACCGCCTGAATCTTCTTTTTTCGCGCTTTTCTGCCTGTAAAACACAGACTGCAGCAAAGATTTGCGTTAGTTCTTGGCTGGTAATTAGCAGAGCGGAAAACAGGAAATGAGATTTTAAGTCCTTGACAAGCGTGGGTGATCTCCAGGGTTGCCTCTCCGGCCTTTCCTCGGCTGATTCCCCCAGGAGCTCTCACCTGTGGCCCAGCAGGAGAGTTGAACACCCCTGACCCAGAGCCTGCCCGTGCTGCCCCTGCTCGGGAATGTTCTCCGGGGGCTGTTCTTTCCTGGGATGAGCTTTGGTGAAATTCCTGCCTGGACACTGCTCCAGCAGACACGGCGGGTTCCGTGACAGCCAACGCGAGTCTGCCCTGCCTCGGGCAGAGGATGGCGGTCCGCTTGGAATTATTTCCAGCGCTCCTGAGCAAACGCAGGAGCTGGACCCAGGCAGCTCCGGCAGCCCCCGGGGCCGCTCCGGGCGCTGGGGATGGTCCCTGCCCACACCAGCCGGAACAGCAGCGCGGGCCTCATTCCGGCACAGGCGGAAAGGATGGATCCCTGCAGGGCTGAGGGCTGGCTCGGAGCATCCTGCGGCGCTGGCAGAGGCCGCAGGGCTGGAGGCAGAGCCCCGGCTGCTGCCAGGCTGGAGGGGAGCGTGTCCGTGTCCGTGCTCGGTGTCCTGCCCGAGGCACGGCCCGTGTCCGGTGTTTGCCACCCCAGCTGCTGCCTCAGGGGTCGGTGGTGCAGCCCCCGCTGCTGTCTGGGCCGGGGCAGGGGGGTCTCGTTCCCAAGCTGTTGCAAAAGCTGCTGTAACGGGGCCGCGGAGTCGCCTCGGTTTGTGCTTCACCGCGGAGCGCCGGGACAGCGTCCCCTCCCCGCGCCTCAGGGCCCCCAGAGCCGGAGTGGCCGCGTCCCGCAGAGAGGGGTGGGCTGTGCCTGGGCTGGTGTGTGCCCCCAGACCCATGGTTCTGCCCCCAGACCCCTGGTGTGTGCCCCCAGATCAATGGCAGTGCCCCCAGAACTGAGGCTGTGTCCCCAGACCNCTGCCCCCGACCCATGGTTGTGCCCCCAGACCCATGGCTGTGCCCCCAGAGCTGTGGCTGTGCCCCCAGACCCACCAGCCCTCGGTGCAGAGCGCTGCCTGGGGCACCGCTGTCACCCTGGCACTGCTGCCACCCTGGCTGTGCTGTCACCCCATCACCGCTGTCACCCTGGCACTGCTGCCACCCTGGCACCACTGTCACCCTGTCATGTTGTCGCCCTGGCTCGGCACACAGACCTCGCTGCCAGCCCCAGGGTTCGTGCAGCCCGTGGGGAGGTTCAGGGTGCCCTGCACCCAGCCTGGCACGGTGGGAGGGGAAGGTTCGGCGGTCCCCCCAGACCCTCCCAGGGCTGAGCCACCCTCGGCTCTGCGTGAGGGACATCCGAGCCCCGCCGTCCCCCGCAGTGGAACTGGGAATATTCACCTCAGCTCGGGGTATCTCCTCGGGCAAATCCTCCAGGTGTCCCCGCCGGGCACTGCAGGGGGAGGCAGGGAGGCAGGAGGGAGGTTTTTGGGTGAAGCTGTAGATTTTTGCGTCCCAGCCTAAAGCCCAGCCCTGCCTGCTGAGCCTCGGGGCTCCCCAGCCGCCCCCAGGACCGGGCACGCACAGACCCCGCGCTCAGCAAACCCACATCGGCTCAGGGGCACCCCGAGCTGCCTCCTCCCAGCTCAGCCAAATCCCTCCCTCCGTGACGCTGAGCCCAGCTGATAAATGGCTGCAGAAACGCTCTGTGCCCCTTATTTTGGTTTGGGTAAGGCAGAATGTGACGCTGGCCAGTCTGGCGAGGCCCCGAGCAGCGTCACACAAGAGATAACAAAACCCCCATCGCATTTTCAACTTCCAGAACTCTGGACCAGCTCTGAGGTGAAAGCGGGGAGGAGGAACTTCAACCCAATCCAACCCAAAATATAAATAATTCCTAAAAAGAGAGAAAAAAACCCCACAAACCCACAAGTATTCCTCCAGAGAGACCTATTTTCTCTTCTGCTCCTTTATTTTTGCAGCGAATAGTTTGTGCAAAGGTCGGTTCTCGGCTGCTCTGCCTGAGCATCCCTCCCTGCCCGGGCTCGGCGTGTCTGGGGTGAAGGAGGGCAGAGCTCTGAACCCTTTCTTTGGGATGAAGCTGGAGGAGTGTGGAGGGGGGAGACAGAGCGTGGAATCAAAAGCATGGCCTTGGCTTCATACCACACTTTCTGTGCCTTGTTCTATCAATGTAAATTCTGAATGTTGTACAGTGAAAATACTTGGGAAAGACTCCTTGGAAAAGGCTGCACTGGCTTCTTTTTTCAGCACATGTACATATATAAATACCTATACATATATATATATTTGGTAATGCCAACCAGCTGTGTTCTGTTGTCCTGGAGAAGTCACCGTGGACACTTTGGATGTTTTTCTGTAGAGTTTCAGAGCTGTACGGCCCCGGCCTTTGCAGAGAGATGTACAGATGGGAATTATGGATATCAGCTATTTATGAATAAAGAGTCTTTTACTGACACTTGGCCCTGCTGTCCTTTCCCTGCTGGGGCCGAACAAGCAGGAGCTGGGAACGGGGGGTTGCACGGGGGTTTGGGGCGGCTTTTTTGGTTTTAATCACTCCGCTTCTTTCCCTTCTCAAGAGCAGCCCCCCAAAACCCTTCCTGGAGAGACTGAAGGAGGACCAAGCCCCCCCAGCACGCTCCCCCCACGAACCCTCAGCGGGCGACGCTGAGATCCTGCCCGTGGCACTCACCCCAAGGAACAAAAGGTGTTAATTATTTAATCCGTCCATTAATCCAGGCGGAGCAGAGTCGCGGGACAAGTGCCATAAATCAGGATAACCCTCCCGTGTTTTCCTGCCCGCTCTGGAGCTGCGATCGGCCAATCCACCCAGCCCCATCTCCTGCCAGGGCCCCTCCAGCTCCAGCATTAATGACCCCCGTAAAAGCAGCCCTGATTAATTGTGCGTGCAGGGAAAAGCTGGCTCTGATCCCAAGGGGTCGTGGCACTGTGCTCTCAGGAGCAGCCGCTCCAAACTCGTGCTGCGCCAGGAGGCTGCTGGGGCAGGCCCTGGCTGGGGCGTTTCTGAAAGCACAAAAAACCCGAGGGGACATTTCCAACACGAGGACAGCCCCAAACCGGTTGTTCATTTTGTGTCCATTTTGTGTCCATTTTGGCTCAATTCTGTGTCCATTCTGTGTCCATTCTGTGTCCATTCTGTGTCCATTTTGTGTCCATTTTGTGTCCATTCTGTGTCCATTTTGTGTCCATTCTGTGTCCATTCTTTGTCCATTTGGGTCCATTCTATGTCCATTCTGTGTCCATTTTGTGTCCATTTTGTGTCCATTCTGTGTCCATTCTGTGACCATTTTGGGTCCATTCTGTGTCCATTTTGTGTCCATCCTGTGTCCATTTTGGGTCCATTTTGTGTCCATTCTGTGTCCATTTTGGGGTCCACCATGGGTGTAGCCCTGGCCCAGCTCAGCTGCCCAAGGTTTACCCTTTAAGGCCTTTTAATAAGTATCCAATTTATTCTCCAGCTCTGTCCAGTCTCTGCTCCAGGTCAGCCTTCCCAAGCCATCAAGAACAGCCACTGAGACCAGGGAGGGAGCTGAGAAATTCCCATACTGGGAAAACAAAGTACCCCCGGCTTTGCGGGAGTGTGAAAAAAATAAAATAAAATCAAATATTAGCGTTTAGCGCCCTGCAGGGAGGGCAGGGCCGGCTGTGCCCGCACTCGGGGACATCCCGGGGACACAACCACCCCCAGGCTGTGCCCACGGCTGGTCCCCAAGCCCCGGGATGTCCCCAAGCGGGGTGCCAGCGTTTCCCCTTCTCCGAGGGGCGAGCAGCTCATTAAATCTTCCAGCAAGGTGATTTTATTACCGCCTGCCAGAGCCGGAGATTTACTGCCCCATTCCTCACCTGCCCTCTCCCTCCCGCTTATTCCTTTGTATTTGTTAATGGCCTTTTCTCTTGTTATATAATCCTGTCAGGAGTGTAAAAATGCCTCTCAGGACTGTTGGGGGGTGTAAATCTCCCGGCCCGTGGCGCTGACAGCGCTGAGTGTTGGTGGCAGCAGCCCTGGCCTGTCCTCCAGTAATTGTCAGCGCGCGATGGGAAAGTGTAAGATTTAATAAGGTCATAAAGCAGAATGGCATCAGCCGGGCTGATGGGGATTTTTTTCATTAACATTCAGAGGATCTGGATTCTTTGGGACATTAAATTACAGCGGCTGAGCAGAAATGACCCGTTTGATTATTCAAGATTTTCCAGGAACGCGGGGAGAGCGGCAGGGCCGGGATGAAATTCCCACAGCAAAACAAAAAAAAAAAGGAAAAAAAAAAGAAAATAAAATTCCTCTGTGCCCTCAAACCTCTGGTGACCCAGCTGAGCTCAGCTCCAGAACCAGGCTCTGGAGGGGGGAGAGGAGAGGCTCTGCAGCTAATTTAGCTTTGAGTGGAGTAAAATCAAACATTCCCATCAAGCCTGGTGCGCGCTGGTGGCAAAGAGCTCCGTGCTGATTGCGAGTCTCCAAGGCAGGGCCCTAAATCAACGCCAGCAAAGTAAAATCTAAAAAAAAAAAAANAAAAATAAAAAAAAAAAAAAAAAAAAAAAAAATTAAAACAAAACCAAAAAAACCACAGAGACGGCTCCTTCCCCACCCGAGCGTTTTCCCCTCAGAGCAGTCAGAGCTCCCCTTGGTTGGATCCCTCCGTGTTCAGTTCCTGAAGCCCCACCTGGAGCCCAAACTGACCCCACAGCCCTTCCCAAAGCCCAGATCCAAGCGCTGAGAAATATCCGAACCACTGCCGGCACTCGTGGGAGCACCGGGAGCTGCTGGGACGTCTGAGGCTAAAAAAAAAAAAAAATCTGATTTTTAAAGGTGCTAATTAGCAGCTGAGCTCCTCTGGGAAATGTCAGCCCGTTTGTGGGTGACGAACACCTCTGAGAGCAGGGCCCTGGATTTCCTCAGCCCCACGTCGTGGATGTGCAGATAAATTTTCCCCCTCATTACCCAGAATCGTCGGGCTCCTGCTCAGACACTTGCCCACGGCGGGCAATTATTTACTGCTCATTATCACGGTCTCCTGTCAGATTCGGGGAGCAGGAAAAAAGGAACAGAGATCCTGGGCTTGTGGAAACACCGGCGACATTCAAATGCAAGGGAAGAAAAAGTACCTGAAGCTCCTGCTCGATTTACAAACTTGCCGAGGAGTGACAGCCGCTCCTGAAAGGATTTGTCACCGATTTTAGGGGCTGTGACAGCGCTGAAGCCTCTGCCTGCAGCATTCGTGGGGAAAGAACTTCAGCGTTTTGCTCCGTAGAAAGTCAATTAAAATTCTAACTTTGGGAAAGGTGCTGTGGCTCCCTCCCCTGCATCCTGCCCCTCGCTAATTATTTCTGTTTAATTCTCCCTGCCATGGAAGGCTCTCGGAGCTCTCTGCAAACACCGGGCTCATTAAAGCCCTGCTCCGGAGTTTACAGAGATTACAGCAAAAGGTTTACACCGAAAAAGAAAGTTTAAAAAAAGAAAAAAATTAAAAAAGGAGGAGGGGGGGGATGCTGCTCTTTAAAAGTGCATTTCCCCCTGATTCTCCTTGAGGGAAGAGCTGCACCCCGGCTCATTTTCCCAAGCAGCTGATGGGTCCTTTAGGAAATATCGGGGACAAGCAGAGCCCGGTTTTTTTCCGTGCTCATTTTCATGCCGGTACCTGGCGCTGTTACAGATAAAAAATGGAAATGAGGCGGCCGAGGCGGTTGTGGGGGGCCCTGCTGGAGCAGTGAGGGCAGCAGCCTCACCTCGGGCTGGCTGGGATTGAAATTTTGGGGCTGAATTAATAACGAGCCCGGCCGGGAAATGCTGCCTGCACCCTGCGGGGCTGGAAACGTCTTCTGACATTAATGAAGAAGGGACGGGGGGGTACCTGGGCAGAGCGGGGAGCACACGGAATAAAAAACCTTCCCTGCGCTCCTGGCAGGCCGAGGGATGCTCCTGCTGCCTCTGAGTCTTTGCGAGAGGAATTTCACGGCTCCCTCCGTCCTTCTCGACACTTGCAGGGTTTTTTTTTTGTTGTCTCAGACCACGGAAATCACCTCATTATCGCCGTCGTTATTCCCAGCAGCACCGGGAATGTTCTGAGGGGTTTCACAGAGCAGCTTTAAAACCAGGAAAAGCCGGAAGGAAGGTTTTTCCTGCCTCCCCAGCAGAGGTGGTTGTGGGAAGCCTTCACCGAGCTGGGGAAAGGCCACAGGGGATTGGGGCTGCAGGAAAACTCGGGACTGAGCTGGACACGTTGTGAAAAACGCCACTGGCTTGTTTAAAAATTTTAAAAGTTTAATAGTAATGAAACACTTATAAAAACAATAAAAAATAGAGCGATAAGGATTTGGACAACCAGAGTTAGGACAATAAAGGACAATAAAAAGCAAAGAAATACTGATGTCGGGATGCTTCTGGGCACTAATCCCCAAGAGCATCCCTCACGAACAAAGGATCGACCCTTAAAAGCAGCGGCCTGTTGCATATTCATATATCTCATACATGATGCATAAATTCCTTGCAAACTCGTGTTTTCTCTGGTTTTTGTCAACCTTTTCCCCTTAATCCTGGTGGCTCCTTCCAGACAGGAGAGGAGGTGGGATGATGTTTGTCNTTGGGGCTGCAGGAAAACTCGGGACTGAGCTGGACACGTTGTGAAAAACGCCACTGGCTTGTTTAAAAATTTTAAAAGTTTAATAGTAATGAAACACTTATAAAAACAATAAAAAATAGAGCGATAAGGATTTGGACAACCAGAGTTAGGACAATAAAGGACAATAAAAAGCAAAGAAATACTGATGTCGGGATGCTTCTGGGCACTAATCCCCAAGAGCATCCCTCACGAACAAAGGATCGACCCTTAAAAGCAGCGGCCTGTTGCATATTCATATATCTCATACATGATGCATAAATTCCTTGCAAACTCGGGTTTTCTCTGGTTTTTGTCAACCTTTTCCCCTTAATCCTGGTGGCTCCTTCCAGACAGGAGAGGAGGTGGGATGATGTTTGTCTTTTCCCATAAGGAGGCAGCAACTCTTGCTGTCATCTCTGTGCCAAGAATTTCTTGGTTATTTCATCCACTCCTTGTGCAGGTCACAAAAAGATGTCTGACATCACACGGCTTCTATTTTAATATCACGCTATAGCCTAAAACTGAGTGACACCTGGGCTCTGCTTTGCCTTTTCCTTTCCCCAGAAAACCTCTGCTCACCTGTGGGCTCGACATTCCTGAGGCCGAATTTCAGCTCGCTGACCATCGCCGGCTCCTTTCCCAAGGGAAAGCTGCCAACAGTTTCTCTTTCCAAAACATCTCTCTGCGTGTCTCAGCACAGGCTCAGCAAACAGTGTTCCCTTTGCCAGAACAACTGTCCCAGGGGTTGTTTCCTATTCCTGAACCCATGGAGAGCAGTGTCAGTGCCATGGAGCAATAACAGACCTTTTTACACAGCGTGTTCTAAAAGGAGCTGCTGGGATTGTAAATAAAGCTTCTTTCTCTGCTGACAGCTCTGTGGGGTCGATCCATTCCGTGTCCGTCGGGGCACACAGCCCAAGGACAGGCAGCAGCAGCATCCCCGGAGCCCCGCCAGGAGCCCCGGGCCAGCTCAGCGCTTTGCGGGGCAGCGAATTCAGCCGAGCGCACCCGGCGAGGTGGATAAATGGAGATGGCTTGGGTCACCGGCTGCCCAAAGTCAGGGTGCTCACACCGTAATTACTGTCATTAGTGCGCCCGTGATTGGTGACCGGGCTTGGAGAACAGCTAGGAGATAACACCAGGTTAATACCCTGCGAAGGAAAGCGTTTCAAGCGACCAACAAGGGCACAATCCTGGAAAAAGCCGGTCAGGGGTGGCCTCTGTGCTACCCCACGCGCAGAAAATGACTCCGAGGAGCTCAGCGGCCCGGGGGAGACGGGAAAGCAGCAGGGCTTTAGCGAGCGGAGCACCGGGCAGCCAGCGAGGGCATCGCCGCTGCTCCAGCTTAACCTGGCGGGTCTGAAACGGGAGAGCCCAGTCGGGCTGAGGGGACGCCGGGGAGAGGATTGGGATGTCCCAGCTCCCCAGTGCCACTGCCTGCTGCTCTCCTTCGGGCCTCCAAACCCGCAGCGCTCCTTTCAGAGCGGGCTCTTCCCGAGCCTCCAGGAGTTGGGAACATCCCTGCCCCTCCAGGGCAGCGGCTGCGCCCCGGAGCTCAGCTCCAGCTCGAGGGGCAGAGGGGGAGTGTGACAATTCCAACCTGCCACGGGGAGGGCGGGATGTGGGGGAGCCCCGGAGGAGAGCCAAGGGCCAGGGATGCGACGCTGCTCGTCACACACACACTTGGATCAGAAGGCACGAAATCGATTGATTTAAAAAGGTCTGACTCCATTTTATAGTATTTCTGCAAGGGCCAGGGACTGGAGGAGAAGGTTGACACCTCTCCCCATCCCCTTGGTCAGGACAACTGTCCATCAGCTGTGCATAGCTCTAAGAACAGGAATGAAAACTTTCCTTGAAATTAGGAAAACATTGGCTATGGTTACATCCCCCAAGCGTGAGAAGAAACCCAAACCGTGAAGCGCTGTGAAACAGAAGCTGAAAACACCGGGGCTACAGGGACGGCAGAGGAATCCCGACTCTGGAGGGGCACGAGCAGAGCTCTGCTCCCGGGGCTCCAGGCCGGGATAAAGGAAAGAATTAATCGCTCCGGCTCCTGGGCGATGCCCGCAGCAGAGCTCCTTTCAGCCACAAGGAAAAGCAGCACCGAACAGTTTGTTTGGGTTTTATTCCCTCTCCCGAGCTCCACACCCTTGACACCCGTTTAAATATTCAGCAGCGCTCAGTCCCCGCGCCGGCTGCGCTCACCTCTCCCATTTCCCGGCGGAAATAACGGGGTCTGGTGCAAACCGAGCATTTGTGAACAGCAATCCTCCTCCTGCTGCTGCTGCTGCTCGAGCTGAGACCTGAGCTCCTCTGCTTTCCAAGGGGCTGCAGCAGGGCCAGAACCTGCCTGGCTGCACCTGAACCCCCTCCTGTCCCAAATTCTGCCCCGAGAGCAGCCGGGGCTGGGCTGAGCCCCAGCTGGGGAAGGGAGAGCCGTTTCTGTCGTTCCCCAAATGCCAGGACGCAGAAAATCCCCGGGCCCAGTGTGAGGCCCAGGAAAACACCATTCCTGCTCCTGCAAACATTTGTCACTGCCAGCGTCCCCGAGGGGCTGCCGCTGCTGCTCCGGGCTGGCAGCTGGCAGAGGCAGAGGCACGGGGGGATGCAGGGGGGAACCTGCCGCGGTGACGCGATAAATTCATTTTTCCGACACAGGACCAAGCTTGGCGCTAAATGTCAACTGCTGGATTAGCAGCCGGGGGCGAACAAATCTCTGTGGCAGCCTCTGGAATTCAGGGCTGGTTGGGCCAGCTCAGAGGCTGAAGGAGGCGGCCCCTGGGAGCGAACGCAGCGAGGATTTCAGGGGCGGCATTTCCTCCCTGCCCGGAGCTCAGGTGAAAACGCTGCCCTGCAGAGGCTCAGCCGCGTCCTTCCATCCTTGTCCCCTCCCTGCCCTTGGATTTGTCCTTCCAGGTGGAGGTGAGAGCCCGAGAGAGGCTGAGCTTTGCAGAGCGCTGCTGTTCCCCGCCAGCACCGAGCCCGGCCCGAGGCGATGCTGCTCCACACGCAGCAAATGCCAAGAAAATCAAAACTTTCTTCCTTAATTTTTCTTTTTTTTCTTTTTTTTCTTTTTTTTTCTCTCCCCATTGAAATTCAAGCGCCACTCCAGCAGAGCTCGGTGCTGCTGAGTGACCTTTGGGTGACATTTGCTTTGCCGGGCGCGCCAGCAGGGACCAGCCCAGCCCTGGGCAGGGAGGGAAGGACTGGGGTGAGCTGGTCCGGGGTGCAGGGAGGAAACCGAAACCCCAGCCCTGGGCACAGCACTGAGGTTGTAACCCCAAGTTTTACTGATCCTTTTTTACCACATGAGCACAATTTCCCCCCGGGAGAGCTCCAGAGCCCCTTGGTGGCACCAAATAAAAGTGAGAATGGGCCAAAAAAGAGTCACCCTAGAGCCTGTCAGCTTTGTGTATTTAATATATTTAACCTCTATTTATCCGGCTTTCACACTCTGAATGCCAACAAGGGACTCCTCCGGCTTAAAAGAGGAGAGAGGTGAAAAGCACAGTCGTGGTAGAGCAAACCCCAGCAGAGCCATCCAGGAAACAGCAGAGAGAAGAATAATCCACTTTCCAGACTTCTGCAAGTCATAAATGGGTTGGTGTTTGGATAAGTTCTGCAGGATTCTTGATTAAACAAATACATAATTAGAAAATGAAACCTTTCTAGCAGTTAGCTCTCTCAGTCTGGGGGTCTAAAACACTTTTGTAAATAGAATTATCTGCTTCAGAGACATTAAACCCACCAGTGGAATCTCTTGCGTTACCACGCCGTGAACATCTGACCTCCAACACGGGGAAATAATGAAAAATTAATGGATCCAGATGTGCCAACCCTGCCGGCGGCAGATGTTCATTTTACACACCATTTAGAAATCCCCAGCGCATTGGAGAACACGAGGGTAAAACGATGGAATAACGGGAAGGAAGGGAGGAAGGCTGGGGGTGAAATCTGCGCCGTCCCGGGGGTGGAAGCGCAGGGAGGGGCGGGGGAGCGCCCCTGGAACGTGCCCCTCTCGTGGCAGCGGCTCCAGTCCAGGGACTTCTCCCAGGACACTGCCGGGCTGTCCCCAGCACCTTCATCCCACCGTTCCTGGGCGTGCCAGCACAAACTGGCAAAGGTTTGAGGACACAAAACTCACCCCCGGCAGGTATTTGCCATTCCTCTGCCATGAACGACCACCCGTCTTTTTTTCTCCTTTTGCCCCTGGAGTTCCGGCCCTGCTGGGGATTATTTTTGCATCTTGTCTGCCTGTCCCTGCTGGCACTGAGCCCTGAGATGGAGCTCAGCTGTCCCTCCTCGGCCCTGCCCGTCCTGCCCGGGGGGGGTTTCACAGCCCCACAATTTAACAGCGATCGCTTGTTCCCTCTGCACAGAGCTGCTGCGGCCCAGCGCGGCAGCCCTGAGCAGAAAAGCCTTGGAAAAGCTGCCGCGGGAGTGCTCAGGGGTCCAGGGGCATTCCCAACCTCTGTCCCCACGCCTGCAGCCCCCCAGGCCTGGCTGGGAGCTCGGAGCTGCGGGTGTGAGCCGGAGCAGCTTGCCCCAGCCGCAGGAGCTGGTTTGTGCTCAGAGCTTTGATGAGGGCTCTGATGAGCCTCCGGGGAGGTGGGAGCTGACGGCCTTTGAAGATCAGCTCGGCGCTGACTGCTCAAAGCTCGGCCTTTCAGCATCAGTCCTGATCTTGCGCCTTTGATTTGCGCGCAGGTGACAGAGGCACCGCTCTGCTGCCCGGGCAGGGTCCACCGGAGCCCCGCACGGAGATGTTCCCCGGGCTCTCTGCCCTCCCCGCAGGGCGGGAGGTGCTGCAGACCCGTCCTGGGGACAGGACGCTTCCCATCCCTGCGGGAGGCACGGCCAGCTCCCAAAGCAGCCGCACAGGCGGAGCCCCGAGAGCGCAGGGAGCTCTGCCCGGCCCAGGGGAGAGCCCCGAGAGCGCAGGGAGCTCTGCCCGGCCCAGGGGAGAGCCCCGAGAGCGCAGGGAGCTCTGCCCGGCCCAGGGGAGAGCCCCGAGCAGCAGAGCTGGCCCTGGAAGGGAAAGCGCAAACCTGGGGAGGGATGGAACCAACCTGGGCAGGGATAGAACAAACCTGGGCAGGGATAGAACAAACCTGGGCAGGGATAGAACAAACCTGGGCAGGGATAGAACAAACCTGGAGAGGGAAAGAACAAACCTGGGCAGGGATAAAACAAACCTGGGCAGGGAAAGAGCAAAACCTGGAGAGGGATAGAACAAACCTGGGCAGGGATAGAACAAACCTGGGCAGGGATAGAACAAACCTGGGCAGGGAAAGAGCAAAACCTGGAGAGGGATAGAACAAACCTGGGCAGGGATAGAACAAACCTGGGCAGGGANCAGGGGAGAGCCCCGAGCAGCAGAGCTGGCCCTGGAAGGGAAAGCGCAAACCTGGGGAGGGATGGAACCAACCTGGGCAGGGATAGAACAAACCTGGGCAGGGATAGAACAAACCTGGGCAGGGAAAGAGCAAAACCTGGAGAGGGATAGAACAAACCTGGGCAGGGATAGAACAAACCTGGGCAGGGATAGAACAAACCTGGGCAGGGAAAGAGCAAAACCTGAGGGGGGATACAACAAACCCGG
>WBMY01014131.1:106633-150375 GCA_013397315.1 Donacobius atricapilla
CCCTGCCCCTGCCCCTGCCACCCCCGTGAGGGATGCTCCTCTGCCCCGCGCGGCTCCTGCCGCTCCAGCTGAGTGTCCTTCTCTCCCATTTCTCAATCCAATGCCTTGTCAGGCGCTTCTAAAGGCGTCCCTGACCAGACTCTGTGATATTTCGTCCCCTCTCTGCCCCCGCCCTCCGAGGTCACGGGCAGAGCTTGTTTCTTAAAGGTTAAACGCAGCTTCCAGAAGAGGAGCTTGAACTTTGGAGAGCGGAGGCAGGGCGAAAGCAGCCCCTCAGGGAACACAAATGGTTCTGCGGGCAGCAGCTGGACAGAAAGCAGCCGCTCCATCCCGAGCAACAGCTTCGTCTGCGTGCGCAAAGCCCTGCTGCCCTCCCTGCAGAGCAGGAACTTGCCAGAGGCTTTTCCTTCCAGCAGAGCCCCCGCCAGCTGTGCCCGCGCTCCCCCAAGGGTGCGCAGAGTTAACTCTTCCGAGCTGGCACCTCCAGCCTGGCAGGCAGTGGGTTCACGCTCCGAGGCTGAGCAAATCCCGCTCTGCTGCTCACCAGGAGCCCTCAGTCACAAATTCCTGCTCGGCTCTCTGCGCCCCTCCTGTCCTCCCAGGGCTGGGATTTGCCCACTTCAAAGGGTCTCGCTCTTTAGGAAAGGGTTTTTTACTTCATTTTTCATTCTCTGCTTTTTTACTTCATCTTTCATTCTCTGCTTTTTTTTTTTTTTTTTTTTTTTTTTTTTTTCCCGTGCCCATCCAGCTTGCTGGGAGAAGCAGAGAAGTGCAGGAATTCCCGGGGTTTACTGCAATCCCAGCTCAGGGATGCGTTTTCCCCAGGCTGCCCTGGCCGATGTTCTCCCACCCTGAGGGAATCCTGCCCACAGCCCCAGTTTGTGGCAACGCCCCCTCAAAGGCGTCTTATATTTACAGTTTTGTGCCAGTTACTGTCACCTATTCTAAACACACAATTCCTACATCAAATCCATCCCACCAATGTCTCTGTGCCACCGTCACGGCAGGAGATGGAGTAGAAGAAGAAGAGACACCACCCAAAATTCTCCATCTTGCTCTAATCTACTTCCACACTAAAAACCCAAAACTACAAATTTTCACCCTGTGAGAAATTAAACCACTCTTTATTTCAAATCTTTGTTGTTTTCAATCCATCTCTGAGTGTTGGAAGTTTTTCCCATGGACTGAGGTCCAAGGCAAAGCTTTCCTGGGGTCCCAGGCAGGGTCTGGGAGCCCCCAGGGCAGTTCCAGGGGTTTTCCACCTGCCCTGGACTCCAGCAATACCCTTTTCTAAGGTGTTCTGATACAGACTTAACGTGATTGGTGAATAGGAATGACACCTCTCTAATCCCATTGGTTAAACCAGAGAAATAGAATTAGAAAGGTGAACACTATCTGGAGAAAATTGTTTCGAGAAAAACAGAAGTTGCTCACCAAGATTGTTTTAAGAAGAAGCTTCCTTGAGATATTTTTTTCTTTAGGAAAAAGTTAGTCTCTGCTGGCAGGCTGAAATCTCTCAGGCTCAGAAATATCGGGCCCACACTCTGCTGCCTCCCTCCCAGTTGAACCAGTTAGAGGCACAGCAAAGCTGTGGGGGTGCCCGCCATGGCGCGCAGTTGTTTCTGCAAATCCAGGGTTTACAACTTCCTCAATAAATGATGTGAGATTTCTCCTTGTCTCCACTCGCTGACTGCTCTGGAATCACTGGTGAAAAGGTGCAGGATGCCTCAATGCATGTTTTGTATCTATTTCTATGCGTAAATACGAGTGGAAAAGAGACACTGGGTTACAACAGGTGCGAAAGTGGCAAATCAGACACTTCCCTCTCCAGTTCTCATTATTCAAGAGCGAGGGAGAGCAGCGGACCAGAAACAAAACTCACAAACCCCAGGACGTGTTCTGTGCCAATTGCTGAGCAGCAGCAATCAGGCATCAAAATTCTAAACAGATAAAAGGAGCAAAATCAAGCTCACACTCTGAGAAAGTTCCACTTCTGCATGGATTTAAGGAAGGAAAAGAAAAATTGACCTTGCTTCAAGGCATAAATCGGCCTCTAATGGATTAGGATTTTCCCTGCAAGCAGGTCTTAATTAAGAAGTGCACAAAATCACTTTGCAGCATCGCCACTGCGGGGGAGTTCTTAAATTAAAGCGCTGCTGACTGCACCGGGCCGCCGGCGGCACCGGCGGGATCAGCCGCCCGCAGCCACAGCCCCAGGGGGACACTCCTGGAAAACCCAGGGGAGGGAGGGACCGCTCCTGCCCGCCCTGCCCCTCCATCCCCGCGGGGCTGGACAGGCACGGGGTGAGGGGCGCGGGGCCCGCGAGGGGCTGGGGCTGAGGGGGGGTCGGGCTGCAGATCCCACAGCAGGACCCGGCAGGGCACAGCCAGGACAGGGGACACCTGGCATGGGACACACCTGGCATGGGACACACCTGGCATGGGACACACCTGGCACGGGACACACCTGGCACCAGGGACCCGGCAGGGCACAGCCAGGACAGGGCACAGCCAGGACAGGGCACAGCCAGGACAGGGCACAGCTGGCACGGGACACACCTGGCACGGGACACACCTGGCACCAGGGACCCGGCAGGGCACAGCCAGGACAGGGCACAGCTGGCATGGGACACACCTGGCACGGGACACACCTGGCACCAGGGAGCCGGCAGGGCACAGCCAGGACAGGGGACAGCCAGGACAGGGCACAGCCAGGACAGGGCACAGCTGGCACGGGACACAGCTGGCACGGGACACAGCTAGCACGGGACACGTCCAGCTCTGGTCCCACTTCACCTCCTGCCCTTCCCTCTCCTCCTGATGCCCGGGGGAGGTCAGAGGAGGAGGCAGCGCTGACCTCTCACCCTGCACCTCCAGCCCTTCCCAAGGCGCCAATTAACGCCCGGTTAATTGTCCTCCCGGGGCTGCAGAGCCCCTCCGCTCCTCATCATACCCCGAGCAGCTCCGGGAAGGGCTCAGAGCTCCCACCCCAGGGCTCTGCTCTTGGCCACCCGGGCAGGGCACGGCCGCGCTGCTCAGAGGCGCTCCCTGCACACAATTACCGGGACAATTAGTGCCTGGAGCAGGAGCAGCTTTCATCCTTCCCCGGGGAATTCGGAGAAGGAAGTGCAAAGCCACTGAGGGCGCAGCTGAAGCCGCAGGAAAAGGTCACCGAGGCAGCTGAGATCACGAGCAGTGTCAGGATTATCCCTCTTCCGTCTCTATTCCAGCTCTGCTTTTTTATAAAAAGCCAAGTCCGTGGAAACTCGAGGCTTAATACTGAGAGGTGGATGCTCATCTACATCAGCAACACCGCCCTTGGAGCGCCAGCCTTTGAGTCTAAACCTCTCTGTGAACCTCACACTTGATCCCACACTTTGATTCAGAGAAGAATGGTACGCGCAGCATCATCTGCGGGTTTAAAGAGGTTCTGTGAAGGGATTTTCAGCCGAGGCAGGGAAGAGCTCGGCAGAAATTGCCTCCCCTCGGGTGGAACAAAAGCAGCTGTGGGCAGGATCGTGTGACCCAGCCAAAACCCCGCGCTGAGCCTGGGAGGGCTGAGCCTGTCACACACCGACTTCTGGATGCCTTTAACCCAAATTCTCCCTGCTCTGATGAATTAACTGCTCTCCACCTGAGAACTTGTTTGGGGGAAAAAAAAAAAGCTCCAATAAAAATCCCACCGCCACTAACCACTCCAAACCGTTTAACCGTTGGGAAAAGCTTAATCAATGATTTTTGTTTTCCCTCCCCTTCTCTTGTCAGCGGCTCTTCGGAGGAAATAAACACTCCATGAACCCTTTTGTAAACTGAGTGCAAGCAATGCTTTTTTTTTTTTTAACATACATATATATAACAATCTCCCAACAAATAATTAAAAAATGACAGGCCCACGGTGGGATGCAATTTATTCTTCAGGCTTACACTTTACCCCACTTAATTACTCCACAGGAGTAAATTCCCTGTTAAGGGCAGCTGGCAGCTGACGATCTTTACAGCACCATTTTTTCCAAACTCCTGAGAGGCGCCCAGATTTCCTGCAGGTAATGCTAGGCTGGCATTCAGGTGACACCACCTAAAACGATGGTGCTGCATAATCGCGCCCGTGGGATCATCCCAGAGAAGCATTATTTTATTTAATTAAATTNGTAACCACGATGTTCCTTGTCCTGGGCAGGGGGAGGAAAGCACTCCCAGCATAACGTTAAAAGCACATTTTCCGTTATCACCGAAGTCAATCCTCTGTAAAACACGTTTATCTCCTGCCACAGGTGCCAGTGTCCAAGGGAACCCCGGGCTGCCCAGGGGACACCAAGAATCACCGTTAGCTCCTAAAAAAACCCGAATAAATGCAGAAAGCAGAGAGGGTGAGGAGGGAAGAGCAGCTGGTGGAGGAGGCTGGCGAGAGCAGCCCCCGATCCCGATCCCGATCCCGATCCCGATCCCGGAGCTGTTCCTCGCCTGCCTGGCCCCGGGGCCCGGTGAATCCAGGGCTCTGCAAAGCCAATGAATCAATGCACACTCAAATTACCGGGCCCGCGAAAATCAATGGGAGCACAAGATGTGACGCCGGGACATAAAAAAATCCTGCAAGCAATTAATAAAGCAGAGCCGCGTTTGGGGAGTGCCTTGTTGTTTATCTGAGCAGGGCTTGGGCGCGTTCTCCGCTCCCGAGCACATCACTGCCCAAAAGTGAGAGCCCACACCTTCCGTTTTCCCTGAAATGCCAAATATCCTCACATCCACAGCAATTTCCTTTCTGCGCCTCGGGGTTCCTGAACGCAGCGCTGTCCCCTTGCTCCCTTTTCCCGGGATAACAACAAAATCACAGTTCGGAGGGAAGGGGGCCGAGCTCAAAATCACAATTCGGAGGGAAGGGGGCCGCGTTTTCCCTTCCAAGGGAGGCTCCTGCCTTCCTCAGCAGATACCTGCCTTTCAAAGCGAGACACAAAGGAAGAGAAAGAGAACTGCAGGCGGATTAATGTGTATTTATAGCAGGCGTTGATTGCGCTGTTTACTCCTGCTCTTTCTGGCAACTCGAACCAGCCCCGCGTCCTCAAGGGGCTCAATTTCCTCCTCGCCCGCCCCCTGGAGCCTTTTCCTGGGCTCCGAGCAGCTCTGTGGTGGCCCTGGTTGAGGTGGGACGACTTTTCTCCGCACACCTCACCCTCTCAGGCTGCTGAGGAGGCCGTGAGCTCCCTCCGGGAGAACTGGAAGGATTTGGGGGCGCTCTGCCCCGAGCAGGCAGCGCTCAGAGCCTCTCCCCACCCCACAGGGAATGGCTGGCGGGAGTTCAGCGTCCCTGGATAATTCCCGGCTCAGATTAGAGCCCCTTCTCCCCATCCCTGCCCCACGGACACATTTTCCAGCTCCAGAAGCCTCTGGGACGTTGCCCAAGGAAGGGAGGGCTGACGGTTCCAGCAGCTCTGCTCCGGCAGTGGCCGCACAGCCCCGTCCCCAGAGGAGAATCCCGCTCTCCCTCAGCTCCCAAGGCCTGAACCGGCAAACCTTTAGTCCCATTCAAAGCTGGAGGGGCTGAAGCTCAGTGCCGGGGGTGGTTTTTTGCCCCTCGCAGCCCCCAGCCCCCTGAAGCCCTCCCCTGCACGGCCGCGCTCCGTGCTCGTTATCCTCCCATGACCTGCAGGCTTTGAGGCGTGTTCGTGCTGCGGCCGCTGGCGCTCGGCTAACACTTACCCCGAGCTTTCAGAAACCTTTCAAAGCTGCTGTTATTTTTAACCTGCTGCCAGAGGCAGCTCTCGCAGGAGGAGGCGGCTGGGGGAGCCGCCGGGCTCCTCCCGGCAAGCCCGGTGTCCTCGGCAGGGCCAGCAAAGCCGGACCGGTTTTCCCCTCCCGGCGCCTCCAGGGCAGAGCTCCGGCGCAGCGGTGACCAGCACAGGTCTGCCGATATCAGATTTTAGGGAGGAAAGTGCCGGCAGCGCTGCCCAGCTCCCCACGCCACCCTGGGATGTTTTTATCCGCCCTGGGTCAACGCCTCCTGCTCTCGTTGCGAGCCACACTCGGGTCCTCCAGATTCATCATTTAATTCCACTCGCCCCGCAGAAATAAGCGGGCTGCTCTGAAAACTCGATTTGAAAGGTCATTAAAACGTACAAAAGACTTCATCTGTTGTGGGGAAAAAACCGCTGTGTACACGGAGGAGGAGGGGGGAGAGGAGATCTCAGCGTTCTCTACCTGAACCCTTCAGCTGGAGTTGCTAAGTAACCGTGACAAGCGCTGCGCGCTGTCTGCAGCCTCTGGTCGGAGCCTGACAGGCTGATTCATCCTCGGAGCGCACCGGCAATGTTGGAAATACCTCAGCTTTTACCTGGACAGCAAGGGAGGGGGCGCGGGAGGCAGGAGCACCAAAACAAAACAAAGGAAACCCGCAAACAAACCCCCAAATCCCTCCATAATTTATGAATTAAGTTTTATTGCCCGGCTGCCGTATTTAGACAGAAACCAGACTCCGCTTCCACAGAAGATGATGCATGAAGTGGTTTCTCCCTCTAATGTCCGTGCCTCCCACACCAGTAAATCCGCCTCTCTGGCCGCAGAGGACGCACATTTAATTACGGATCCCGCGTGGCAGCGTTTGGGAAGGGGCAGAGACAGAAAAGGGTCCCTGGTCTGTGCCCTGCCCTCGGAGCCCCGTTCCCTGGAGGGGGGCTCGGCACAGAGCCGCCCACCTGAAGCAGAACTCTCTGTTTGTGCTCCGAGGGCTCCCCAGGCCCCGGGAGAGCTGAGCAGGACATCAATTAACAGAGAGCATTAATCACTGGGAGATTATTCACCACCACAGCGGGGTAGAGCCGGGCAGGGCTGCCAGGGCCACTCCAGCACTTAGAGGAGCCCTGGATGGAAGGACAGACCCAGACTCGTAACAGACCCAAACGTCTGCTCGCTGGAGCAGCCAGGGCCAGGAACGGGGCTGAGAGCTCCCACCTCACCTTTCCCACAGAACTCCTCATGATTCCCAAAGAAATCCTTGTGATTCCCAAAGAAACCCTTGTGATTCTGAAAGAAATCCTCATTTTTCCCAAAGAATTCCTTGTGATTCCCAGAGAAACCCTCATGTTTCCCAATGAATTCCTTGTGGTTCCCAGAGAAACCCTTGTGGTTCCCAATGAATTCCTTGTGGTTCCCAAAGAATTCCTCATTTTTCCCAGAGAAACTCTCATGATTCCCAAAGAACTCCTCGTGTTTCCCAAAGAATTCCTTGTGTTTCCAAATAAACCCTTGTGGCTCCCAAAGAAACCCTCATGATTCCCAAAGAACTCCTCGTGTTTCCCAAAGAATTCCTTGTGTTTCCAAATAAACCCTTGTGGCTCCCAAAGAAACCCTCATGATTCCCAAAGAACTCCTCGTGTTTCCCAAAGAATTCCTTGTGTTTCCAAATAAACCCTTGTGGTTCCCAAAGAAACCCTTGAGGTTCCCAAAGAATTCCTCATGTTTCCAAATAAACCCTTGTGGCTCCCAAAGAAACCCTCATGATTCCCAAAGAACCCCTCATGATTCCCAAATAAACCCTCGTGTTTCCCAAAGAAACCCTCGTGTTTCCCAAAGAACTCCTCGTGTTTCCCAAAGAAACCCTCATGATTCCCAAAGAATCCCCACCGCAGGTATCGGGAGCAGGACTCCCTTTGTGCCCCCTCTGCAGCGCAATTGTGCCACTTTTGCCAAGCGCAATTTGACTTGATTGACTAATTAGGCAGATGGCCCATCTCGGAGCAATCAATCTGTCTGGCCACATGAAATATTTCCCAACTCCGCGGGACTTTTGGGGAGAGCAGCGACTGCCCCCGGAGGCGTCTCCCCGCGGCCAGGGGTCAGCAGGGGACGCTGCCCCGCTGGTGCGACCTCTGGAGCTCCGTGTCCGTGCTCTGCCCCTTCATCTCCATCGCATTTCCACCGGGTATCCGCGATAGCCCGAGGAAAACACTCCCCCTCCTCACACCGAGGGGCTCCCAAGCACTTCATCTAATGTTTATCGCTTGTTTTACCCCCCCGTTTCATCCTTGGAAACACGGAGTACACGGCACTAAATCCTCAGCACCGGCGCTGCAAATCACCCGAGCTCGGGCGTGTTCCGTGCATCTCCTCGGGGAGAGCTCAGGAAAGAAATAATTCATTTCCAGCAGCGGCAGGTGAGAGCCACAAGGTGCCTTTAACTCAGCAGAGCTGAGGGAGCACGCAGGTACCGAGCACGCTGCAGCCCTCGCCTGCCTTCATGTTAAATTAATTAATCAGGAGATAATTAAACATCCCGGACATCCTTGTGTTCGATAAGTGGGACATGCCTGGTTTTCCTCCACGTGAATTCCTCCTGATGAAGCACTTTCTGCTGCGCCACAGAAATAAAACCGGGTCTCTTGGTGATTCAGTGCAGATCCAGCAATTAATTCCTCTTCTACGAGGTTTTGTTTAGAAGTTCAGTTTCATGAAGAGAAAAAAAAAAAAAAAACCACCAAAAAACCCCTTAATTTAAATCTCTGTGTGATAACTGATAATGATTTTATTTCACTCCCAGTGGGGCAGGATGGGAAGTGTATTTTAGGCCAAACCCAGAGTGGTTTATCTAAATACCTTCAGAGCTTAAGTGAAGGTTGCAGATGAAGTGGGGATGGCTGCTCCCTCTTTATCCCCTTCACCTCCAGATAAATCAGCTTTCTGAGGGCTCCTGATGGTTGCAGAGCTCTGGGTGGGACACACTTCTGGCTGCCTTCACCTGTCTAACACTTCCTAGGGGCACATTTTCCTTTTTTCCTGGGTTAAAAAAAGGGAATCGTTGCAAACCACCAAAGCGTAACTGGAGGGAGGTTTAGCCCAGGAAAGCTCCTGATGAGAACAAGCAGCTGGAAATGGATCAGCCCCGGTTTTGTGAGGCCAAGGGATGTAAAATGAGGAACGAGCGGGGTGTTTGAGGCGCTGCTGGTTCCGCTCGGGTGCCAGGAGCAGAGGTGCCATCCTGGGAAAAGCTGGGCAGCTCTGCCAGGTCAGATCCCCTCGTTTGTGTCCGCAGCTCCTCTGTGCCTGGACCTCCTGCCCGCCCGGGCCCCCACGGCAGTGAAACCAGGAGCGTCTCGCAGGGCGGCTCAGGATTCCTCATCCCCAGGCAGCGGCTCCTCCTCGCGCTTCTGGCGCTTCGTGAGGGAACAGTGAGGGAATTCCCTCCAAAGGAGCCGCGGCGGGGCGAGGAGACAAAGCCCCACGGCGAGCTCTGTGCCCACCTTCCTCCTCCAGGGCAAGGACACACCAACTGCACATGGAACCTTGGCTGCGCGCCCAGAGGGGCGAGGAAGGCAGGCGCGGGGTTCTGAAAGCAATCACGGGATTTTGGAAGCAATCACAGGATTTTGGAAGCGGTCACAGGATTCTGAAGGCGGTCACAGGATTCTGAGGGCAATCTCAGGATTTTGAAACAGAAAAGCTAAAGTTGGACGCAATCTCAGGATTTTTGGAAGCAGTCACAGGATTTTGAAGGCAATCACAGGATTTTGAAGGAAATCTCAGGANGGCAAGGACACACCAACTGCACATGGAACCTTGGCTGCGCGCCCAGAGGGGCGAGGAAGGCAGGCACGGGGTTCTGAAAGCAAGCACGGGATTTTGGAAGCGGTCACAGGATTCTGAGGGCAATCTCAGGATTCTGAAGGCAATCCCAGGATTCTGAAGGCAATCCCAGGATTCTGAAGGCAATCACAGGATTTTGGAAGCAATCATGGGATTTTGGAAGCAGTTACAGGATTTTGAAGGAAATCACAGGATTTTGGAAGCAATCCCAGGATGCTGAAGGCAATCCCAGGATTCTGAAGGCAATCACAGGATTTTGAAGGAAATCACAGGATTCTGAAGGCAATCCCAGGATTCTGAAGGCAATCACAGGATTTTGGAAGCAATCCCAGGATTCTGAAGGCAATCCCAGGATTCTGAAGGCAATCCCAAGATTCTGAAGGCAATCCCAGGACGTTTTCCACCACACACTGGACGCAGCCCCAGTGATGATTCCGCTGCCATCCCTGGCAAACCTTGGCTGTGCCCCGTGCCAGGCTGAGCCGGAGCCCCACCGGGTACAGCACCGACCCCAGCCCGTCCATCACCGCTGTGTGCCCCCTGCCCTCAGCCTGGATCCCTGGGCTGAGTTTGTACCAGGGATGTTTTGCTGTTGTTTCATCAGATTTCATTAACCCCGCCTTCCAACTGACCCTGCTCCAAATTCAGCGCTGCAATCGGCCCCTCTTTAGCCATTCCCGATTTCTGAATATCAGGATCTGCCTTTCCCCCGGTCCCACAAAGTCTTCTACCTAACCTCACACTTCCAGACCGATCCCTCAGGAAGAAAAACTATTCTCACTTCCAACAGCAAAAAAAGGCAGAGGAAAATAAAAGGTATTGCTGTAATACAAAGAAATGTGTGCAGCTGGATCAACATTTCTATAAAAAACAAAAAAACAAAAAAAACAGAAAAGCTAAAGCGACAGTAAAAAGCCTTGCCTTGCTGAATTTATGTAAATAACAAAGGCAAGGAAATGAATATTCATGTGTCACGTGCTGCTTAATGGGCTCCTGCCGTCTGTTCCGGGAATTCTGCCCTGAGCTGGCACCTGGAGCTGCGAGGTGTCCGAGCGGGCCTGGGATGGCCGGAGCCAGGACAGGGGTGGACAGGGATGGACAGAGCCAGGACAGAGCCAGGACAGGGAGGGACAGAGCCAGGACAGGGATGGACAGAGCCAGGACAGGGATGNACAGGACAGAGGCCAGGACAGAGGCCAGGACAGAGCCCGGATGGACAGAGCAGCTCCCGTCCCACCCCAGGGACATCTCCAGACCCAGAACAGGAACGATCCCTCTCCCCCAGCTCTGTTCCCGAGCAGCACTGAGGGAACACTGAGTTTTTGGGAAAAGGAGCTTTTCCCAGACCTGGGGCTGTGCCTCCAACCTTGGTACGGCCTTATCAGAACCATTAAAGTTCCAGGCCGGAATTAAAGAGCTGGGGCTGTAAATATGAAATTCGTGTGCCTGAGGGTGACCCTGGGCTCCCATTCAGGGTGTTCCCTCCGGCTCTGGAAGGGGGAAAAGCCCTGAGCTGGTCCCCATCTCCCAGTTCTGCGCAGGCAGCTCAGGGCTTTGCTCCTCTCCCCTCCTCTGTGCCCGAGCTTTACAGCATCAGCAAATGAGCCACTGAACGTTTGGTGGGACTTCACTCACAAAGTTTTAAACCAGACACGAATTTTACACCTGTTTTCATTTCAGTGGCACACAGAAAAAAAATTAAAATAATTAAAAAAACCCTTCTGTGATATTAATGCAACTTCAGACATGGCTGAGATGTGCTGTGCTGCCTGCTCTGCACATTTTACCTCTGATATTCTCTGGAAAGGTGGATTAAAATAGCGCAGGAAAAAAAAAAAGTCAACTGTAAAAGAAATACGAGCAACATTCCATCATTAACTGCAGTAATACATTCTACCATTAACTGCACCCTGCAATCCAAAGTAAATTAAAAGTTAGTGCTGCCCATTCTGAGACAAGATGCAGTTAAAGAGAAGTGTCAGTAATTCTGTATATTTATTGATATAACAGAAAGAGCTAAGAATAGAAGTCGGGGAATTTCGGTTAATTCCCAGAATCTGTCTTTTATTACTTGGCACGATCATAATGGTCTCTGCAGGTCACAGTTCCTTTCTGCACAAGAACTGCAGTGCCAATAACAGAACCACCAAGCCAGATCTCTCCATCAGCGCAGCCCCAAGCAGTGTAAAACTTGTACAAAAGGCATTTGAAAATCATCCTGGAGCTCCAGGATAAATCTGTGTGTTCTTAAGTTCAAATCCTCCTGGTACTGGTATTAAGGGAGAATTAGGTTTGCATTAATTGGAGCTTGAAAGATGCTCTGATAACGTTATTACAGTGAAAACGCAATTACGGGTAAGGATGTTTGAACAGCGGAATATTCCCCGCTCCAGTTTGATTTGCAACACTTACAAACACGCAACACATTGTTGGGAATATATTAAACTAAATCCAGGTTCATTTACTGCGCTGAACCCTCCAGTTCGGGCGCCGCGGGCGGAGCTCAGCGAAGGACGGCAGGAATTTCCAGCGACACCCTCTGGGCTCCTCTCTTGGCTTCTCCTGGCGTGCTGCAGATCTCCACGCCCCGAAATGTGCGCTCCCCCTTTCTGAAGGGCTGGAAGGGGTCCCTGCAGGGCCCAGCCCCGGGGCAAGCCCAGCCCAGAGCCTCAGCACCCCCCGTTCTGCCTCAGGAGCGCACAAACCTCGTTAATTCTGGGCTTTAATTGGGGCAGGACAGCGCCGGGGCTCCCCAGCTCCAGCAGCAGCTCCAGGTTGCAGGAACACGAGCAGGGATCACCTCCAGCTGCCCCAAGCTGCTTCTCCCCCTCCATTAATAAAAGGGAGAGCTCAAACTGCTCCCCCCAGACAGGGATTGCCCTGGGAAGGGAAAATGAGCTGCTGTGGTTTCTTTTAGTGAGAGCCAAAACTTTGATTTCTGTCCTGGGGACCGCTGGGATTCCCCTGGGAGAGTCACAGCCCACGGAGGGGAGAAACAAACTTCTCCCGCGCAGAAAATCTCCTTGCCGCGAGGAAAACACCTCGCAGGCCAGCCTGGAGAGAAAACCCGCTGGGCAGCAATTCCAGCCTCGAGCGAGCTCAGCGCTGGGCTTGAGCGAGGTGACAGAGCCTCGGCTGAAGCTCGGCGCTGCCTTCCCTGTTTCCATCTCCGGGAGAGGAGCGCAGGGCTCCCACAGGCTGCATCAGCCCTCCAGCAGCCCGACGAGCCTCTTCCGAGGGGATCCATAATTAATGAACGTGTGAGGCGGTGTCAGCTCTAATGATCTCCGACTTCCTCCATCTCTATTCATTTTCCGAGGCCCTCCCCGCTCGGCGGCTGCTGTCATCCCAGCGCAGCCCAGTTTATAAATGGGATGTGACAGGGGGAAATGGAGCCTGCAGTGACTCTCTCTCCGTGCAGCTCCTCAGCTGCACGCCAGGGAGCCCCGAGAGATCCCAAAAACTTGTCCTGAGCCCACACCTGGGCCAGCCTGGCTGGCTTAAACTCCTAAACCCTGGAAAATAAAGCTCCATTTGTATGCACGGAGAGGTCTCCTCCCAATAAAGCCCATTCTGAGGGTTTTTCCTAAACAGATCTTCATTCTTTTTCCTTTCTTTCGGGATTTGAAGGGATTAGAATGCCCTGAGCACGAAATAAAAATGTGCAGCTCGGCTGGTCAGCGTGGGGCTTCCTTTCCCCTGCCATCAGATTTCTTTATCCTCGGAGGTAATCGAAACGCTCCCCCTGGCGCAAATCAAGAAACCAGAGAACCTCGGGGCTACTCTGGGAACAACAGGAGGCTTTCCCACACTCCAGTCAGGAAAATCAGGAAAAACAACAAAACTCTCAGCGCGGACAGAGCGACCCTGCTGGTGCGAGCAGCGAACAGTCAATACCCGAGCACGCACAGCCTTCAGAGGAGAGAACTGCGCCCCGGGAGCCCCGAGCCCCCAGAGGAGCCGGAGCCCGGCTGCCGCTCCTTGGGATGCCCTGGAAGAGCGGCGCGGGGGGCTCAGCCCGCCAGGACCCTCCCAGGGATGCTCATTGAATCATCCCGGCAGGACACGGCGCCTCCAGCCAGACCTGCTCCCCGCAGGACCAATCCGGCAGCGCCGGATTGATTCCGGCAGGGTTTGAAGTGAAAATCGAGCGGCTCCTGCCCTGGGCAGAGCCCCCGCTGGACTTAAAGGAGAAAATGCCCCTGCCCAGGCTCTTCAGGAACGCTCAGGAGCTGCAGGAGGGATCCTGCTGAACGTGATCCGGCTGCAGAAAGCAGAGGCGAAATGGGGAAGGAACCTCGCTGCCTGTAGGGAGGGGTGCTGAAGGACGCGGGGTAATTATTGCAATTACTGCCCTCCAAAGGAGGGCAGGATGGGAGCCGCAGGGGCCTGAAGTGCCTGAGCAGGGTCCTGGGGCACCGCGGGATCCACACTTGTCTCAGATTCCCAATAACCTCAACTCTGATTCCTGATTCACTGGTCCCAGACACTCAGCTCTGTGTCCCAAGCCCTGAAATCCTGTCCAGGCTGAGTGCTGGACCCGAACAGAGACAGCAGGACAGGGGTAAGCCTTCCTCAGGGGTTTGTGCCACCGTGCCCGGCTCAGGGAAAAGCCCCGTGGAGGATGGAATCCTTCCTTCTGCCGCGTTTCTGTCCCAGTCCCGCTTCCCTGAGCTGTCACCGGCACAGAACTGAAGACACAAATCTGCCTGAGGGTCCTCGAGTCCAGGAGATGCGGGAGGTGCCTCAGCCCTTCCCTGGGCAGAACTTCACCCCAAAATTTGTCTCAGCCCTTCCCTGGGCAGAAATTCACCCCAAAATGTGCCTCAGCCCTTCCCTGGGCAGAACTTCACCCCGGGATGTGTCTCAGCCTTTCCCTGGGCAGAAATTCACCCCGGGATGTGCCTCAGCCCTTCCCTGAGCAGAACTTCACCCTGAAATGTGCCTCAGCCCTTCTCTGGGCAGAACTTCACCCCAGGATGAGCCTCAGCCCTTCCCTGGGCAGAACTTCACCCTGAAATGTGCCTCAGCCTTTCCCTGAGCAGAACTTCACCCCGGGGCTCTGCTGGGGATGCCCCAGCGCCCGGGGTGGAGGGAGGGCTGGAATTCCAGCGGTTCAGGGGCTCCAGATTGAGGATTGGGATTTGTGACCGAGGGGTGCGAAGCTGCGCGGGGCACCCCAGGCTCTGCAGAGGATCTCTGGCTCTCCCAGCACCCACACCTCGGGATTCTTCCTGCACAGGCCCTGCCTGCAGCAGGGACTCACAAACCCCATCACATCTCACTAAACAAGCTCATTCCACCTCCTCATCAGCTCATTAAAACTCGTGATTATTAATTATTTATGCCATTATTACCCATTATTATTTCAGGGGGTACTCAGGCTTTAACAACAGATCAAGGAGAATTTTACTCTCAGAGCACTTGGATTTTTTTTTTAGTTTGTCTTCAGCGAAATAAATGGGGGGGAAAAAGCCCAACAAAACCTCTGACACCAAATCAACAAAGAGGGGGGAGTTCCAGAACTATGGGGAAATTCTTCTTGTAGCTTAAAAGCATAGGAACCCCCTTCTTTTGCTCTCCATGTCATTAATTTTGAATAGGAGTTCGTGGACTGACAAAATGAGAACCCAGAGGTTTGGTTCTGCCCGTGCCAGCCCCTGCCCTGCTGGTGCCAGCGGCTTGGGGGGCAGCACTTCTGCCCAGCCCCGGGGAAAACAGAGATGAATTCCTGCTGCGCAGGTCTCCGGGAGCCCCTGGTGCCCCCCGTGCCCCTTTCAGCGGGGGCAGGCTGAGATTTGCGCACCCAGGAGCCCCAAAGCCACAGCCCAGCGCTCTGGCGTGGCAGCACCGGAGGAGAAACAACCCAGGGCAGGATTTCCGTGAGCAAACGCGCGGAATTCCAGCTGGCTTTGCCCCGCCACTGCTCCAGGAGCACCAGAATCGTGACCCAGGAGCCCGGCGGGCTCTGGCCGGGTGTGCCTGGTGCCCAGGCTGCTCTCACTGTCCCCCCTGGCGCCCCCAGGAATGGATTTCCCATCCAAGGAATCCGTCGCTGCAGCCCCTCACGGGCACTCGGCTGCTCTCCTGCTCCTTCTCTTCCAGCCTCCAGCAGGAGAGCCCTGAAACCCCCAGAGCCAGGGCAGCCTTTGGAGCCGGGCCAGCGATGGATGCCTGGGGTGAGGAGGGGAATGAAATGGGAATGAAATGGGAATGAAATGGGAATGAAATGGGAATTCTGAGCCAGCAGCGTGCCTGGGGGAGCGAGCAAACAGAGCCGAAGTGGTGAGCCCTCCCAGGGCTGTGGCAGCCACTCCCAGGGAGGGATGGCTGGGAGAGCCCTGCCCGCTCTGGCCCTGGGCTGCCGCGGCTCTGGAGGGGGTCCTGGGCTCCCCAGGCCAGCCGGGGGTTGATGTTGCCACCAGCGCCCAGCGCGACGCCTGATGGACACTTCCCTTGGAATTCCTGCCTTCGTTCCCCGCTTTTCCCTCCTTTTTCCCCTTTCCCCAGTTAATTCTGGGAACCCTTGGCTGTGCGGAGCCTGAACCCCTCTCGTGGCAGCCCCGAGGTGCTGCTGGTTCAGCCTCACTGGGAGATTCCAGAGCTGCCACACGCTCAGCACATGCTCCTGCCCGGCGATTCTAGAAAAAATTCTGTTCAGGTGTTTTCCTTCCCCCTACGAGCACCTGTGGCAACGATTCTGGTAATTTATTTGGGGTTTTTGTTGTTGTTGTTTTTTTTTTTTACCTCCTGCGCTCTTCCCTCTCCTCAGTCTAATCTGTTTTCTTGTTGAATTTTCACAGCAGCCGTACAAGAATTTGCTCACACAATCAAGCAGGAAATTCCAATTATTTCTGACACGGCGAGGACGCAGCAAGCTGAGAAGTACCTGGAGGTGGGAGAGGGCTGGACTGTGTCAAGCAGCTTCCCCAGAGGTGCTTGTTGAGTTATACAACCTCCCCTCACAGCGTGCACTCTGCTCATCCCCTGGCGAACGCTCCCCTGGCCACAAACCCGCGTTTGTGCAGCCTTGTCCTTGTCCTTTCCTCTCCCTCCCTCCCGTGCTGGGAACAAGGCAGAGGAGAGACCCAATCTGTTTTTTTCTGCAGCACAATTCGAAGTTCTGGGCATTTTTCCATGCCATGAATGCCGTGGGAGATCTGGGCTTTGAGTTAATGTGACTTTTCCTTTCTTGGATGGGAAAGAAAGGATGGGAAAATTTATTTTCTTTCATGGTTGGGTTTTTATTGGGTCATTTTTTTTTTCAAGAGTCAACTTTACAGTTAATTAACCTTAAAAAAACCCAACCTTCTAACAAATTACTTCAGATAACCCCTTGTTCTATTTTCTGCAGTCCCTGGCAGTGGGGATTTAAGCTAAAATAATGACTTAGGAATCAAAACACCAACTGTTAATGCGGGATGCGGAGATGCCCAGACTGCTCTGGTGACAGCAGTGGGCTCGGGCTGTCTGCAAGGGCAGCAGCTCTTCGTGTGTTTTCGGGGTTTTCTTTCTGCGCAGGATGCTGCGGACACCGGGGGAAGATTCCAGCAGCTCCTGGCTCGCAGGGAAGCAGCAGAGTCCACCCGGGCAGGGATCCAGCAGGGCTCTGGTGCTCCCAGCATCGTTTGGGTGGGAACACGGGGGCACAAACGCAGCAGGGCGGAGATGGAGCACCCCGAGCAGGGAAAATTAACCAAAATATCATAACCAGGCTTGACCTCGCCTCCTACGAGCCCCAGGAGAACAAACACAAAGGATTCTCATGTGTGAGGCGCTCCTGAGCTGGAAGTGCTCATATCCTGATGATTTTTATCCCCGGTTATAGTAATAAATTAACACCTCTGCAAGGAGGAGAACACCTGGGAGCTGCAGGAGTGCCAGGGTGGAGTTGGACCTGCAGGACCAGGGACGGGCAGGCAGCAGGTGCTGCCCAGGTCGGAGCATTCAGAGTCCTCTGACAAAGCCACGCAGGAGCATCCCTGCGGATAAAGCGGATAATCGGATCCCATTTCCACAGAGATTTCCAAATTCTCTCCCCAGACCCCTCAGGGCTGGACAGACCTGGCTGTTGCCTGCTCAGGGGCTCTGCAGACGCAGTGCCAAAGTGTGGAATGCGTGTGGAATTCTGCTCAGGGTTGGGTTTCTGCGTCCGTCTGTCCGGAGCAGAGGGGCAGCCGGGAGGGCTCCAGGAGGGACTGAGGTGTCTGTGTCCGTCTGTCCGGAGCAGAGGGGCAGCCGGGAGGGGACTGAGGTGTCTGTGTCCGTCTGTCCGGAGCAGAGGGGCAGCCGGGAGGGTTTGAGGTGTCTGTGTCCGTCTGTCCGGAGCAGAGGGGCAGCCAGGAGGGTTTGAGGTGTCTGCGTCCATCTGTCCGGAGCAGAAGGGCAGCCAGGAGGGACTGAGGTGTCTGTGTCCGTCTGTCCGGAGCAGAGGGGCAGCCGGGAGGGCTCCCAGCCCAGGGTTGGGTTTCTGTGTCCGTCTGTCCAGAGCCTGGGGGTCCCAGCTCCCTCCACGGCAGCTCAGAGCAGCAGCGCTCACCGGGACTGGCAGACCCAGGAGGTTTAATTTCCCAGCACATTTATTTATTCGGCTGACTATCATCAAAGGCCCGTCACCCCGGCAACCAGGCATTTATTTATTTACAACCCAGGGGGGCACCAGGACACCGCCACGGAGAGGAACGCTCTGGGAAACGGCTGCCACAGCCCTCAGGAGGAGCTCCGAAAGAGGAGCAGGAGGAGGGAGGCGCGGGAAGGCAGAGCATGGCCCAGCGGAGTCTGAGGCATTTATTGCCTCTCCCCCTCGTAGGTGTCTGTTATTTATATTTCTGAGAGTTGGAAACCATCTGCAGTTAATTAGGAACGAGCTCCTCGAGAACCCCCGGGATGCCACCGGCTCCAGCAGGTGTGAGGGCATGGAGAGGGGGATGGAGAACATGGCTGGGGGATGGAGAGCATCGCAGGGGGATGGAGAATACTGCAGAGGGATGGAGAGCACTGCAGGGGGATGGAGAGCACTGCAGGGGGATGGAGAACATTGCAGGGGAATGGAGAGCATGGCTGAGGGATGGAGAACATTGCAGGGAGGCAGGAGAACATTGCAGGGGGATGGAGAACATCACAGGGGAATGGAGAACATTGCAGGGGGATGGAGAACATTTCAGGAGGATGGAGAACACTGCAGAGGGATGGAGAACACTGCAGGAGGATGGAGAACATTGCAGGGGGATGGAGAACATTGCAGGGGGATGGAGAACATTGCAGGGGAATGGAGAGCATGGCTGAGGGATGGAGAACATTGCAGGGAGGCAGGAGAACATTGCAGGGGGATGGAGAACATCACAGGGGAATGGAGAACATTGCAGGGGGATGGAGAACATTGCAGGAGGATGGAGAACATCGCTGGGATCCCTGCTGGGGGAGGAGGAAAATTCAGCCCCAGCGCTGTCCTGGAGGGCTGGAGATCAGGGCAGGACTGATCTGCCCTGCAGAACCTGGCCAGGACAATCCGTTTGTTCCACCGGGACCAAATTTAACCTCCCCAGGTGCGGCCTGGGAGAGAGCCGAAGGAAACCTGCAGCTCCCCCAAGCCAGAGTCAGGGTTGTTTTAGAGGCACCAAAAATCAACAGCCCACATTTTACACAGAAAAACCCAGGCTCCCTTTCCAATGGCACTTTCATTTTTCCAAAATGAGAATAATTTATGCTGATTGAGAGCAAACGGCATCCAAACCCTGAGCTCTGGAAGCTTTGATGCGTGTGAAGGTCGGGAGAATGGACACACACGGGGGATTTTGGAGCAAAGCATTCACACCCTTGCTCTGCTCAGACTTTCCTCCAGAACAAACAGAAATCCTTCACCCACCCTCCCCAAAAAACACGTGAGTGTTTTTAGACCATTGTTTCAGACCTGTGGAACGTGGGGCATCAACGGCTGCTTCTTTTTATTTAAATCTTTTTACAGAATATTGTTAACAACCCCCCCGATCAACCCCCCAGACTACACCATTGCAAAATAAAGACAAAATCTGGGACATTCGCGGGAGGCGTTCCACTCCAGATAATCTCTGCCATCTCCCTCACATACATTTAAAAATATAAATACAAATATAAATGCCGAGTATCGGCGAGCTTGAAGGGACACCTGCTGACAGAGGGTGACATTACAGGCACCGAGCTCGGAGGAGCAAAAAAAAAATAAAAAAAATAAAAGGAAATTATGGGATCTGCAACAGCACCAGGGGAATTTGGAGAGCTCCCCACAGCGAATTACTGGGAGTGGATTCCATTCCACAGTGGTGGTGCAGCGCCAGTGGAAGGACAGGTCCTTTGTCATGGAGATTTCCCTCCCCACACACTCCTTTTTCCTCCTAAACACAAAGCTTTTCAAGCCCTTTGGCTTCAAGATGGTCCTTGCAATTAAAAGGACTGATAGAACCCCTTCGTTAACGGGATCTGTACATATTAGAGTTCATTAAAATGTAATTCCGGCAGAACAAGACATTTTAATCTATCCATACTTGGAAAAAGAGGGAGGAAAATGAGATACATCCTCCCTGCCCTCTCCTCCCACCCCTGCGTGTATCTGTAGGCCTCGTGTGTTAATTACAACTTACTTGCCTAAATGAGAAAATTATACATTAGGAAGCAGTTAACCAGTTATTAACTCAATTACACTTCAGAGACTTGGGAGAAGCTGCGTTCCCAGGCAAGGGGGCCACTATATGTTATTATTTTCCGCGTTCCTCAGTCTGCAGAGAAGTTGTTGAAAGGATTTAAATCACATCAAAAACACTCTTAGGGACAGGAAGTTACACAGGGCAGTGCCCGAAAAGCATTTTACAGGGAGTGACGGGGGGCTCTGCGATCCTCTGTGTTCACACACCCCAAAAGTCATTTCAGTAACCAGAGGAGCCCAAGTTCCTCAGTAAATAAAGCCCAGAGCCACCAAGGCTGCTGCCATCCCCCTGCCCAGTTACGGGACGTTTGGCAAAAGCAGAAGGAACCCCTCAGCAGTTTGGCAGAGACGTCGAGGAGAAATGAACTTCTAAGGGAGCTGCTGCAGAGGTTCATTCGCACCTGGCTGGTGAGAGGAATAAAACTCGGTTTTCCTTCTGCTTCACATCCCCAGAGCAGGGAGGCACCAGAGTTTGGTTTTAAATGTTCACACTCAGGGGCTGAGTCTGGAAACAACTGTCCCTGTACCAGCCTGATATTTCTGAGTCCGAGAGATTTCAGCCTGCTGGCAGCTGCTGACCTTTTTCCAAGGAAAAGAAAACACCTCGAGAAAGCTTCTTCTCAAATCAATCTCGGTAAACAACTCTTTGTTCTCAAGGCAATCTTTTCTCTACGTGATGTTTTGCCTTTCTAGTCCTGTTTCTCTCGTTTAACCAATGGGATTAGAGAGGTGTCGTTCCTATTCACCAATCATGTTAAGTCTGTATCAGAACACCTTATAAAAGGTGGTAAGAATTAGGCAATAAAGCCTTCTTCTTATGTTTTTGCCTTCTGAAAAAGTATAAAAAGTATTTAAAGTCATTTTTTCGTGTCCTACAACAACATCTATACATATATATATATCTGTGAGTCATCGGGGCCAGGCTGCACTGGGTAATTAACACTGCTGTTACTAATCAGGGATGAGGTCACCTGTATTCCCTTCTCCTACACCCAAAGAGCAGATCCAGGAGTGAACCTGGTGGGAATCTCTGTCCCTGCAGCCCCGAGCTGTGCCCCAGGGTCACGGACTGAGCCTGGCCCGGTTTGGGAACCTCTGGATTCATCCTCGCCCTGCTGCACTGAACCAGATAAAACTCACTGCGAATTGGAAAAATTTGCCTCCCGCTGTGAGTATTGAATCTCAGATGATGGAAAGAAACAAATAAAGGAGCCCTCGAGTTTCCCTCTGAACTGCAGTGTAAATGCTTCTTGAGAGTCAACTGAGTGGTTTGAAGAGCTTGTTTCACTTGTTCCATGCAAATATCAAGATTAACAGAGAGATTAATTATGTCCCATTTTTCTCCTTACAAAGGATACAGGCAGATTTAGAATAACAAAAAATAAACCCTCTGGATTAATATTCATAACACAATGCTGAGCGCTACAAAAGGAACTCATTTTTTATGTAGAAAGGGGGAGAAAACAAACCGTCAGGAGTGCTCCAGAAGCATAAATACATATTAACGAAGGAAGTCTCGCAGGATGCTCTTCCCCAGCCTGCTGGAGGAGGGCTGGGGGCTCAGGAGGGTGTGCAACGTCTCATGGGCTGGGGGAACGAGACCCAGTTCAAAGAGCCAGGCGCGGAATTTCATGTGGGTCGTGTCAGAGCTCTGCTCCTGCTCGAGTTTCCTGCTCCTCCCCACGACAGCTGAAGTTCCTCGGCTCCGGTTTTGCTCTGAGGTTGTCTCAGTTCCCAGCCAGGGCAGCGAATCCCACTGGGAATGCTGGGCAAGCCAAGGGGGTGTCACCTTCCCTGCCCTCCCACTTCAGGGGCAAACACCATTTTCAGACACGGAATGAGTAGAATTCATTTTCAGACACGGAATGAGGAGAATTCGATGCTGCCTGAGGGACAAACCCATCTCCCAGCGCACAGCCAATTCCAGGAGAACGTTCTGACCGTTTTAAAGTTCCCACTCAGCCCAAACCCGCCCTCAGCCAAGGGCTGCACGTGAAATACAACTAAAACACATTTCCATGCTGGTAACTGCTCTTCTGTGGCAGCACTGCCAGGCCTTGGAGTTCTTTGACAAGCCTGGAATGATTTCATTCAGCATTTCCAGCTCCTCATCTATTTATGAGTTTTATCAAGGAAATTTTGAAGAGACGTTTATTTAGACAAGCTTTTTGTTTCACCCTTCACTGGTAATCAGAAAAATCAGGGATAAGTCAGCCCTTTGGTGACATCTTGACTTCTTTTTTGGAGCACTGCAAGGTAACAGCCCATTTCATACATTGGATGCAACAGAGACAGCACTTAATACATATAATTATGCAGTTTGCAAATGTGACAGCTCTGATGTTGCCGCAATACAAGTCTATGCTATTAAATTAGAATTATAATGACAGTAATTACACTAATTAGCCTTTTTTTTTTTTCCCAGTTTGTTACCAGCAAAGTTTTGCATATTTACGTGAGGAACAGCAACTTCTGCTTTCTCCTAAAATCCAGCAGAACCAATTCACAGGGAAGTTCATTTATCCCAGCCCTGCACAGCATGAGCAACATCCACGGATGAGAACACTGCTGCCAAAAGGGCGAGGCTTAAAATCCCCGGGATGTTTCCCATAAATTATTTATGCGCACGGCCTGCAGGGGTGATGCTCCGACGCTGAGGCAGGCACAGGGTGAAATATTCAGTGCAAGGCTCAGGCAGCAGCAGGATTTGGGTGTCAGGGCTGCTCTGCAGGGACCCGGGAGCAGATTCCTGGCAAGGAAGCGAGGCTTGGAGCGAGAGCTGTCCAGCAGAACGCTCTCCAGTCCCGCTGCCCTGCTGCCATATGGAAAGCAGGTGGCCCTGCTGGCTCTGCGTGCAGATAAATCGCAGCTCCGGGCTGCAGCTCAGGCACCCCCGCAGCAGCTGGACACTGAGCACACGGAGAGCTCTGCACGGCCTCAGGCCTTCCTGCTCCTCACCTGGGCTGCTGGCTTCAGCCGGGGAATGTGATGCTGGCAGGAAAGCGGAGCTGAAGTGTCCCCAGGATGTGCTGGTCAGCACCAGGACAGCACCAGGGTCACCAGGACAGCACCACAGTCACCAGGACAATGCCAGGGTCACCAGGACAGCACCAGGGTCACCAGGACAGTGCCGGGGTCACCAGAACAATGCCAGGGCCACCAGGACTGTGCCGGGGTCACCAGGAGAGCGCCAGAGCCACCAGGACAGCGTTGGAGTCACCAGGACAGCACCAGGGCCACCAGGACAGTGCCGGGGTCACCAGGACAGTGCCAGAGCCACCAGGACAGTGCCAGAGTCACCGAGACAGTGCCAGGGTCATCAGGACAGCACCAGAGCCACCAGGACAATGCCGGGGTCACCAGGACAGCACCACAGTCACCAGGACAGCGCCGCAGTCACCAGGACAGCACCAGGGTGAGCAGGACAGTGCCAGGGCCACCAGGACAGTGCCAGGGTCACCAGGACAGTGCCAGGGCCACCAGGATTGTGCCAGGGTCACCAGGACAGTGCCAGGGCCACCAGTCCTGCACCAGGGTGACCAGTCCCAGCACCTTCCCTGCTCTGGTGCTGGCCACACCAAAGCCAGCGCTGTCCCCTGTCCTGACTTAGCTCCTACTTAGGGTGTGACAAACTCTCCTTTTAAAGGACAGAGAAAGCCGTGGAGTGGGGAGTTAATTTAACACTGAATGGTGAAGGAGTTAACAGTGACTGTGAAGGAGTTAATTTAAGTGAATGGTGAAGGAGTTATTTTAGCAATGAATGGTGAAGGAGTTATTTTAACAGTGAATGGTGAAGGAGTTATTTTAGCAGTGAATGGTGCAGGTTCGGCTCTGATTGCTCTGGGGGAGCCTTTAACCCGTCCCTGTGAGCAGCGTTCAGCTGGGGCCGGGCTAATTGGGAATCCAGGGCTTTTGTTCCCTCAGGCAGCGAGCAGATCCCCACACGCTGCTCCAGCTCTGGGAACGTTCCCTTTTCATGGAACTCCCACGAGGGACTGACTAAATCTTAGCACAGGTTCAGGAATCTCCACGGAAAGAGGCTGTACATGAGAGGAACAGTCTTGTTTGGGTTTTCAAGTGAAACAGCAAAGAAACGACGCTAAAAATTTCCACCTATTCCAGAAGGATCACAAATCAGGGAAAAAAAAAAAAAAGGTTGCACCAAATAATGTGCTTACCCTTGAAATTGTGGGGAAAAACTGGAAAAAGCCAGACGCTGAGGTCTGGCTCATATTTTATACAAGAGCCCTGATTATCCCAAGGCACCGCACAGCCCGGAACATTCCGGCGCAGCCCGTGAATGTCACACAGGCCCCATGAACAGCTGCTCTGTCTTTTTGATAACTCCATTACTTGAGTTCAGAGAAGGTTTATGGACTAGAAAGGCTCAGATACGGTCATGAATGTTTGATGCCTTCGCACGCAGCGCTACGGCTGTAACTTCACTCCCCGTTGGAGTTATGACATTCCGACAGCCTTGGGTCATCACAGGCCAAGGGGAGCAGCAGGAGCCTGCAAATGATGGACTTCCCACGCTGCTGGATTGTTCCTTTTGCGCTCAAACCAGCGCCGGCTCGTTCGGGGTGGGTTTTTTTTCAGGGATAAAAGTGCGAGCGTGGTGTTTGAAGCTGCAAAGGGCGCTGCAGCTCTGTTTGCACAGAGCCTGGAGCCAGGCCCGGGAGTGCGAGGTACCTTCAGATCTCGTACAATTTGCTCAGGATGACTGAGGAAGGGGGAAATGCCAGGAGTGCACAGGGTGGTTTGGATACCAGGAGGAATTTGCCGTTCCTGCCTTTGCCCCCCTGAAGGGAGCAGGGGCCATTTCACCATTCCAGACAGCCCCCAGCAGGCAGAATTCATTTTCTGCCCCCATTCCAGACAGCCCCCAGCAGGCAGAATTCATTTTCTGCCCCCATTCCAGACAGCTCTCAGCAGGCAGAATTCATTTTCTGCCCCCATTCCAGACAGCCCCCAGCAGGCAGAATTCATTTCCTGCCCCGCACACCCTGCCTCGGGGGGGAGCAGCTCACAAATGCCATCGGCAGGAAGATTTAACAGAGGCAGAGCGAATTTAACAAAGGATTTAACGAAGCAACTTCTCTCTGAAATCAAAAATCCTGCTCGGAAGCTTCGCCTTCCTCCCAGAGCATCCCACCGAGCCCTCAGCCCCAGGATCGCCACCCCGGGATGGTTTTTATTGCAGCATTTCCCGTCCAACGCTTCATTTTCTGTGGTTATTTGTCACGGCCCCCTCCCCTCAGCCATTCCCATCCCCAGAGCAGCAGCAGGGGGGTCTCTCCTCCCCAGCCCCTCCTGCGGGGCTGCCTCCGGGAGGATGCTCCTGTTGTGATCCCAGAATTATCCCCTGCTGCACGGCCTAAGGGCAGCTCCTGCTGTAATCCTTCTGTTTTGTCTTTATTCTGGCGGATGGAAAGTCACCGCAGCTCACCTTCCTCAGCCCCAATTCCAGGCTGCGCAATAATTGGGGATTGTTATGAGCCCTCTGACACCGAGGTGCAGAAAACGCAGTTTGCATTTTATCTTTATCCAGGCATTTGGTTGGCCGTGGGTTTTAATCTCGGCTGGTACCGAGGAAGCTAATCAGATTAAACCGAACAAAAATAGGATTATCTGAGCGCTCAGGGTCGCATCCAACCTCACAGATGGGCACAGCAGCGGTTAAAACAGACCCCAAAAACAAACAAGGCAGCAAAAAAAAGAAAAAAAGAAACACCAAAGCCAAACCAAACACCAAAAACAAACAAAGCACAAAAAAAACCAAACCAAAGCCAAACCAAACACCAAAAACAAACAAAGCACAAAAAAAACCAAACCAAAGCCAAACCAAACACCAAAAACAAACAAGGCACCAAAAAAAAAGAAACACCGAAGCCAAGCCAAACCAAACACTAAAAACAAATAAGGCACCAAAAAGAAACCAGACACCAAAGCCAAACCAAGCATCAAAAAGAAGCAAAGCACCAAAACCAAACCCAACCCGTGGGAAAGTGCAGTCCTGGCTCTTCCAGGAGACAAGACTAAGCACCAATTAATGCCATTGCTCCCTCTTGCCCCTAATTGTGCGTTCCCCGAGCTGATCCTCCCACTAGGGCCGTTTTATTTATCCTTTTAACAGCCGTAATTGTTTTTTTTTTTCCCCCCACAGGAATTAACTACACTTTGCCTCTCTCTCAGCCCCAGCAGCCCAGCTCCTGCTGTGCTGTTTCCAGCTGTTCTGCTTTGCCTGTTCCATGGGAGGCTGGGGAATTGTCTGGCAGAAATTCTGGGATCCTCTCAGCGAGGCAGTTTCGTAGTGGGGTTTTACAGATCTGCTGCGTGCGGAGCTTTAAGGGTTAAACGAATCTGGTGTCCATTGTAAGTAAAAGCCGTTTAGCCCCTCACTGCTGCCGGTCCCGTTTCCTAAAAGGGAGCCCCATAAACGCCTTTTCTCAGCACTGTGGGAGTCTTTTATTACTGCTGTAATGCAAATGGAGCAGTTACGTCCCCACAAACCGATCTCTTCCGAGATTAAAGCCCCAGGGACAGAATTATCTCCTGATGAATTCACCCGAATGGGTTTGGGGGGCTCTGATGATCCTGCCGGTGGTGTCTGTGCGTGCATGCGGCATTCTCCTCCGGCGGAATTTACATTAAGACAAATGAAGAATGAAAGAATAAAGCCCGATTGTGGATATGATAGTGTCAGCATAAACATACTTTATAATTAGATTGCTATTACCACGGAGTAGGGGAAGAAGCAAAGCAGAGTAAATCACTTTTATTCCAACCTCACCACAGCCACCAAGGAGTTCAGAGCAGCATAAGTCTCTTCTAAAAAATATCCTCCCCCTCAGCACCATTATTATTCCAGTAAAATGTAAATGCAGACTAGGCCTTAGATACCAATTAAACTGCACTTGACAGAGATGTTATTGTCTAAATCAAATAAATGTAACAGAGCAAAAAGCAAAATGAGTAATGAAATGAGAAAAGCCAGCAGCAGATCTCTGTGCTCTGGTCGGGTTGTCCAGCGAGCCAATGAGGGGGCGTGAGGGGAAATTATTGCTGCACAAATCAGTTAAACCAGTTCTTTGCCACGAGAATCTGCACTTTGGTGAGAGGCTGTGAAGTCTGAAGGCACCGAGCGAGTTCTCAGTGCCCCTTGAGTCACTGGGTGAAGTTTAATAAAATAATTATAGAAACAATGATAAAGATAAAACAATAGAAAATTTGGACAATCGGAGTTAGGCTATTAAAAAGACAATAAAACAAAAAAAATTACAGATGTTTGGGTGTCCAAAATTCCAATCAGCCAGGAACACCTCCTTGAAGACAAAGGATGGCCCTTAAAAGCAATAGCCTGTTGCATATTCATATGTGATGCATGAGCTCCTTGCCAGCTTGAGTTTTTATCTGGTTTTTGTCAACTTCTTCTTGGCTCCACCAAGTCTGGAAGAAGGTGCCGCGGTGTTTGTTTTTGCTTGGAAAGGAAGCAGTAACTCTTGCTGTTATCTCTGTGCAAGGAATCCTCCACACTTCGCGCTGCTTAGAAAAAAAGAGTATCACATGGCTTCTATTTTAACATTCTATTACAGCCTAAATTACATTGATTAATACAACATTACTAAAAACATTAATACAACATTACTTTCAAACACATATAGTATTCATTTTGATATTTGTGAAAAGCCAATCATACCAAATGCATTTTTCACACGCACGGAAAGGGAAGGGGCTGCCCTGGAAATGCAGCCAGGGCAAGCAAGTGCTCCTGTCAGACAAAGAGCACGGGATCAACCCCCAAAGCTTTATTTAGTGCATAATTGCTTCATTAACTGAGGCGATCACAGCCTGGGCAGAGCCCCTGCTCTCCACAGGGGCTTCTCTGCTCCTCCCTGGCGCTGACTGAACATTCCGGTGGGAATTCCTTGGGAAAAGGTTTGTTCTGCTGTTCAGCAGTGGCCTGAGAGAGAAGAGGAAATGATCTGCCCCGCGGGTGCTTTGAATCTGCCACCCCTCTTTGTCCTGGAGACCAGAGCTAAAACCCCCAGGTTCTGCTCCAGCTGCAGCCTTCATTTCCCAGGAATTCGGGGGGGGGAGGATTTTCTCTCTGCCTCTGCTCCCCTCCTCCGTCCAGCCCATGAATATTCCGAGTGCCTGAGAGCAGCGGCTTTGCTGTGCAGGGGCTGCCTGAGCGTTCCACAAAATCCCATTTCCTGAGCAGCCCGAGCCTCAATCTGCAAGTGAGATGGTTCCCAGTTCAAAGGAGGCATTAGAGCAGTGCTGAGGGTTTGTGGTGAGCCAGCAAGGCCCGGCTGTGCTCCCGAGATCCCCTAATCACTTCCCCAGCTTCTGGGGGGGAGTGAGATGCTGCATTCATATTCAGGCGCTCTCTCAAGCTTTCCATTTGTCTTTCAATAAAGGCTGAATTTCAGAGCCTTCCGCAACACGCAATTACAGAGAAACAGAGCTGAAGGGAATCTCTGGAGGTCGCCCGTTCAAAGGCAGCATCAGCCAGACTTGGCACTCCTCTCGTGTTCCTCTAATCTCCCCTTAAAAATCTCCAGTGGGACAGAAAACCAGCAGATTAAGCACTACTCGCTGGATATTGTATTCTGCTTTTTAACTACTCCAGCCATTAGAACACGACGCCTCAAGTTTTTTTTTATCTCTACAAGTTTCTGCTCCTTCCCTAATTAATATTTCAGCCGCGGCTCCTCAGCGTGGAGCAGGAGAGGGGCTGAAGCTGCAGCTCCTGTCTCGTGGTTTCTCTGACAGCTGAGGTGAGCGGTGCCTGGTTTTGCTGCCTTTGTCCTTCCCGTTCTCCTGCGGTGGAGCATTCACTCCTGGCGCTGGTGCAGGAGCTCAAACAGCAGAGCCAAAGTGACAATTCCCCCCACGGGGAGAAGGCAGCACCCGGGCAGTACTTCCCTGGCCCCACACAACCCCTGGACCTGCCCGCATCCAGTCTGGATGAAAAAGAATCCATTCCCCGCTCTAGGCAGGGGCTGCGCAGCGCTCGGTGGCCTGGCCAGGTCACCGATCATTCCAGGTGCTCTTCCCGAGCCCTGGAAGTCCCGGGCCAGCCTCACCTCGTGCTTTTCTCCTTCCTTTCTCCCTCCCTGTGTGCTCCTTGTGCCCTCTCCCTTTCTGCCGCCCCCTCTCTTGTCTCAGCTGTAGGAACAGCAACCCCACAAGATCCCGAAGGTCTGCACTCCCCCACAGCTGCTTTTGGAGTTCTGAGGCCTCAGCACAGCTCTCCTTTCTCTTCTGTGTGGAGTTTAACAAACAAATCCTCCCCACACACCTCTCTCTCGGACAGCCAAGCGCAAGTGCCCAGTCCCTGCAATTATTGGAGTGTTCCTGGAGAAAATTGCAGGAGTCTCCATGAAAGGGCTCCCCGCAGAAACTCACACAGCCAGTGACCAATTCCTCTTTACATAAAAGGCACCTGCAGCAGGCTGGGGCTTGAAATAAAGAGAAGGGAGAAGGAGCAAACAGGATTTGGAGGAGCAGCAGGGCGGGTTGCGGGTCAGGAAGAGAGCCATGCTGAATTCTCGGGGTAATTAGTCTTCATTAGCAAACTGGCAGCAAATTAAGTTGTAGTGCCCAGGTTGCTTAAAGTGCTGGATGGACAGTTCAGGTACTTTAAACCCGGGTGCTGCCCAGTTCGGAATAACACAAGGCTGGGGTCTGAAGGGGCTGCAGGCCAGACCACCACGAGCCCAGCTCCCAAACCACGTCAGGACGGGAGCGGTAAATACGGGGCGAGCTGAAAGCCCTCGGGAACTGCACAAAGGACCTGCCAGGAGCCGCCGCAAAGCAGAAAAACCCCGGGGAATTCCATTCTCCAGAGCCGTTAACAGGTGAGAGGAACGCAGGACAAACTGCGGGGGTCCCTCCAGCTTTGCCCCCTCTGTTCTCTGCAGCGCCCACAGCCCTCCTCCTCCTCCTGAAAAGCCTCTTTGCCTTCTCCTCCCTGCCTGGAAGCGCGACAGGCCCGGGGCTGTGAAAGGGTTAATGAGCGCGGGCAAAGTTAACAAGGGATGGGCAATAAATGGCTCCAGCTGTGTATAATTAACTGTAATACTGTGAAGTAAATGACTTTTATTGGCAAGCATGTCATAACTTCATTAAAAGTCATATTTACAGCCCTCTCACATGGAATGAGTACTTGTGTAGTCTGCAATTTAATGAGCACTCGTTTTCACCTTGTTTCAATTATTTTCCACCCACCCTTTGTCTCAGTGTGGGGAGCAGGAAGATAAAATACAATGGGAGTGTAATTAAGTCTGGCACAGATTCTTTCAGGAAATGTTTTTCTATTCCAGAACGATCACTTCTACTGCTTACTACTACTAATACTTTAATGTTTAAAATACATCGTTTTCCTTGGTCCCTGAAGGATTCTTTAAATAACGTTATTAAAGAATGGCTGTGGGAAAGCCTTTCCCCGGCCCAGCACCCCCAGTTACACACAAAAGCAAATTTGTATCACTTAGAAGAGGAAATCTGAAATTTAGCTTAATTACAAATAAAAGATTCCGACTCTGGGAAGAGGGGGGCTGCAGAGATGCCCAGAGTGTCCCTTGGGACCTGCTCCGAGCTCCGGGATGGAAGGAGGGACGTGAACGGGGGAAGTGACGCGGCCAGAGCCAGGGGATGGACATCATTTATTTCTGAAACTCTCTCAGCAGCTCCCAGGAGGCCTTGGTGTCCCTGCGCTACACCAGGAAAAAAAAAAAAAAAGAAAAAAGAAAACACGACTAAGCTAACTTTAATATAATTTACTTCTTTTTTCTTTTGTTATGGCAAAGCCACTAATTTATTCTGCAGTACAAGTCACCGCATTTCTTAATTTAGGGAAGGCTTCCTTTACGGAACAAACAAATCAACATCTAAATCTCAATATGACCCTAAATGTCTGTTTTATCTGCTTTGGAAACCCGTCTTTCACCCCCTAATGTTTTTCCAGAGAGAAATTTACACCTGAATGTTTCCGTCCGGGCACAAAAAGCCCCGCAGCTCTGTCCTGGTTAAATTCTGTTGAACACAACAGAATTTGTGCGGTCACAAATCGCCTTCCCGAGGCTCTGTGGCTGCGCGCAGCCTCGTTCCCTGATGAAGATGCTCCCCTGCATGCTCTGCATCCCGGTGCTGCAGTAATTGGAGGCAGCAGTGATTAATTCCCGAGATAAAATTCGTCCTCGGAACAATTGATTTCACTGTCAGAAATGCACAAACTTCCCAATGGCAACACTTTCATGTAATTATTGTTATTAGTTTAAGCTTGTTTGGGGGAGGGAGGAGAAGGAAGGAAAAAAAAAATCAATTACTTTGTATTTATCCCTAATCTGTTATGATCACTTTAATGCAGAGGAGTTATAACCCAGGGCATGGGTTTTCTAATCCGTGAGCTACAGGAAAAGTTTGCAGAAACTCTTGAGTTGGATGTTGTGGGAGGTGATTACAGCCATTGGGCTGGGGGGATTTTCCTTTTTAGTGGCCGGATGTTCTCAGGTCGATGATGGACAAGGCTGGGGCCGCACCTCTGGGCCCAGAACTGCAATTGTTCTGTTCTTGTGCTGTTCCTGGGGCCATCCAGAGGAAGCCTCATTTCCGCAGAGCCTCCAAAATCACATTTTGGTCATTCGGGCAATGAAATTCAGCCGCTGAAATCAGTGTGTGCTGGGCAGCTCTGCAGAGCAGGCTCTGCTGCAGGAGCTGAGCTGCTGGGAGAGCTGAAATCCATCCCAGTGGGACGGGGCGCTGCCGCTGGGAGCTGAAGGTCACCCTCGCTGTGCTGCTCCCGGCAAATCTCCCGTTCCTGCGCCGCTGATGGGATCCCAGGAGCCAGAGGAGCCAGGCTGCCCTGGCAGGAGCTGCTGCCATCGGCCCCGGGGGCACGGAGCGGGATCTGGTGCCAGCCGCGGTGAGGGTGGCTCCTGCCGCTGCCCCGGGGCACCCACAGGGCTCCTCCCCGGCAGGGCAGCAGCTCCTGCCCCGCCTGTCGGGGAAGGCGAAATAGGAAAACCTTATAAACAGGATTCCTTAGCAAAAGATTTCGGAAATATAAAACCCCTAAGCGAAGCTGAGATGAAGGCGAGCTTTGAGATCCAAGATGCCGAGCCATCGGTCACCGAACAACTGGAGAAGACAACGGCTCAGCAGCTGAAGGAGAATCTCCCCTGGTTGTACAATCCCCTGGGCAAATAGGGGGATGCCAGGGGTCCAAAGGTCGAGGGATCCTGCAAACGGAGCAGGGAAGAAAAAAAAGGGCCTAGAAATAGCTTTTAGGGTTTAAAATGTAACACATATGGTAATGCGGTAATGCTTATAGGCTGTATGTAAATTCTATAGGATTTGTGTCTTGTACTGGTGAGTGTAAATCAGAATACTCAGCACAGAAACAGATATCATGTATTGGAACAGGGACTCAGCTTCTCTCTTCTCTTCTCTTCTCTTCTCTTCTCTTCTCTTCTCTTCTCTTCTCTTCTCTTCTCTTCTCTTCTCTTCTCTTCTCTTCTCTTCTCTTCTCTTCTCTTCTCTTCTCTTCTCTTCTCTTCTCTTCTCTTCTCTTCTCTTCTCTTCTCTTCTCTTCTCTTCTCTTCTCTTCTCTTCTCTTCTCTTCTCTTCTCTTCTCTTCTCTTCTCTTCTCTTCTCTTCTCTTCTCTTCTCTTCNAAAACCTGATAAACAGGATTCCTTAGCAAAAGATTTCGGAAATATAAAACCCCTAAGCGAAGCTGAGATGAAGGCGAGCTTTGAGATCCAAGATGCCGAGCCATCGGTCACCGAACAACTGGAGAAGACAACGGCTCAGCAGCTGAAGGAGAATCTCCCCTGGTTGAACAATGCCCTGGGCAAATAGGGGGATGCCAGGGGTCCAAAGGTCGAGGGATCCTGCAAACGGAGCAGGGAAGAAAAAAAAGGGCCTAGAAATAGCTTTTAGGGTTTAAAATGTAACACATATGGTAATGCGGTAATGCTTATAGGCTGTATGTAAATTCTATAGGATTTGTGTCTTGTACTGGTGAGTGTAAATCAGAATACTCAGCACAGAAACAGATATCATGTATTGGAACAGGGACTCAGCTTCTCTCTTCTCTTCTCTTCTCTTCTCTTCTCTTCTCTTCTCTTCTCTTCTCTTCTCTTCTCTTCTCTTCTCTTCTCTTCTCTTCTCTACTCTTCTTTCCCCCCCTCTCTCTGCTCCCCTCTCTCTCTCAGGGCACGCTGCAGCTGTGGCTGGCAGCCGGAGCAAGGCTGTGAACCCCACGGCCTCTGCCATAAACCACGTTTCAAGGGCTGCCTTGGACTCCAGAGATCATCCCCAGCGTTCCCCTCAGGCTCCTACACCCACCCCAGGGCGCCCCCCCTGCCCTCAGCCCCGCTGCGCTTCGGGGGTGTCCCCGCTGTGTCTCGGGGGTGTCCCCGCGGTGCCTCGGGGGTGTCCCCGCGGTGCCTCGGGGGTGTCCCCGCTGTGCCTCGGGGGTGTCCCCGCGGTGCCTCGGGGGTGTCCCCGCGGCCCCTCGGGGGTGTCCCCGCGGCCCCTCGGGGGTGTCCCCCTGCGGGACAGATGTGCGTCGCGGCACGGACAGGACAGAAAATGCGCCCGTGGGGCCCAGGGGATGCCCAGAGGTGAATCCCGGCCCCGGGAGCGCGGCCGGGGCCGCCACCCGCAGTCCCGAGCAGGATTCCCCGGCAGCCAAGACGGAGCCCGTTTGATTTTGCGGCCGAAATCACGACGGTGCCGTAAAGCACTCGAGAGCAAGAGGAATCCGAGTACGAGCGTCTTTGATTAATTGCTGGAAGGGATTGCCCGTTGCTGGCTGAGGACATTTCTTCGCGGCTCATTTTTCAGTCTTTAAAAATGTTAATGCACAAAGGGAAGGCAGAGGGAGGCCGGGCAGTGAAAGCCTGGGCACAGCGGGGGTCACCCAGCGGTGACCCGGGCTCAGAGGGGCAGCGGGGGCACAGGGCTGAGCCCTCAGCCCTCAGCCCCACCTGCAGCTCCTGGCCTGCCCTGGGCTGCCCGAGCAAAGTCACACCTGGGCTGGGAGTGCTGGGAAAAGCGAGATCCGTTCTTCTTCTCCTTTCTCAGCCGCCATCCCCTGGAATTCTCCTTGTGCGGGGCAGTGAATTCTGACCGTGCTCCTCCCTGTCACTGGGAAGCAGGGAAATATCGCTGCGGGTGATGAAACTGGAGGTGGGCAGACGGAATCCCAGTTCTGCAAACCCAGCCCTGGGATTTTCCAAGAGCTCCTTCACCCCTGGCCCCAGCAGGGGCTGGGACGCCTCAGAATCCGCAGTGTCGCCCCTGAGAGCGTGACCCAGAGCGACTTCCCCGGCCAGAGAGCCCTGCAGACAGCCCTGCCTCCCCCAATTAGTGAGCTAATTAGAGGAAACAGCCACTCATGAAGTACCTGCGCATCACCGCTGGGCCAGGCTGTGGCAGGGCATTCCCCGGGGAATCGGCCCCGGGAGGGAGTTCCTCCAACCCTGCAGAGCCCGTCCCAGACGGAGCCTCCTGCACCTGTGAACTCCGAAAGGAGTAAAGAAAACGAAACCTGCTGGGCGCTGTCACCCCAGAACCGGCTCAGCTCCCTGAATCCAGCCCCGCAGGGGCTGCACTTAAAGCACATTTCCCCTCCCGGGGCCAATCCTGCAGCTTAAAGTGGGGCAGCACCTGCCTTGCTCAACAAAAGTGCTCTGGAAGGGAGGTAGGGGTGGGAGAGGAGAATGCAGGGGCAGAACGAGGTGCAAAACGAGCCCCGAGGTGCCCTCCTTCCCTTGTTGGAGCCCCAGAGACATCCCTGCGTCCTGCCACCTCGGGCTGACTCTTCACTGGAGACTTGTGCCTAATTATCTCACTTTTAATTATGGATCGGGGAGATGAAGACCCCAGTGGGGGCTCGGTTTGTGCAATAAGGCAGCCCTGGAAGGGGAATCTGCCCGGGGATTCAGCAGAGAATAAAGCGGGGCTGGGTTCTCAGGCTTCCCCTCTCTCCCTGCCCTGAGAAGTGGCTCTGTCTTCGGGGCTTCCCAATAAATTTTCACTTTCGAAATGGAAAACGGTCTCCAGCTCGGGCATTTGTTACTTTAGATACGCTTCACAAATTTCCTTTGCATCCAGGGCGGTTGAAAATTGGATTAAAAGCTCTTATTGTGTCCCCCTGTTACAGCATTAGGCATGCTTAGCTTCCGCCGGGAAGGAAGGTGAGGGCAGCAGGATGAAATCCCCGGAATGCTCCCTGAAATCCATCGGTGGGGGCGTTCCAGGGCCACAGAGCCCTGGCCAGCGCAGGGTGGTGCATGCCCAGCTGCATTTCCACACCTTTCAGCCCTCCCGCGAGCCCCGGCTGCTCCAAACGGATTTACCTTTACCGGAGCTGTGAGAGCAGCTGGAACGCTGAAGGGGGACTCTGCAAATTCAGCTCAACAGAGCAGAGCAGGCCTCGTTTGTTTTGGCTTTTTGGAGATCCAAACCTTGTTTTCCACCCCCTCTCTGCCCATGGGGTGCCAGGAGTGGCACAAGTGCGAGTCCCAGTGCGAGGTGTCCCCGCTCGTGATGCCCCAAACCGAGAACTGCTGAATTCCCTCTTCTGAATCACAGTCCCTGCGGTTTTTCCATAATTTATCCCCCTGTTTAGCCACATGAAAGAATCCCTGGTTTGACTTTTCCGCGGTGACACATCGCTGTTGTATTCAAATTGCCAGCACTCTCTGCCAGAGCGTTTCTGCAGCACATCTTTAGACATTTCATCATTACTCTTCATTTAAAATGTCAGCTTTGTTCTGACAAATCTCGTGTGCCTGGCTTGAAAAGCTTTACAAGTGTCAGGAGGAGCGAGGCAGGCTGCAGCTTTTGTCTCCGACGACAGCCAGCATGAAAGGTTTTTGGGTTTTTTTTGTGGAGCGACTGGATTGAGCTGGAGCTGCAGATTTGGGGCCGTTCCTGCACATCGGGGGCGCTCTGCTGCGAACAGGGAGCCGAGGTTCTGCCGTGCCAGCAGCCCCAGGGGCTGCTCCGGCCCTCACCCCCTCACCTGGCGCTGGTGGCTTTGGTTTGCTGCCCACCCCGCACCCTCAGCAGCGAGCAGGGGCTGCTCCGCTCGGGGATGTTCCAGGTACTGAGGAGGGAAAGGAAGCACCAGAGCCTGGCAGGGAGGGAGGTCTGGGCACACCAATCCCCGCGTTTGGCTCCCTGGGCTGGGGTTTTCTCCTCCAGCACGGGGCAGAGGCCGTGGCTGGAGCCAGCAGAGCCCGCCTGGCTTCCCCAGGAAAGGGGAAAAATCCCTGCCAAAATCCTGGAATTCACACGGCAGCCCCCAGCGAGGCGGGGCAGCCTCCGTGGCCGAGCTGGGCGCTGGGAGGGGGAAGCTGGGGGTGAAAATGTGCCCCAGGAAGGGAAGGAACAGCCAGGGAAGGATCCCCTGGGAGGAGGTGACACCAGGGATGTCCCTGGGATGAGGTGACACCAGGATCCCCTGGGATGAGGTGACACCAGGGATGTCCCCGGGATGAGGTGACACCAGGGGTGCCTGCACGAGGAGCTCTGTCCCAGGGCAGGGCAGGGCTGAGCTCCCTCTGCAGCCCCCAGGAGCTGCTGCTGTCCCGTTCAGAGCTCTGGAATCCCCTCAGGGGGCTCAGGGGGGTGTCCCCAGCTGGAGCTGGGCTGGTTCCAGGCAGGGAGGGACCCTCCAAAAGCCCAGCAGGGATCAATCCCCACCCTGGGGCACACAAAGATCCGAGTGAGAGCCGTGCTGACTTTAGAACCCCCAAAAGTGCAGCAGGGATCAATCCCCTCCCTGGGGCACACAAAGATCCGGGTGAGAGCCGTGCTGACTTTAGAGCCCCCCAAAAGCCCAGCCTCTCCTCCCCTGCTCTCCCCACGGAGCCGCAGTTCCAGCAGGGAGGCTGCTGTAGACAGCAAGAGCTTCCTGAGAGAAGCAAATCAGCATAAAAAGGGATTTAAAAACCAGCGCCGTCTCCGCAGCGTTTCTGGTGTGTCCTGGCTGCTGGCCCTCAAGGGAGAGCTGTACTTTCTCATCTGTGCTAATACAAAATTCATATTTGTCTGGGCCATTATGTGCAAAATAATGGGTAATCCCTCAGGCTGGAGTGGAAAGCCAAGCCAAATATTCCAGGAGACCTTTCCATTGTGGAAGGTTTCAGAAATAAGCACAACACAAACATACGGAGGGATCCAATTATGAGTAAACAAACTGTTCCTGCCGCCTCCTCCTTCAGAAAACACAATTAGATTGCCAGCGAGATTGCTTTTGGATTACCTGGATTAGGCCTTGCATTCAGAGGCTTAGGAAGTACCTGGAATTTAATTTTATCCCGCATTTCCCAGTAGTGGAACTGGCTCCAGGGGGCTGGAGGGTCCCTGCCGCTGCTCTCAGGTGTGGGCAGTGCTGGGGGCAGATCAAGTGTGGCTCCTGCTGATAAGGGAATGGTTATTGCGGCTCCAGCAAAGAGCAGGGGACGCTCAGCTGCCCCGGCAACCTGAAAGTTAATTAAAAGAGCGGCACAGACGCGGAGAAACGCAGCATCAGAGCTGTGGCCCGGCGATAAAGCACTGAACTCACCGGGGAGAGGGGACGCAGCTCATTTTCTGGGGGCAGAGAAATCCCAGAGCAGGGCTTTGGCTGGAGCCTTTCTCCACCAAGCCCTGCCTCAAACCTGGGGCATCCTCACTGAGCCGTGGGTAAAACCTGCCTGGATTTCTGCGGAGCTGTTTCTGCAGGCCGGGGGTGACTGATGTTGGGGAATTACGAAGCAAAAATTATGAGGGGGAAAAAAACCCCGACCTTTTCTCACAGGGACAGTGAAAATGAAGGTTGATTTTAATTTCTATATTTGTCCTCTTGGTTTTGTCCTGAGGACTGTCCTGCCCACAGTGAGGCTAAGAATAGAAGTGGGAGGTGTGGGCTTGAGGAATAAGGCAGTAAATCAGAATTTTAATGCTATTAAAATCTATTGATTGTGTTGATTAATTATTGCTGGCGCTGATGGGAAGGCCAGACTCTCTAAGCCAGTTTAATTATTTTCCAGTTAATGTTAATCTCAGTTAATGAAAACTCTCCAAGCCAGAAAAGGGATGACACGAGGAGTGGCTGTTATTCATGAGAGACTCTCTTAATCTATAAAACATCAAAGATGTCATTGCAAGCATCTTTGCTTCTCTTGTATTTTATTTTTTAAATGATGCGAACACTTTGTTCTCGGGCTCCTGATGAGTCAGGGCGTGACAGCTCAGGGGAGATGCGAGCAGGAGCTGCTGGAGCCTCCTGGAGAACTGGAGCCCGGGGGCTCAGGGGGCCCTGGGCAGGGTAATTAATGACCCGGGGTTCATTAGGGGCGCCTGCATGAGCGCAGTGTCAGGAGAAGGAGCTGGGCCCTGCCCGGGGAAAGGAGGGATGGAGGAGCTGGGAACTGCAGCAGCATCTGCAGGGAAGCTCTGAAGCGGCCACGGTTCTGCCTTGGAATCTTTTCTGCCTTCTCCGAGAGCCTCCACCGGGCTCCACTGCATTTTATTTTTCACGTGGAGGCTGCTGTGCTTGTGCAGCGCCATCTCAGCTGGGTGATGGCAGCACTCTGGGTTTAACTGAAGGAAGGAGCCAAAACCCAGAAAAGGTTCCCTTGTCTGGCTGGGTAATGAGAACTGGGCTGCTGAAAAGCTGTAGCTGCTCGCTCTGTACAACTGCTCTCCCCCTGCTAACAGCTTTCCTGCTTTGTCCGTTTGGATTGTAAATCTTCCTGGGTTTTCAGTGTGGGTTGTAAATCTTCCTGGGTTTTCAGTTTGGACTGTAAATCTTCCTGGATTCTCAGTGTGGGTTGTGAGTTTTCCTGGATTTTCAGTTTGGGTTGTAAATCTTCCTGGATTTTCAGTGTGGGTTGTGAGTTTTCCTGGATTTTCAGTTTGGGTTGTAAATCTTCCTGGATTTTCAGTGTGGGTTGTGAGTTTTCCTGGATTTTCAGTTTGGGTTGTAAATCTTCCTGGGTTTTCAATCTGGGCTGGGGGTTCTGTGGCCAAGGTTCCGTGTTCTACACTGCTCTTTACCACAGGACGTTGTTGGAGTTCCCTGGCTGTAACAAGCACACCTGGAGGTGGTTTGGATGCACAACCAAAAGTTCCCAAGATGCAGCTCTGAACTGAGCCCTCCTGACCAGAGGCAGGAATCAAAAATAACCCAAAACAACCCAACAGCGTTGAGGTTTTGGTTAAGACTCGCCCTGAGTTTCCCAGAGGGGTCTCCCAGTCTGTGCCCGGCCCTGGGCTGTGCCCCCTCCCTGACTGAGCCCCTCTGTGCTGGAGTCCCACACCCCGACCTGCAGCTGATCCCAGGGGTGGTTTTATCCCCTCCATCTCCCGGCAAATCCCTCTCCCTTGCAGGAAGGCACTGAACGATCAGGTCTGTCTCATTATGGATTTCCCATCAGGCTCTTAGCTACAAATGGGCTCTGAGGCCACGGGAATCTCTGCTGGAGCTGCAGCTCCTTCCCCGCCTGGGATGAGAAGTGCAGCCTTGTGGGCTCAGCATTTCTGAGCCTGAATTTCAGCTCGCTGACCATTGCCGGCTCCTTTCCCAAGGGAAAGCTGCCAACAGTTTCTCTTTCCAAACCATCTCTCTGCGTGTCTCAGCACAGGCTCAGCAAACAGTGTTCCCTTTGCCAGAACAACTGTCCCAGGGGTTGTTTCCCTATTCCTGAACCCATGGAGAGCAGTGTCAGTGCCATGGAGCAATAACAGACCTTTTTACACAACGTGTTCTAAAAAGAACCTGTTGGGATTGTAAATAAAGCCTGAATTCTGTCCTGACAGCTCCATGGAGTCGATCAATTCCGTGTCCCGCCGTGCCACAGCCCCTGTGCTCCAGGGTGAGGACAGGCTCTGCACCGCGGGCTGCTGCCGTGGGGATCCGGGGCTCTGCCCCTGCCCAGGGTGGGTTCGGATGTCCAGAGCCGAGCCGGGCTCTTGGCTGTGTGTCCCCGAGCGTGTCAGAGGTGACAGCAAGGACCAAGGCCGGGGGAGCTGGTGTGGAGCCAGCGTTCGGTCTGCCTGTGTGCAGCTCTCTGCCGAGCCCTCCGGAGGAAATGCGTGGTTTCCCCTCATTGGAATAATTATCCAGAAGCTCTGCTGTAGTGGAGTTCTGGCAGTTCAGTCACGGTGACTGTGTGAGGGAGGGGAAATCAAGCTGTATTTTATTTGTTTGGAGCTTTGATGACAAATAGCGTTCTGGCCGTTGAGGAGTGAGTATTAATTAATGAGCCATCCCTAAGTGGAGGGACGTCCCTGAGGGTTGGAGATGAACACTCCTGAGATTCCTGCAGGAGCACCCCAACCCCTTTTCCTGAGGGAATGTGGGTTATGCCCTGCTGCCTCTGGGAGCCCCCAGCACATCCCTGGGACGTGCCCAGGTCCAGACCCTCCTGAGGGGTGTGAGGGTCTGGGCCGGTCCCAGGGGCCAGGAGCCACAGCCCTGGGTTCAAATGAGGACAGAAAAACAAGGGCAGAGGATCCGTGTGTTCCCATGTCAAAGCCAGGCCCCAGCCCCACCATCCCACCCAAGGAGCTGCTCCTGCCCAGGGACAATAAAAGTTACAGTTCCACACGGAGGAAAAATGACAGGTGCCCTTCCCAAGGGAGCCCAAATCCATCTCTGGGCGACAGCAGTTAACAAAATGGATGGATGAGATCTGCCTGGGCTTTTATCTCCATTTAAATTTGTTTTCCATCCACCAGGCTCCACTGCAGGAGAGCAATATTGAAATGTGCAGGAACCATGAGACACAAATTTTATTACCCCCTCTCTGCTACTCCCACTGCAGAGAGAGAAGTTTATGAGTGAAAAACATCCCAGGCTATTTAGCCACCTCCAATATTTGCAGTGCAGACTGGAAGGAGTAATTGATTTTCTAATAATAGAGAGGATTCTTGGCTGGAGGCTCAGCGTTGTGTTGTAGAAGTCCTTAAAAAGCACATTCCCATTGCTGCGGCTCCCCTTTGCCTGGAGCAGTGCATTTGCGGGGCTTTATCTTCCCAAACACAAACAATTCCCGTCCTTCAGAGGCGTTCCCCGTCCTGGTCAGAGCTGGCAGCTGGAGAAGGAGCTCCCTGCCTTTTCCTGGCTCATTTCTGTGCCTGCAAAGGTGCTTTTTATGGGGAATTATTGGCATTCATGCAGGAAAAGCATCCGTGGCACGTGTGAGAGGAGCCAGCCCAGCACGGCCGCACCGCGTTCAAACAGATTTGGAAAGGGCTTCATCTGAATTTCAAAGGGCTCTGGCTCCGTTCTGCGGCGAGCTGCATCAGAAGCGCCGCCGGGGTCAGCGCTGTTTACAATTTTTTCTCGTGTTTCTGTTGAATCCGCGCGCGTTCCCTGTCAGTTCGGAGGCCGGGGATGCCCAGCGCTGCTCGCTGCTCTGAGCAGAGCTGTCACACTCAGCCTCGGGGAGATCAAAGGGGCAAAACGCCCGGTGGCCGCGTCCTGCGGGTGTTCGGAGCTTTAATTCCAGAACAGTCCGCACAGCGGGATGCAGGGCTTGCCCCTGAGCGGGTGGATTGCCTCAGGGCGGGGATTTCTGGTTTCTAACCCGGCAGGTAACGAGGTCTGGGGCTGCTGCCGCGCCCAGCAGCGCCCGGGATGCAGGAGAAGGGAGCGTGGTCCTTGCAGGGGCTCTCAGAGGAGCTGATGCGGCCTTCAGCGGCCCGGAGGAACCTCCCTGGAGCTCCTTCCACATGTCCCTGCCCTCGCCACCAGCCCGGGGCATCCCGCAGCCTTCCCGGGCAGGATTGGTGCTGAGCTGCTCTCCGTTCCCTGCTCGGAGCCGGCCCCGGCTCCCTCTGCACCTCCCCTGAAGCGGACTGAGCAGGGGCTGCTTTTCTGTCTTAGATCTTTATATCCCGCAGCTTTATACTCCCAGACAGATCCCCGCGCTCTGTAGGGTGCAAAGAATTCCACCACGTCACAATCGAATTCCACTCCATAAATTAATTTCACCGTGTCACAAATCATTTTCACCACGTCACTATTGAATTCCACCACGTCACAACTGAATTCCACCGCATCCCAACTGAATTTCACCACATCAGAAATGAATTTCACCATGTCACAAATTAATTTCGCCACATCCCAACTGAATTTTGCCACATCCCAAGTGGATTTCACGACCTCACAAATTAATTTCGCCACCCCACAAGTGCCCGTGGCAGAGGATGTGTACCAAGTCACGCCTCCTCTTTCCTGAAAGGTCTCCCTGCACATCACCGATATTGCAAAGAGAGAATTTGGAAGGGAAATCACGTGGCAATTTTAGTTCTTTTTGTTTGTTTGCTTTCCTTGTGGGAAAAGTGGAGGGGAGCACCTGGGTGTGAGCAGGAACATGAGAGGAAATCAGAAGGAAGGAGTTGCCCAGCAGCCCCAAGGGCTCCGTGTCCACTGAAAACCCCCTCAGCTCTGACAGGGCTGAAACTCTGACAAGTCCCAGAGCGGAGCTGAGAATCCTCCAACAAAACAAAATAGATGAAAAAGGAGAGTAGGAATGACAAAACATTTTTTTTTTGTTTTCGGTGCTTTCCCCAAGCCCGATTTCCAAAGAGCTCCGTGACATAAGTGCAGCAGCTGGAGATGAGAGGGTTTTAAATCAACCTTCAGAGATGTACAGTTTATACTGGTAAAATAATTAATCTTCAAAGATCCCTGAAAAATACTGTTTAAGGTGTTTAATGATTAAAAAACCTGATGTCCTTGAGCGTGAGTCAGATGAAAGAACTGCCAGGGACCTTAATGCGGCGCAATGATAAACATAAAGGCAGCAATAATGATCAGCCCGGAGTGATTACACTCTCTAATTAGAGCACATGTATCACTTAGGCCTGTTAATCTCTGCCTGTCTGAGGCACTTCGGGCGCTCTCTCCTGGATCCAGGGGAGGTTTTTTGATCCAGGCACGGAGCAGGAGGAGCCTGGCAGCTCGGGGGGTCCCTCTGCAGTCACCTGGGTGGGCTCAGCCCGGCTGCCCCGGCTTCTGCTCCTGGGGGTTTGCACCTGGGGGGCAGAGGAGAGCTGCCCCCAAACCCCAGGATGGAGCTGCATGAGGGCAGGGGTGCCCCCAAACCCCAGGATGGAGCTGCATGAGGGCAGGGGTGCCCCCAAACCCCAGGATGGAGCTGCATGAGGGCAGGGGTGCCCCCAAACCCCAGGATGGAGCTGTGTGTGACACCAGGGGTGCCCCAAAACCCCGGGGTGAGCTGTGTGACACCAGGGGCGCCCCAAAACCCCAAGATGGAGCTGTGTGACACCAGGGGTGCCCCAAAACCCCAGGGTGAGCTCTGTGTGACACCAGGGGTGCCCCAAAACCCCAGGATGGAGCTGTGTGTGACACCAGGGGTGCCCCAAATCCCAGAATGGAGCTCTATGTGACACCAGGGGCGCCCCAAAACCCCAGGATGGAGCTGTGTGTGACACAAGGGGTGCCCCCAAACCGC
>WBMY01014131.1:150458-164622 GCA_013397315.1 Donacobius atricapilla
AAACCCCAGAATGGAGCTGTGTGTGACACCAGGGGTGCCCCAAAACCCCAGAATGGAGCTCTATGTGACCCCAGGGGCGCCCCAAACCCTGCCCCGCACACCTGGGGGCACACAGACCCCCGGCTGGAGCTGTGTGAGGGAAGGAGAGCCCCAAACCCCGGACACACTCGTGGCTACAAATCCCATTCCCGGTGTGAGTGCCCCCCTGCCCTCTGCGCTCCGCTCGGCCGGTCCTGATTGCCGAGAGGTTTCCCTGGGAGCTCAGGCCCCTCTCCGCCTGCGGGGGCCGGTGTCAAAGGCGGAGAGCTGATGGCTGAGCGGCCTGGCCCCCCTGCAGCTCCTCTTCCTTCCCCAGGAGGGCCAGAGGAGGATTTACCCCATTCCAGGGGCAGGTTGAGCCAGAGCTCTTTGCCGGAGCCCAAGTGGAGGAGAATCCTCCCCGGCACCTTGCTGGGATGAATTCCCCGCCAGGCTGGTGTGCCCCAGCTCGGGGGGAGCCCACCCCGGGCAGGGAGTGCAGAGCTGCTCCCCTGGCACTCCTCCCTTCTCCCAGCCGGGGGTTTGTGCTCTCATCGGGCACCGGAGACCCCCAGGACTCCCACCCCGGGGGCACTGGGGCAATCAGAGACCCCCAGGACTCCTACCCCAGGGGCACTGGGACCGTCAGAGACCCCCAGGACTCCTACCCCAGGGGCACTGGGACCGTCAGAGACCCCCAGGACTCCTACCCCAGGGGCACTGGGACCGTCAGAGACCCCCAGGACTCCTACCCCAGGGGCACTGGGACCGTCAGAGACCCCCAGGACTCCCACCCCAGGGGCGCTGGGACAGTCAGAGCCCCCCAGGACTCCCACCCCAGGGGCACTGGGACAATCAGAGACCCCCAGGACTCCCATCCCAGGGTCACTGGGACAGTCAGAGACCCCCAGGACTCCCACCCCAGGGGCACTGGGACAATCAGAGGCCCCCGGGACTCCCATCCCAGGGGCACTGGGACAGTCAGANGACAGTCAGAGGCCCCCAGGACTCCCACCCCAGGGGCGCTGGGACAGTCAGAGCCCCCCAGGACTCCCACCCCAGGGGCGCTGGGACAATAAGAGGCCCCCAGGACTCCCACCCCGGGGGCACTGGGACAATCGGAGACCCCCAGGACTCCCACCCCAGGGGCACTGGGACAGTCAGAGCGGCTGCGGGAGGTGGCTGGGAGAGCTCTTCATTAATTTCGAGTGTCCCTCAGAAATGAGGATGGGTGAGAGGCTTTGGGGGCCGGCAGCAGGCAGGGCTTGGAGCTGCTGGGATGGGTCTGGAGTCGGGGCATGGGGAGGAGAACCAGAGCCAGGCCTCAGAGGAGCAGCTGCTCCGGGCAAATGCCTGAGAATGCTGACAGTCTCCCTTTCTGAGACTTTTTTCCCCAGTTATTGTGAATCTTGAAGTATCTTTATGGCTTTTATGGAAATTTGCCACCCTGGGCCTTAGGAGAGCTCCACAGGCGATGCCAGAAGTCCCAATACCCCTGTGGATCCTGCCAGACAGGGATGTGGAGGAGATAAACTCTAATCCCTTCCAGAAGGGGACTTAAAAACTCCCAGCAGTGTCTTCAGCAGCTTTTGGGGTGTCCCTGCTGGCAGTTCTGCCCCAAAAAGCTGCTCTGGCTCGAGTACAGGAGGCACTGCAGGAGGCAGGAGCGATTAGCACCCTCATTAGGGAGGAAATGGAAATGATCTCGCTAATAAAGCACGCATTAAATAAACAAAGGGAGTTCTTCGGCAGCCTGTTCTCCTCGTGGCCATCTCCAGCCCGTGTCACATGGAAGGACCGTGCCTTGTTTGTGCCCCCCAATTAAGCAGAATAATTGCCTTTCAGGGGAGCTGGGGGCGGGCGCTTTTAGCCCTGCTGCAGGTGGCAGCGAGCCGAGAGGCCTTGGCCACGGCGCTGTCAATTTGTTTAATGATGATTAGAGGAGCAGGTGATTTCTGTTGAAGGGAAGTGACAGACTGTCTATTAGATATAGATGCATGTTGATTAAATTGGGAGCCCGGAGCACGCAGCACGCCTCATTTGCTCCCAAATTCCAGCCCGGTCTGGTTTGTTCTGCACCTGGAAGGTTCAGAGCCCGGGAGGAGCGGGGGGCGTTTGCCAAGCGGGGCTCGGGGTGTTCACTGCCAGCCCCCGGGGCTGTGCAGGCTGGAAAATGGGCTCCAGCTCCTCACCCGCACGGCCCTGGGGCCGGACAGGGCTGACCCTCCCTCTGCCAGCGGCTCTGGGGTCCCCTCGCAGAGCCACCCCGCTCCTCTCCCCCTGGCGACGGCCTCGGAGCTCTCGCCGCCCTTGCCTTGAGCATCCCGGAGCCTCGGACGAGCCGATTGCGGTCCTGGCGCCCTTCTCTCCATGGAAATGCGAATAACGTTTGGATTTCATCCCGTGCGCCCCGTCCCGAGCCCCGCTGTCCCCGTCGCCCGCATCGCCCCTGCTGCCCAGCCCGGGGGAGGGAAGGAGAGGGCGGACATCGAACATCGCTGCGTTTAGCGCCTGCAGCAGCACATCCCGCGCCTCCCCGCCGGCCATTTCCCGGGCTGTTATTGAATAAAACACCCGAATTATTAAATTAAGCACCCTTCGCCTGTTTGCTCTGCTTCTCCTTCTGGCCGCGCGTTTTTCGCGATTCGGGCGGAATCGCCGCTGCCGCCCTCAGCCGCGCTGATTGCCCGGAGCGGATTAATTGCAATTATTCACCCGCAGCGCCCCACAGGCGTCAGAGCTCCCCGCCGGAGCCCGGGCTGCTGATGGTGCTGCGCGTCCTGGGTAGCTCCAAAAGGGGCTGAACTTGGGGTGGCACTGCTGTGGGTGCGCCCCAGGGGCTGGGACAGGGGAGAGCCCGGGACAGAATCCCCTGGCTCTGCTCCCCCTGCTCTGCTCCCCTGCGAGGCTGCAGAGATGCTGAGCTATAGATTGAATTTCCAGCCCCAAAAGTGGCTGAACACGGGGTGGAACTGCTGTGGGTGTGCCCCAGAGGCTGGGACAGGGGAGAGCCTGGGACAGGCTCCCCTGGCTCTGCTCCCCTGCGAGGCTGCAGAGATGCTGCGCTATAAATTGAATTTCCAGCCCCAAAAGTGGCTGAACACGGGGTGGAACTGCTGTGGGTGCGCCCAAGGCACTGGGACAGGGGAGAGCCCGGGACAGGCTCCTCTTGCTCTGCTCCCCCGCGAGGAGCGGCCGTGCTGAGCCGTAAATTGAATTTCCGTGCGCTGAGCAGAGGAGCCGATCCGCAGGGGAGCGGTGCCACCTGCGGGCACCGAGCGCTGGAGTCCCGGCCCCGGCAGCGCCATCCCCAGCTCCGGCACATCCTCGGCCTTGGGAAGGTCTCGAACGCAGAAACAGCGGGAGGGGAGCGCAGTGGGAGCTCTGCCCCAGCTGCTGGCGACCAACACAAAACCAAAAACCAAACCGAGATCAAAAACCAAACCAACACAAAACCAAAAACCCCAACCAACACAAAAATCAAACCCCGCTATTAAGTCCTTTTTCCCTAAAAGACCTTCATAGCCTAAAAAGAATTACACTCATCAACCCAATAAATGTGTAATTAGTTAGTTAGTCCGTCTTTAGACAGGATTTTAGACTGTGTGTCAGGAGCCAGCAGGGAAAGGTCAGGCCGTGCCTCCCCACGGCCTCCACACACGCAGAAAGGGGCCAGGCTGTTTTTCTGGGGTTTAGAAGAGCCCTTTCCGTGCTCCACGCAGCAAGGGTGGGGTGAGCTGTGCTGGGAGCAAATCCTCCCCAGGAGACGGGGGAGCTTTGGGCTGCGTCCTGCTCCAAGTCTGGGGAATCCGGGGGGTGTTTGTAGCTCCGGGGGTGTCACCAGGGTGGCTCCTGCCGCAGCTCCAGCTCACCTCTGGCAGGGCTGGAGGTGCCTGTCCGCGTGTCCCTCGGTGTCACCCCCAGCAGCCCCACGCTGCAGATGGGCCAGGCAGCCCCAGCTCACCTGTCCTGTGGGCCTGGCAGCCCCAGCTCACCTGCCCCGTGGGCCGGGGCCGTGTCAAACCCACCCTGCGGCAGGGCCGGCAGCCCCAGCTCACCTGTCCCCCTGTGCCTGGCAGCCCCAGCTCACCTGTCCCGTGGGCCTGGCAGCCCCAGCTCACCTGTCCCGTGTGCCGGGGCCGTGTCAAACCCCCCCGAGCCTGCTGCTGAGCTCGGGGGCTGCTCCTCCCCAAGCCCAGCCTCTGGCAAAGCGTTTGTCGGGAATAAAAGCAGGAGAAGGAGCAGGAAAGCGCACGGCTGCCTCTCCCAGCCTGTGCCTGAACACACGCGATTTGTAGAATGTTCTCGGGCTAAAAAGATATTAATAAGTAAACCCCTCTGATTGATTTAATATGCCAGAGCTTTGTTCTCGGTTCTTCACTTGTACCGGTGCATAACACTGGAAAAAAAAAATAAAATGGAATCGTAGAATGAAATAAATAAAATATAAAAGCTGTGCAGCAGAGTGAAGTGAATTCAATCATCAGAGGAGCAGAATTATACATCAAGAGCAACCCAATATTGTGTTTAATCCCAAGGCATGATAAATCTGACAAACACCTCGGAGTATCTTCAGAGCAGAAAGGTGGGCTTTGAGGAACAAACAGGCAGTTAATCTTATTTACACAGATTTCTTTCCACGAGCAGCGTGCCACCTTTGCGTAGAGGCTCACCTGCGGGACTCCTGCTTGTGACTGTGATTTCCAGCATTCCCTCCTTCGTGCTCTGCTGCCGGGGCTCAGCAGGAGCTGAGGAATCCCTTCAGGCCTGTGGGCGCAGCTCATCCCCACAGCTTTTTTTCCTGCCAGGTTTTACCACCCTCAGCCCCTTGCAAAGCTGCGCCCGGGGCTCTTCCTGAGCCTGAGCCAGGGGGGCCAGGCTGGAGCATGGAATTGGCGCTGTCAGAGCCTGGCAGGCGTGGATGGGAGTCGCTCAGAGCTCCGGCGGCTCCGGGGCAGCTCCAAGCCAGGCTGAGAGGGATTCCATGAGGAACAGCGCTGGGAAGAGCCTCCCCTGCAGCCTGAGCCCAGCACGGAACCTTCCCGGGCCTCGGGAGAAGGTGGAATCCCTCCTGGAGAGGGTTGGAAGCGCAGGGACCCAAAGCATCCCAGGACATCTGCAGGCTGGCGAAGAACACCGTGGCTCCGTGTCCCGGGTGCTGAGGCAGAGCTGAATTTCCAGGGGACAGCCCTGAACTCCGGGCTGGGCCCCTCCTGCAGGGCGGGCTCCGTCCCCAGGACCCCTGTCAGGAGATCAGCGACGGGCTGTGCAGCTCGCAGGAAAATGTTACAGCAGCCCCGGGATGAAAAACATTTTAGCATAAATTGAATGGGAAAATAATGCTGGAGCCGGAGAGAAAGTTGAGGTTCAGCAGTTTCATTTGAAAAGAGAATGGAGCATCAAGCCCTGGGAAGTGTCATTTCCTGACTCTTGTGGAGCAACAGTGAGCTGTAAAATTAGAGCTGCATGGATGGCTGTGGAATGATGCTCATGAAAAATTAACAATAGCAGGAGACAGCAAAAAATCCAGAAAACATCTCCACAACCGTTAAGTTTTACAGAAGCTTGTTTTCATTAAAATCGAGGCTGCGCGCTCCACCCGAGCTGCCACGATCCCCGCAGCTCCTTCGGAGCAGCCGGTGCTGGTGGCAGGGAGCTTCCCTGGGAGCAGAGAGCTGCCGGGAGGCACCGGGAGAGGGATGGGGGGCACCCCCACCCTGCCCTCCCGGGCTGGGGCTGCTCAGGAGCTGCTGCTGGGGCTCTGAGCTGGGCTGGGGGACTTTGGGGCGAGGATCCCTGAGCAGCCTCTCCTCAGGCCGCGCTGGATTCCCCCTGCAGGCAGCTCCGGAGCTTTAGAGGTGCCTGTGCAGCCCAAGGGAACCTCCTGGGAAGGCTGGGCCGAGGCAGGACTCGCTCTGCAGATATTTTTTAGGCACTGAAGCTGAGAAAATAACGGGGAGAGCCAAGCTCTGCTGGTCTGGGCTGGAAAGGGGAATGTTCTGGGAGGCAGCGCTCCTGGGAATTGCGTTTCCACAGCTGGAGCAGCCTCAGTCAGCTCAGCTTTGGAGCGTGCTTCACACCTGGGGTTCTTTCATGTCCAGAAGAGACTTCGTGCCTTGAAATGCTGAAATCTCAGTGAAATATTCCAGTGGAAGGAACGGACCTGGATTAAAGATAAACCACAAAGCGACCCAACACCACCAACAGACAAACCAGCCCGAATTTGGGGTGGCCTCTGATTGAATTTCCTGTGCTCCAGCGCTCTGAAAACAGAAACTGTGGGGTGGAGCTGCATCCCGGGGTCGCTGCAGGTGACTCCCGATGCTCTTCCCCACGTCCAGAGCCCCCGGCAGCGCCAGGAACTCAGGATTGTTGCGCTTCTTACAGGGATAAGCCCTGACCTAACTCCTCCCTCCTGGGACAGGACGGGAGCCGGGAATTCTCTGCTCCTGGCAGAAGTTCCCTCCCCACAAGCTCCCCGTGAAGGCTCCCAGCACCAGGGGTGGGATGAGACACTCCAGGGCTCTCCTGCCGTGCCTGACTGATATCAACAGTGACACGCAGAGTGCTGCTGGCAGGGGAACAGATTTGTCCTGTCACATTTTTTTTCTGCCTGGAGAGCTCCGAGAGCCAAGTGACTGCTCTCTCCAGTGATTTTAGCAGCTGCTGGAAGGATTCAGACAGGTAGCAGCTGTGCAGCCCCGGACAAGAGATGACGTTCCTAAATCTGCTGTAATTACCTCCTTCAGCAGCCTGAGCAGCAGCGGCTGAGGAGTCTGACTCCTCCACCCCGGAGACCTGTCAGCTCCGATCATTCCCTGCGTCCTGGATTGGGCGCACTGGAACTGGGGACTCCCCTGGAGCTGCTGGATTTGGGAATCCGTTGGCATAACCAGCACCTCCCCGAAACCGCCCCGAAATCCAAGTTCAAAACTGGATTATCTTTGTTTTCCGTTACTGGGGCGCCTGTGGAAGTGGAGGTGTTGGTTCATGGATGGAATTTACGGGCGGGGTTGGCAAAGCGAATAATCATTCAGTGGCTCCCTTTGGCTCCGGGCTCCCGTGGGATGCGGGGATGGTCCCACAGATTGGAATCTGTGCTCAAGGCAGGGCAGCAGGGCCCCTAAAACGGGCTGGAAATGTGTCCAGCGTGCCCTTTCCAGCGCTCACCCCGCTTTTCCTCTCCTCAGCAGCGTTTCAGGCTCATTTCTGTCTTTGGTTGTGTCCCCCGAGCAGGGACGAGCAGGAATCCTGTCCCCCCGGCGAGGAGGGATCCAGATCCATCCTCCTTTTGTCCCTTCCCTCCTCACTACCTGCCACCACGCGGGACTGAGGAACTGAACGCTGGCTTGAAGGTGCGCAGGTTGCCCGGGTATTTCAGAATTGATAGCACTGGATTGAGCTGGGGGCGGGATTTTCAGGATGCCCGGGTGTTTCCGAACTGACAGTGTTGGATGGAGCTGGAATTTTCAGGTTGCCCGGGTATTTCCGAATTAATAGCGTTGGAAGGAGCTGGAATTTTCAGATTGCCTGGGTATTTCCGAACTGATAGCGTTGGATGGAGCTGGAATTTTCAGGTTGCCCGGGTATTTCCAAAATGATAGCGTCGGATGGAGCTGGAATTTTCAGGTTGCCCGGGTATTTCCGAACTGACAGCGCTGGATGGAGCTGGGGGCGGGATTTTGCGGCTGCCCGAGCCGCGCCAGCCCCGTGCCGAGCAGCAGAAAGGCTTCTGCTATCCTCTAGTGGCTGTGGGGGGCTTCACAGGCAGCTCCTGCTCGCAGCCCCCGGGCTGGGGGTGCTCTCTTGGTTCATCCAGAGTTTATTCGGGTCAGTTCAGCGGATACCCGGTGATATTCCAGCGGACGGGGCAGGGGGCTGGAAACAGATGATCTTTGAGGTCCCCCCCGGCACAAAGCGTTCCACGGCTCTCCAGTGAAATAAACCCCGAGTCTGCCGATGCAGAAGCTGTGTGTAAGACTGAGCCGCCTTTTAGAGTTTCTGCTTCATGGGCTTGTTCTCTTCCATTCGAATCCAAATATTTCCCGGGCACGGCCGAGCCGGCCGCGCTGAGCTGCTGCTGGAGCTGCCTCCCTTCTCTGGGGGTGCCTCAGGCAGATTTATTTCCATCGGGAAAGGAAACTCCTCCATTCTTTTTGCCCGCATGGGTTTGCAGAGGCTCCCAAGTGCTCTAAAGCGTTGTCATAAAGGGGTCGTTTGTCAGTGCTGGCAGCAGAGCTTTTGCTCTCTGGTCCTGAGCCAGAGAACTCTCTGCAGTGATGGAGCACCGGACACCCTAATGGGGAAGCTGGAACCGGTTCAGCGAGGGGGATAAATTAGTGCCACAGGTCTCTAAAAGGCTGGAGAGTTCACCCAGACAGTGCAGGCTGTGGAGTGCAGTTATTCCTCCCTCATCCCTGCGGAGGAAATGGCTGATCCCCCCGCCTGGGGAGTGGGAGCTGTGTGCCCTGAGGGGAAAACGCTCTGGAGAACACGCGGGGTGCCCTCCCGGAGCTGGGGAATGAACTCTGCGCTGGAAGGGCTGCCTGGGGCTGCTCAGAACTCATGGAAAAGCAGGGCCCAGCCCCAGCAACCTTCCCTGGGCCCAGGCTGCCTGGAAATGCGGCGATGGAGGGAGGGAGCAGGAGGGGACGGGCAGCGCGGTGCCCCTGCAGAGGCAGAAACCCCATTTCTGCTTCCCTGCCCAGCAGCGGGCACCGAGGGCTGCTCTGCTCCGGGCGGGGCCTCCAGGGGCTGCCACGGTGCCTGCGCTGATAGATGGAGTCAGCGCCCACCGTAATAATTAGTCAGTACTGCAGTGATAATTGGATTCAGTACCTGCACTGATAATTAGAGCCAGTACCTGCAGTATTAATTGGAGTCGGTACCTGCAGCAATAGCTGCAGCAATAATTGGATTCAGTACCTGCAGTAATAATCAGTCAGTACTGCAGTATTAATTGGAGTCTCTACTGCAGTTATAACTGGAGTCAGTACTGCCGTGATAATTAGTCAGTACTACAGTCATAATTGGAGTCAGTACTGCAGTAATAATTAGTCAGTACCTGAAGTAATAATTAGTCGGTACCTGCAGCAATAACTGCAGTAATAATTGGAGTAAGTACCTGCACTAATAATAATTAGTCAATACCTGCGGTAATAACTGGAGTCAGTACCTGCACTAATAACAATTAGTCTGTACTGCACTAATAATTGGAGTCAGTACTGCAGTAATAATTGGAGTCAGTACCTACACTAATAATAATTAGTCAGTACTACAGCATTAATTGGAGTCAGCACTGCGGTATTAATTCGAGTCAGTACCTGCAGTGATAACTGGGGTCAGTACCTGCACTAATAACAATTAGTGAGTACTGCACTAATAATTGGGGTCAGTACTGCAGCATTAATTGGAGTCAGTACCCGCACTAATAATTGGAGTCAGTACCCGCAGTAATAATTGGAGTCAGTACCTGCACTAATAGCAATTAGTCACTACTGCACTAATAATTGGAGTCAGTACTGCAGTATTAATTCGAGTCAGTACCTGCAGTAATAATTGGAGTCAGTACCTGCACTAATAATAATTAGTCAGTACTGCAGTATTATTTGGAGTCAGTGCTGCACTAATGATTGGAGTCAGTACCCGCAGTAATAATTGGAGTCAGTACCCACACTAATAACAACCTTCTTGGCTTTATTACATTCATGATTTTATTACAGTAAAAGCATTCAAAAATAATGCGGAGGGAGCGAAAGCACCTCTTTCCTATGGAGTTTACAATTTAGCAAATTAATAAAAAAAAATAGCTGCCAAATCCTCAGGAGCCCCAGAGTAGAATAAGCTGCAGAATCTCAAAACCTTTCTCAGATAAAATTTTAAAATCTGTTTCTCATTAAAAACATCCAAACAAACGCACACAAATATAAACAGGGGGGAAAAAAAGAACAACAACAACAAAAAAAAGAACAAAAAAATCCCAGATAGGTGAATGAATCTCTGTAATTGCATTTTTATTTCCTATTTCTCTCCGAGGATAGGTTGGAATACACAGCTCCGTGCTTCCGTGCTGAAACTGGGGAGTTTTCTGACGATACGGTTCATCTTTTTGGTTATGATTCCACCTGAAATGCTCCGAATTCCTGCATTTCTCTGGGAGCCGGCGCGTGGCTGCGGCGAGGCACGGCCCGGGCTGCGTTCAGCAGCAGATGGCAGCCGAGCCCCACGGCTGAGCCCGGCCCGGGGCGGCCGGAGGGAGCAGCGAGCGGTGCTGGCCCCTGCGGGCTGCGGGCGGGAGCTCCCTGCCCGTCCCAGGATCCCTGCTCCCAGCCGGAATTCCCGGCAGGATGGAGCTCTGCCCCTCCCAGGATCCCTGTCCATCCATTCCCGGCCGGAATTCCCGGCAGGATGGAGCTGAGCCCATCCCAGGATCCCTCTCCATCCATTCCCGGCCGTAATTCCTGGCAGGATGGAGCTCTGCCCATCCCAGGACCCCTCTCCATCCATTCCCGGCCAGAATTCCCGGCAGGATGGAGCTGAGCCCATCCCAGGACCCCTGCCCATCCATTCCTGGCCTCAGAGGGTGCTGCTGGACACCCCCAAATCCCTCCTGGTGCTCCAAGGCTGGGATCAACAGCCCGTGGTCTTGGATTATGGCGCAGCAAGGACCAGATCAAGTGTCAGAGGGAAGATGTTCCAGCTGCTAAACGGCTCTTGGAGGATTTGGGAAACTTGAGCTCATTTCCTTCCTCTTCTTCCTGGGATTGAACTGAGGGCTTTGGGCAGCTCGGCCTTGCTGAATTCTGATTTCCCGACGGGGAACTGAGGAAGTTAAAAATGGTTTGAGAACAGTGTGGTAAGAATTTAACATCACCGAGGAGGAGTGTGAGGGCGGCACAGGGGCAGAGGAAGAGGAAGAGGAAGAGGTGAGGGTGAGGATGAGGATGAGGATGAGGTGAGGATGAGGATGAGGATGAGGATGAGGATGAGGAGGAGGATGAGGATGAGGATGAGGTGAGGATGAGGATGAGATGAGGATGAGGATGAGGCTGAGGATGAGGAGGAGGATGAGGATGAGGATGAGGTGAGGATGAGGATGAGATGAGGATGAGGATGAGGAGGAGGATGAGGTGAGGATGAGGATGAGATGAGGATGAGGATGAGGAGGAGGATGAGGTGAGGATGAGGATGAGATGAGGATGAGGATGAGGATGAGGATGAGGATGAGGAGGAGGATGAGGATGAGGATGAGGATGAGGAAGGCACAGGGGCAGAGGATGAGGATGAGGATGAGGAAGGCACAGGGGCAGCTCAGGACTGGGACAGGGAAATGCTGCCCAGGGCTGCTGTCCTGCAGCTCCCGGGGTCAGCTGGAAATATCAGTAAACACGCACACACAAGCCACCAGATTGTGCTGACTTGTTAAATATAAACGAAAACATAATTAGATTTATAATGTGTCTCTTCTCATGCCCAATCACATAATTTACCAAAGCAGGTGGGGGGAGAAGAACAAGCCCTCACAACCTGCTGAAATATCATTATTAACATGCACATGAAAAGTCAATTATGCCAGAGGGAGGTATTTAAGTGGAGTGAGTTTCCATACTCTGGGATTACACCTTGGGGATTATGTGTTTCTTATTTATTTATTTCTTTCCCCTCAGATCTCTGCTGCTGCTTAGCAGTGAGGAACAAAAAGGGTACGAGGAGATATTTTTAATTCCCCTAAAGAAATGGCCAAATATGCAGATGAATAATTGTTCCTCTCCCCATCAATATTCTCCCCCATCAGCACTCATAAAGACTCTGTGTTCCAGGCAGTCACACAGGTCTGGTTTGTGGTGTTTAGTTTTAAATGACACCAGGGACTGGTCTTCCAGCCCTTCCCTGGGGAGGACATTTGAAAGCGCTGTTATTATTAGTTGCAGTATTTATTATTTGTATTACAGCAGCGCCTTGGGGCTTCTGCTGGGGCTTGGATCCCATTAGGGGTGGCTGCTGAACAGGGAAAGGCAGCTCCTGCCTCACGGAGCTCTCAGCGAGAGCAGAAGGAGCAGACAAAGGTGGGAGGGAGCAGGGAAGGGTGAAAGGAGGTGTTGGGAGTCACAGAGGAAACCTCCCTGTGAGCTGCAGCTCTTTGGGGCTCACCCTGTGTGACAGCAGAGCTCCAAACGGATCCCAAAGAGCTGGAGTCCCAATGAGCTGGAATCCCAATGAGCTCAAATTCCAATCATTCTTCGAACAGAAATTTGCATCTGAGGTTGAGATAAGGTTTGGATGTGGGCCAGTCGATTAAAAACGTGATCAACCCATAATCTGGGGGCCCTCAATCGCTTGCAGTGGGGAAGAACGAGGCTTGGCCTGTGGTGGGACCCAAGCCGTGCCTGGTTCAGGGCTTCCCTCCTACCACACTGCTCCTCTTGTCCGTCCCTCCCTTTCTCCCGCTGTTCCCCCACTGCCAACGAGCAGACCCTGACATCCAGGGGAAGGACTTGATTGGTGTCATTAAAACAAAGCCACCACAAACACAAAAACCCCTCAGACCCACGGAACTCCTCCGGAGCTGGGTTCCTGAAGGTCCTGAGGGCTCCCTCAGCCCTGCACGGCCGCACGTGCTCCACCAGCCGTGGATTTTCCACACGTTCCTGCCCAGGGCGTGACAAACTGTCGTCCCTGCCCAGTTTCCAGCCAGGAGCGGACCCGTGTTTGTGAGGGGGCTCTGTCGCTCTGATTTTTTCAGCCTTCTCTTCTGTTTCACAGTTTCATCTTTTGGGTTCTTTCTCACGCTCTGGTCTGTAAACACCGGCCAATGTTATTGTAGTTCCAAGGAAAGTTTTTCATTCCTGTTCTTAGAGCTATGGACAGCTGATGGACAGTTGTCTTGACCAACGGGATGGGGAGAGGTGTCAACCTTCTCCCCCAACCCCTGACCTTTGTAGAAACACGATAAAATGGAGTCAGACGTTTTTAAATAAACTTAGTTTTTAGTTCATGCCCTCTGATCAAAGTGTGAGTGTCTGTGTGTGTGTGAGGAGCTGCGTCAGGGCTCTGCGTGCGCAGCCCCGCCGGGCTCCTTCCCTCAGCCCAGCCCGGGGGGCTCTGAGAGCCGAGCTGCACCCACAGCAGAACCGGGTGAAAGATCCGGGCTTCAGCTCCCTGTTAATTGCCACTAATCTGGGGCCCGGATAATTGCCCGTAAATACCTGCTGAGTCGCCCAGCCCGTGTTAAGGCTTGTCAGTCCCTAATAAATCTGGAAGATTTAAGGTGCTGCTCCTTGCCGGTGCCCAGCGCTCCCCAGTGCAAGGTAGGCAGAGCCAGGCAGGCCAGCAGGATTCCTCCCGGGCTGCAGGGACGTGTCAGAGGGGCTGCGCAAGAGCTCCTGGAAAGGTCATCGGTATTTTTGGAGCAATAAATCACGGAGGGAAAGATTTGCATTTCGGCTGTATAAAATCCAGGGCTGGATTAGAGAGAGCATACTTTGCAGTAATATTTCTCTCCTGACTTGTTTTATTAGCTTCCTTTAAACATGTTACATTATTGCTTATAGAATTTCATTTACTTGGATTGGCAGCTTGATAAATATGTCTATTGGCGATGATTTGGATTGCTCTGGGCATTAATATTATTAAAACCTGTCACAAGGAAATGTCTGAAAGATGACTTACTGTAAAGATTACAGCATGAAATAAATCATACAATGGTATTTGTTACCGTTTATGGCCTCTTGGAGCCGAGTCAATCCCTTTTTATGTTGCATTATTTTTCAAGTTTTTATAGCCTTACATTATATATCGCTGTCAGAAATGAACAGATGGGGTGTCAAACACGAGCCTTCTGAATAATTCCCACCCTCGGGTTATTTGTATGAAGGACAAGTGTAAAGCTGTGTTCCCGAGGAAGGCAGCGGGATGGAGGTGCAGGAAGTGTTGTTCCAGCGGGCAGCTCCTTTGTCAGCAGCACGTTGTGCTTTTGGGCAGCACCTGGGCCCAGGCTGAGCTTCGGGACGGCACCTGGGCTCAGGCTGAGCTTTTGGGCAGCACCTGGGGTCACCCTGAGCTTTTGGGGACAGCACCTGGGCTCAGGTTGTGATTTTGGGCAGCACCTGGGGTCAGGCTGAGCTTTGGGGCAGCACCTGGGCTCAGG
>WBMY01014131.1:164821-175531 GCA_013397315.1 Donacobius atricapilla
CAGCACCTGGGCTCAGGCTGAGCTTTGGGGCAGCACCTGGGGTCAGGCTGAGCTTTGGGGCAGCACCTGGGCTCAGGCTGAGCTTTGGGCAGCACCTGGGCTCAGGTTGTGATTTTGGGGGTTGTACAACGGCAAAATCACCTGAGGAATCCGCCTGGCTGACGGTGCGAGCTCTGAGTGCATCGGGATAAGTTTCATCATTAGCTTTCCCTGCGAACCTGTGCAAACCGGCCAATTCATAATTCGGTCAGCTCCCGGTTTTTAATGAGGGTGCTGAGAGGGACCGAAGCCTCTGGCAGCATCGTTTCATGTTTTAATTACCCACAGTAATTCTGACAATTGCACCGATGTCATAAATCACACCATAATGACCCATTAAAAGAAACGCCCCTATTTAATGATTGGACGAGGATTTAAATTGAACAGACACGCAACGGCTTAACGAGGAGCCAAAAGCTCCACGGAGTTTCAAAGTGCTCCAAACCCTTTCACTGGGCCACGGCTCCAAAAGATGGAGAAATTCCTTTCACGGGCCAAGTCCTGATTTCCTTTCCATGGGATGGAATTCCTTCCTGTGTGCCCGGCTAGGACACATGCATGATTAGATAATCTGCATGATTAGAGCCTTCACTGGCCGTTCTGGTCTCTGTCCTGCAGCCCAGGGGGGTTTAGGATGTCCCTGGCTGCTGGCAGCGCCAGTCCCACGGTCACCAGCACCCCTGGATGTCTCTGCAGCTCAGCGACGCTGGATTTTAGGCAGGAAACTTGAGTTTTGGGAGGGATAGCACCGAACCACGGCTCCCACGTCCCGGCAGGGAGCTTTGGCTGCTCTGTCTGGGGTTTGATGAAGCCTGACTCGCTCCCTGAGCGTGGCTACTGCTCACCTCTTGCTGAGGGGGCAGTGCTGAGGGATGCTCGGCGTCCCTTCTCCCCCCCGGTGGTTTTTGTGGCACCTCTGAGGCCTGAGGCAGGGCTGGGCTGGGCTGCAGTGATCCCTCTGGGCAGCAGTCCCCACGGGGGTGCCCCCAGAGCACCCCAAAGGAGGCTCTGCTCCCCTGCGCAGGGTTCAGCAGGGCCCGGCTCCCTGCTCGGCGCCCTCGCTGAAAATCACTTCCACTGTCTCAGGTCCTCCAGCAAGCCAACTCCTGCTCCTTAGATTATTTTGCTATTAATAACGTCACAATAAGTGGGTGGAAGTAGCTAATGGCTCTAAGCCACAAATGATCCCAAATGTTCCCAGTCTCTGCTCTCCTGTAAACCTTGACAGATTGGGAGTGCTTAGTAAAATATTGTAACACTCAACACGCATTTACAAGACAGAGATCCGTCCCACGACGGCTTCCAGATGTGCGAGTGTGTGCAATTTCATCATTCAGGAACAGACTCTATTGCCCTCTGCAGATCCCCCATCAGGCTGTTCATAAATGCTGCTCATAATTAAATTAACCCACTAACTAGCCATGCAAATTTTGATAAGCGGTGACCAAAAAAAAAATAAAAGCAGAGAGCTGTTGAGATGCTCTCAAAAAATGACAAGGTTGTCTTCAGGGATTTTTTTGTCATTATGAGAAGATTTGTTTTGTTCCCCTTCCTGTCTGCCAATTTCTACTTCGTCCCTTCGTACATGACAACTGTTTTGAGGTTTTAATCTAATAATTAGGAGCTGAATTTTGCCACCCTTCCTCGAGCTGTCTGCTGCCTGCCTCCCTGAAGAGCCTCCCTGCAATCAAAGCAGCCTCTGCCCCGTGTGTGGGCAGCAGGAGCAGGCTTCGTTCTGGAACACAACCTGCGCCCAGACCGGAAGGGAGGAGAGCAGGAGGGAGAGCAGGAGAGAAGGGAGAGCAGGAGGGGAGGAGAGCAGGAGGGATGGAGAGCAGGAGGGGAGGGATGGAGAGCAGGAGGGATGGGATGGAGAGCAGGAGGAAAGGGATGGAGAGCAGGAGGGAAGGGATGGAGAGCAGGAGGAAAGGGATGGAGAGCAGGAGGGATGGGATGGAGAGCAGGAGGGAAGGGATGCAGCAGTGGCAGAGCAGGAGGGAAGGGATGGAGAGCAGGAGGGAAGGGATGGAGAGCAGGAGCAGCAGCGGCAGAGCAGGAGGGGAGGGATGCAGGTGTGCTGGGAGTGCTTCAGGTGGGGCTCGGCTGCAGAAATGGAGAGCAGGTGACAGTGGCCCCCGGTCCGTGTCGCTCTGGGGGTTCTGAAGGGCCCTGGTGCGCCGAGCTCCATGTTCAGGCAGGTTGGAACCTCTCCATGAGCCCCTCAGGCTTTGCCACAGGAATTCTCCCCAGGGCACGGTCACCTGGAGCCCGGTCAGCAGAGGGGCTGGGCTCGGTGTCACAGGGTGGTACAAACAACAAACGCCTCTTTCACACCGGGATTCGGCCTTTCTTCGGGCTTTGTGCGAATCCCGATGTCACACGGCTCCTCCCCTGCTCCTTCCTCCGCTCAGCTTAGTTTACCTTTCTTGCTCCTGCTCCAAACTCTAAATAAAGCTGCAGTCCCTCACCTTGGTGGGGGACTGGAAGGATTGCCGCAGTAGAGATGATAACTACAGACTATTTTTATTTTAGTGGTTTCTGTGCGACTGCACTGACTTCACTGGGATTACATGTGCATTGCTCAGGGGCAGATTCGGTTCAGTGCACGTAATTAAGAAAAACTTAACTACTCATTTTTTGAGATCGGTTTTACTTGTTGCCTGACGCACTTGTTAATTATGGGATGGAGCACTCTAAATTATAATATTTCGCAGAAACACGTAACACCTCTGTGCCGAGTAATTAAACCTCGTGGGGTGGCGTGAGGCTCTTTGATGCTTTGGAGCGATTTGATCGGGGGGGATGAAGCAGCCGAGCCCGGGGGGCGCAGGGCTGGGGCTGAGGGAAGGGGCTCCCGGCGCTGCAGGGGCGCAGGCAGCGCTCAGCGTGTGATGAGCCCCCCGCGCTGCCCAGGGACGGGGTCTGCAGCCGGGCAGGAGCACGGGAGCGTTCCCAAACCGGGCTGAGGGCAGAGCAGGCCGGGTGTGCATCCCCACAGGGCAGGGAGCGAGGCGGGGTGGGCGCTGCTGGGGCCCAGCCTGGGGACAGGCGCCCAGGGGCTCTGCCCTCACCTGGTGTGGTTGTGGGGACAGATCCCCACAGGGGTTTACCCTCACCTGGCTGCGGTTTTGGGGACAGATCCTCACAGGGGTTTACCCTCACCTGGCTGCGGTTTTGGGGACAGATCCTCACAGGCCTCTGCCCTCACCTGGCTGCGGTTTTGGGGACAGATCCTCACAGGGCTCTGCCCTCACCTGGCTGCGGTTTNTGTGCTTTTGGGGACAGATCCTCACAGGGGTTTACCCTCACCTGGCTGCGGTTTTGGGGACAGATTGTCACAAGGATTTGCCCTCCCTGACCCCTCACCTGGCTGCGGTTTTGGGGACAGATCCTCACAGGGCTCTGCCGTCACCTGGCTGCGGTTTTGGGGACAGATCCTCACAGGGCTCTGCCGTCACCTGGCTGCGGTTTTGGGGACAGATCCTCACAGGGCTCTGCCGTCACCTGGCTGCGGTTTTGGGGACAGATCCTCACAGGGCTCTGCCGTCACCTGGCTGCGGTTTTGGGGACAGATTGTCACAAGGATTTGCCCTCCCTGACCCCTCACCTGGCTGCGTTTTTGGGGACACCTCTCGCCTCCCTGACCCCTCCCCTGGCTGCATTACTGGTGTCACTGGTGCCGTGCCCCGAGGCTTTGCTTGCTCTGGGTGCTTTGTGACTCGGCTCCGACCCCGTCGTCCCTCTGGGCAAGACCTGGAGCAACCCGAGGGCCCCGAGCGTGGGGATTTGCTGCTGTTCCCCTCTGGAGCAGGGAAGGGAGCCGAGCCCCCGGCCCTCGGTGCCTGCACTGACACCGAGGCTCGTTGTGGCCGCGTTTTCTGTGACAAGGGGGAAAGAGCTGACGTGGGGAGACTGCAGGCGAGGGATTCGACAAAGCTTTAGGGCTTTGCAGAGGCATTATGAGGAATTTAAAGATAGCTTGTCAGCGGGAAGTTGTTGGCAGCTCACAATTTGATAAAAGGACTTCCACTCCCTGCCTCCTAATGCTACAGACAACTGTTAATCACTTATGTTAGTCCTCAAATGAAGTTTGAAACATCTTGGATGTGTCTGGCCATCTTTTAGCGTAGCTGAGAGCTACATTATCTCCTTTGATTCATGGAAATGTGAGTGACTGCCTCGTGCTAGGTCACGGCTGAGGGAAGAGGCAGAAAAGAAATGGAACTCGCGGAGCGTGCGGCAGAAGGAGCCCTTAATTAAAGAGAGGCTGTTCAGGGGCGGGCTTGGCCTCGGCAGGGTGGGGCCATCGCCAGGAGAGCTCCCCGCAGCCTCTCCCCTCTCCCTCCCGCTGCAGGGACCCAACAGGCGCCTCCTCCCGAGGCTGTGTATTCCCCACAATATTAGAACGAGGAGCTGTCATTCCTGACAGGCTGCGTGCGGGGCTGATGGCTTTATTGTGATCGGGATGCACCCACTGATTGATGGGGAAATCTGAGTCGGGGAAGGAGCTCTGAGCGAGGAGAGGCTCTGACTTGCCAAAACGCCGTCAGGTGCGTGGCCTGGGGTGTGCTGTGTGAGGAGAGGACGTGGCACTGGTCAGACCCCTGGCGCTGGTCAGATCTGGGACACTGGTCAGACCCCTGGCACTGACCAGACCCCTGGCACTGGTCAGACCCCGNAGAGCCGTGGCATTGGTCAGACCCCTGGCACTGGTCAGACCCGTGGCACTGGTCAGATCCCTGGCACTGGTCAGAGCCGTGGCATTGGTCAGACCCCTGGCACTGGTCAGACCCGTGGCACTGGTCAGACCCCTGGCACTGACCATACCCCTGGCAGTGGTCAGCCCCCTGGCATTGATCAGACCCCTGGCACTGACCATATCCCTGGCACTGGTCAGCCCCGTGGCCTGCATTTGCTGTGTGAGGAGGGGACGTGGCTGATGGCGGCCCTGGCAGAGATTGGACGGGGTGCACGGTCTCCCCCGCCCTCCAGTTTGGTGCCAGTTTGGTAAACTCGGGCAAACCCCTTGGAAGCCTCTCCCTGCTCCCCCTCAGAGATGCAAATCTGCCTTTCCTGGTGCTGCGGGGTGGGTGATTCAGAGCTCTTCCAACCCCTGCTTCACCTGGGGCTGTCCAAAGGACGGCGGCAAGGGGCAGCAGGGACAGCGCTCCTGGTGCTTTTGGCCACCTCATGCCTTCCCCGGGAGTCCAGCTCATTCCAGCCCCTTCAGTGACCAGAGCAGCCCCTGGTGAAGCAGGGTTTGGAAGAGCTGCACCACAGGCTCCTGTTGGCGCTGCTGGGCTGCCCCCACGCTCGCAGCCACAGCACGAAGCTGGAACCTGGAATTGGCCTCTCGCAGTGTCCTGCAACGTGGATGTAATTTAAAGTCTCTGAAGACGGGGGGAAAATTCCTGCTGGCTTCTCTTTGCTCTTAATCAAGCCCGTGTTTATATAAATATTGCTTCAGTGAAGGTCCCCACCGAAGAACTCATTATTTAAAATAATCCTCGGGACTGAGTCCAAGCAGCAATAAACATCCCAGCCGATACAATAATTCAAGGAAGCACTTTGCAGTATATTTTTCCTGGTGTTTGTCTCAGCTGGCATTGACAAAGGAATCCCTGCAGCACGCAGCCCTTTCCCCATGCTGGCTGGGGCGCTGTGTGGCTCACACCACCTCCTTTTCCCTGGCTGCCACAGGCAGGGAAGCTGCCCTGTGGATGGGGAGGGCACCTCAGAGTGGTGGGGTGGGATCTGCTGAGAGCTGCTCCGGGCTGGGCAGCTCCCGGCCGGGCTCTGATGGCCAGGGAGGGACGGCAGAGCCCTCCTGGGGCCCGCAGGGATGATGTTCCAGTGCTGAGGAGCTGCTCCGCTGCACCCGGCTCTGCTGGTGGGTGCAGGGGGTGTTCTGGGGGTGTCGCCCTGATTTTTTCAGCCTTCTCTTCTGTTTCACAGTTTCATCTTTTGGGTTCTTTCTCACGCTCTGGTCTGTAAACAGCGGCCAATGTTATTGTAGTTACAAGGAAAGTTTTCATTCCTGTTCTTAGAGCTATGGACAGCTGATGGACACTTGTCTTGACCAATGGGATGGGGAGAGGTGTCAACCTTCTCCCCCAATCCCTGGCCTTTGCAGAAACACTATAAAATGGAGTCAGACCTTTTCAAATAAATCAGTTTTAGTTCATGCCCTCTGATCAAAGTGTGAGTGTGTGTTTGTGACGAACTGCGTCATTGGGGGGTCTTCCTGCCCACCCAAACCCTTCCTCCCGGTTCTCTGGAACGAGCTGGAGCTTCCACCACGCCGTATTTCCTCGTGATTTCGGCGGTAACCTGGGAACAGAAGGATCTCCAAGGTAACGAGGGCTCAGCCGTGCCTTCTGCGTTCCCCCGGAGCAGGGCAGGCCCCTTCCCTCGGGAGGTGGACACGGGGAGCTCCGACTGGCACAGCTTTCACTCTGGAATTCTGCGTGCTCTGCTCCCAGGCCCCTGGGCCCGGGCCGTTATTGATCAGGAGATCTCCGAGACAGTTTGGTTTATTTACTTGATGCGCCTAATCCGTAAAAGAACAAACCCCATCTCGAAATGGCAGGTTGTGCTCAGAGCTGCCAGAGAGCTGAGAGTAGGCAACCAGATCTCGCAATGAGGTGATCAAAGATTTCATCAAAAATACAGAATGTTCAAGCTGTTCTGCCAGCTGGGAGACTTGTAGCAGGCTGGAATTCATGCTGCTTGAAATGCTGCAGCTTCCTCCCGAGCAAATAAAAGGGCCCTATTGCCCAGCAACCTCCAAAATAGGATTAGTCACCACAAACGGGCAGAAATCCCAGCAGGGCTGGGAGCTCAGCCCTGGGAGTTCAGGGGGGATGTTTGGAGAAGATCTTATGGCAGGTTAAATGAGGGAAGGCTCCCACTGGTGTGTCCCAGTTCCTCACTGGTGTGTCCCAGCTCCCACTGGTGTGTCCCAGCCCTCACTGGTGTGTCCCAGTTCCCCTCTGGTGTGTCCCATTTCCCACTGGTGTGTCCCAGCTCCCACTGGTGTGTCCCAGCCCTCACTGGTGATAACACTGCAGCATCGGCCTGTGTCCTGAAACCCAGGATGGAGGGACGGATGGAGGGATGGAGGGAGGGATGGATAGAGGTTGGATGAATGGATGGATAAAGGATGGATGGATGGATGGATGGATGATGGATGGAGGGATGGATGGATAAAGGAAGGATGGATGATGGATGAATAAAGGTTGGATGGAGGGAGGGATGGATAAAGTTTGGAGGGATGGATGGATAAAGGACAGACAGATGGATGGATAAAGGTTGGATGATGGATGGATGAATGGCTGGATGATGGATGAATGGACGGATAAAGGACGGACAGATGGATGGATAAAGGATCGATAAAGGTTGGATGAATGGATGGATAAAGGACAGACAGATGGATGGATAAAGGACGGACAGACGGATGTACATTACAGAGTCCCTCCTTGGTGACCGTGCGAAGCACAGGCCACGCAAACACATGTCACAGCATGATCCTCTGATTTCTACATGATGCACCAAACATTTACGGGGTTTCTTATTTTAACGCTGACCACAGTGTTTGGGAAGCAAGATGTTTTTTCCCCCTTGTTCTCAGTAATGAAGGGATAAATGCCAGAGCTGGGCAATGTTTTTTGGGAGGAAGGCCCAAGTCCTTCCTGGTGCCTCACCTGGCCCTGCCGCACATTCCCTGCTCTGGCTGCTCCTCTTGGGCTCATAATTGTGCATTTCCTCTGCAGTTTTCAGCAGTAATAGTTTTTCCAATTGTTCCTATAAAATAAGCTATAAAATAGATTGTGTTTTTAATTGTTTAGCTTCATTCAGTAGACTAATCGTTGGACTTCAGGCATGTTACATTAAATACAGCTAAAGGTTTCATTATTCAATTTAAACTAATCTAATTAGTCAGAGACAATCATTTAATTTGGTTATGATTCTAATCTCTCATCAGGAAACTTCTCCCTGACAAAGTCCCTGCTTTCTCTTTGGGAAATAAAACTGCCAAGGAGGGAACGCTGTAGGGAATTAGCCAGGAAAAAACCACCAGGCCAGAGTCGTCGCTGAGCTCCTGGCATTAAACCGGTGCTGCTGCCTTGTTCTAATTTCTGGAGTTTGAAGCCAGCAGGGATGAAATTTTCTCTGCTTGGAATCCAAACACTTAAAGGGGAGACGCTCCTTTTTGTACAGAGCCTCGCCCTCCCCAGGCCACAGAGGTTACGCAGACAAGGAGGGGTTTAAACCTTTCTGGCTGAAGGGAAACATCTCAGATAACCCCAGCGGCTGGCTCAGCGGAATTGTGGCTTCAGCTGGACGTCGGGAGCAGGAGGCAGGGGTGACAACCAGCACTGAGGATTGGGGGAGCTCCTCCTGCAAAGCCGGGGTGAAACCTGCAGGAGGGAGCCCTTGGCTGGATCTCAGTGGCCCAGGGGCAGGGCCTGGGGGTCATTTGTCCAAGCAGCAGTGAGGGGAGGCTCCTCCATCCCTCACAAAGAGAAAAACGTTCCCTTTTCCTCCGGGCTGGGAGGGTGCTCAGCTCGCGGCAGGCTGAGCCGGGGCTCAGAAGTGCAATGGAAGCAAAACCAACTCCAGCCCAGCAGAATATTTATGGCATCTCCTCCTTCCTTAATTTGGCAAAGGAGCTGAGATTTCTCCTCTGGAGAACGTGGAGTATTAATTAACCGAGGACGGGCTGAGAAATGGATGGCTCTCCTAAGTGTTTTCCCTATACTTTATTATCATTCCAGGCTTTTAAAACAATGGCTGTGCCAAGGAAAAGATTAGAGTGAGGCAGAGACAGCGTTTTTTTAATAATAACCAGTCAAAATAATATCAATACACAGCATATACCATCAGAAGAGGAGACAAATCCATTCCAAGGTATATTTGAGTAAGAGGTAATTGTGACTTGAATAGATTACTTTTATCTAATGTATTTATTGCTACATAAATATAAAGATGTATAGAGCTCTTCTGATTGTATCCAGAGAGGAAGTAAATAGTATGGATTTTTATACCTGTAATTTATGCCTCTCCATCTGCAGTGACAGATATAGATGCTGTTCCTTACACCTTCCCCGCATCCTTCTAGCTGGGCGTGGAAAAGACTCTCAGGGCAGGGAGATTCCAGCCCTTCCACGGATGTCCTGCTCCAGGGGGTTTTATTTTATGGGAGCTGCAGTACCTGGAGTGCGGAACACGAGGCTCTGTCCCCCAGACCCTCCCCAGCCCCTGTGTCACGGTAGGACAGGAAATGGATCGACTCCCTGGAGCTGTCAGCAGAGAAAGAAGCTTTATTTACAATCCCAACAGTTTCTTTTAGAACACGCTGTGTAAAAAGGTCTGTGATTGCTCCATGGCACTGACACTGCTCTCCATGGGTTCAGGAATAGGAAACAACCCCTGGGACAGTTGTTCTGGCAAAGGGAACACTGTTTGCTGAGCCTGTGCTGAGACACGCAGAGAGATGTTTTGGAAAGAGAAACTGTTGGCAGCTTTCCCTTGGGAAAGGAGCCGGCAATGGTCAGCGAGCTGAAATTCAGGCTCAGGAATGTCGAGCCCACATCCCTGCCCTGTGTCTCTCGGGGCTGGGGGCAGCCCTGGCTGGCTCAGGCTCCTGGGCCCAGCGGGGGAAACTGAGGCACGGCTGCTTGGGCAGCTCCGCTTCTCACATTCCCCTGCGCCTGCACCCCCAGATCCTTTCCCTCCCTTCCCGAGGAGAGGGGCACGGGCTGCATCAGGAAAGGGATCTCCGGGTGTAAATCCGCGGCACAGGGGCGCAAATGGCTCCTGTCGCTGCCTGTGCCTGTGGGCAGTCACTTCTGGCACACGGGCTCACACCAGAGCTCGGGGGTCTCTCCCCAGCTGCTCCCACCGCCCAGAGGATGAAACGCTGCCTTTGCAAGTCCGCATTACCCATTTTAGCGTCTCCCTCCGCCCCCAGGCTCAGCAGCCGGGAATTGTCTCTCCCCGGGCTGGCTGCAGCTCAGGCTGGTCGGGCCCCACTGCACGGACCAGGCGGAGCTCGCACTCCCGGCTCTGCGAAGGGAAGGGCGGGGTTGCCTACAGGGTATCATCGTCAGGGGATGAAAGGGATTTGCAAAGCGGGGCTGAGCAGAGGTTTCGCTTCCTCGCATCAGCCACTGAATCTGGCAGCGTGAAAATCTCCAGGGCGGGGTGGCCAGGGGGACTCGCCTGGGTGCCCGGTGCCCCTGCCCATCCAACCCCCCGTGCAGCCTGGAGGGACAAACCCGGGGCATTCTGCACCCTGGCCGCGATGGGCTGCCACAGAGCCCCAGCCCGCCCCAAAACCCAGCCCAGCACAGTTCAGGGGGTCTGGGTTCCCTGGGAGGATCTCAGAGCCCACCAAGCCCCAGCCCAGAACAGTTCAGGGGGTTTGGGTTCCCTGGGAGCATTTCAGAGCCCACCCAACCCCAACCCAGCATGACTCAGGGGGTTTGAGTTCTCTGGAAGCGTTTCAGAGCCCACCAAGCCCCAGCCCAGAAGAGTTCAGGGGGGTTTGAGTTCCCTGGGAGCGTTTCAGTGCCCACCAACTCCCAGCCCAGCACAGCTCAGGGGGTTTGGGTTCCCTGGGAGGATCTCAGAGCCCACCTAACCCCAACCCAGCACAGTTCAGGGGGT
>WBMY01014131.1:175759-189906 GCA_013397315.1 Donacobius atricapilla
ACAGTTCAGGGGGTTTGGGTTCCCTGGGAGCATTTCAGAGCCCACCCAACCCCAACCCAGCATGACTCAGGGGGTTTGAGTTCTCTGGAAGCGTTTCAGAGCCCACCAAGCCCCAGCCCAGAAGAGTTCAGGGGGGTTTGAGTTCCCTGGGAGCGTTTCAGTGCCCACCAACTCCCAGCCCAGCACAGCTCAGGGGGTTTGGGTTCCCTGGGAGGATCTCAGAGCCCACCTAACCCCAACCCAGCACAGTTCAGGGGGTTTGGATTCCCTGGGAGCATTTCAGAGCCCACCAAGCCTGGCTGCTGTGCACAGCCCCAGGTCTGGGAGAGCCAGACCCACACGGGGCAAACGCTGCTCCCCCTGCACTTGTGGGGTCACCGCTGCTGCCAAGGGCTTCTCATCTTTCCCATGGAAAAGTTTAGGTTTTCCAGTAATGCTGTAATTACCCCCCTGTCATGTCACAAGGCAAACAGGTTGGCAAACCTAGGCACCGAACTAAATAATCTGTGGCATAATCTAAACACATAATGGTAATTAAAGCTGACAGCTTAATAAGATACCGAGCTTCAAATGTACAGTAGTAATCTGCAATTAAGTAATCTTTCGTAATAGCACCCTGCCAGTTCGTGAAATCTCAGGTAGAAGGCTGTGTGCTGCTCCACTGCAAAAATATTGACACAAGGATGAGGTACCGGGGCATGACCACCCCCAAACCCGCCGGCGCCACCCAGGGAAGGCACAACCAGCCCCCGGCTCATCCCAGGCTCCGGCCGCTGCCACCAGCACGCAGCCAGAGCTGCCTGCCTCGGCCTGGAGGGGCTGCGCTGCTGCTGGCAGGGGTTCTGTGCTGACATTACCCACGGGGGGCTCGGCAGTGCATTGTCTGCCCTCGGAGGAGCTGGGTTGGAGCTGCAGCCCCTCCAGGACCTGCCAGGGCTCTGATCTCCGTCACTCCCCTGCTCCTCTGAGCAGAGAGGATCCGTTCTACACTGTCTGAACGGAAAAAAAAATCCATTCCTGGCAATGTTTGGAGTGGAATTCAGCTCCCATCCTTGCCTTTATTCCCACCCCGCGCGATGTGGGAGCACTGACTCAGGTCCCAGAGGCTGTGCCAGGTGGCAAAGGCAAAATTCAGACCTAATGGTAAGAGAGGCAGGATTGGATGTGATCAAACCCCCAAAAAACAAACTTCAAACTGGAACCGGCTGAATCAGCTGGCTGGTGAGAAGCAGGAGGAAACAGGACACGGGCTCCCAAGAACTTCTGGATTTCTCCTTCAGGTCTTTTCCGTTGCCAGGTTTAAAAAAACACCGCGGGTTTGTTTTAATTCCTGCGGCCTCTGTCCCATCCCCTCGTGTCCAGCCCTCGTGCAGGGAAGGAGGAACAATCCCCTCCTGAAAAGCCCTGGAAGAAAACGGCTCAGGGGGGGTGGTGCCCACGGCCCTGGATCCCGGGAATTACATTTTCCTGGTGATGTCCACATGCAGCTCCCAGGAGAGCTTTTCTCTCTTAATCCTCTGAAGCTGTGGGTGAACAAAGCAGAAGCAAGGCAAGGCGAGAGGCTTTCTAAATATAGGCCGGGCTTTGGGGTCTTTGCATGACAATGACATTCCTGGGCCAAGGCAAGGGAGATTTCCTGCCTTCCTCAGGCTGAGCCATGCTGCCTTGGGTTGTTTCTGCTGCTGGCCGTTTGTTCAGCTGCTCTTTTCTGAGCCGGAGCTCTGGGGGCCGAGCCCAGCCCGGTGCCAGGGGCTCCCCAGCCCTGCAGAGCTGAGCTCTCAGGACAAAGCCCCGGGGGCAGCGTGCCGCTGCGTTATGGATTCATTCATTCTGGTCTCAGAACTCACAGGCAGGCAGCACCGAGCCCTGCGTGTCCAGGGGACGCCCAAAGCTCTGACTCGGGGTTGATCCAGCAGCTCTGGAGGAGCCGGGATGGTTTCTCAGGAGAATAAAGATGGCAGAGTGTTACCAAGGTCTCGGTGTGCAGCACAACTCCAGAGCAGCTCCTCGGGAGAGCCCTGATTCCCTCGGGGTTTTTCCGCGGGATCCCAGCAGAGCTGGGTTTGGCCTCGCGGCTGCACCTTCCCCCCGGTGCTGGCACAGCTCTCCAGGACAGAAATCAGAAGGGGCTTGGCCCGGGTTGCCCATTCCGGGGGAGCACAGCAGGTGAGACCCCGGCTGCCCTCGGGCCGTGCTCCGCTCCCTCGGGGCGTTTCTGGAAGCACGGAGGGAGGCTGAGTGCCCAGCACCAAGGGGAGACCCCAGCCCCTGCCAGCAGAGCCCGGGCGGTGGAGCTGGCACCCCCAGGCTGGGACCCTGAGAGCTGCCTCCAGGACGTGGCGTGTCGGCAGAGGGAAAACTTCTGCAGGCTGCTGACACGGCTCGGGCTGCAGCGGTGTCAGATCTCCGACAGAATAACAAACTGAGCCCAGTCCCGAGCACGTGGATGCCGGCCCCGCTGCAGCCCCGAGCAGCACAGAAACGTGCTCAGATTTACGGGGATGGGCTGGGAAGCAAAGTGACCGCAGGAACTGCAAACCTGGGAGCAGCAAACAGCTGAACAAGACCAGCTGGAGCTCTCCTGTGGATGAACAAGCTTTCCATAAACGCCTCTGGTGGGACTTGACCAGGACGAATGCTCAGCGCTGTGCCCGCTGCTGGGAGCAAGCTGAGAGGGGCAAAGCTTTGCCTATGCCAGGCGAGCTCCCATGCCCAGAGGGATGAGCAGGGTCTGGAGCTCCCCAGCCCCAGGCCAGGGCCCTGCTGGCTCTGCTGCTGCTCTCACCCGGCCAGAGGAGACCCTCAGACCCTTTACACCTTGCTGCAGTCCCTCCCTGTGGAGGCCGGGAGGAGTTTCATAATTAACCAGGCTCATGCAGGACCATTAATTGCCAAGCTCAGCACGAGCCCCGCTGAGCTGGGCGCAGCTCCACGTGTCAGGCATTTTCTGAGCCTGTGAGATGATCTCTGGGCTCAGAGGCAGGTCACAAATGGTGATTCCTCAGAAAAAATGGATGGGGATCCAGGAAAGCCTTGCCACCAGGAGCCAGGGGAGAGAAGCAGCAGCGTGGTCTGTGAGGGAATGGGAATTCTGGAGAGGTTATGGAGAGAATGGTGGGGAGCAGAAGGGTGGCCCCCGTGCTGTGGCTGCAGGAATTTCCCTGCGGCGCCCTCAGAGCCGCAGTGATGAATCCAGGGCAGGGCCAGGCTGGGCTCCGGGTGGGTGAAATCCGTGCCGGGAATGCAGGGCTGAGGGATGGCCCCTCTGCCAGACAGCAGCGCATTAATGGCCCGGGGATCCCGGCTGCTCTGAGTCATCCTTAAAAATGATGCACTCCAACGCTTCCTGACCCGGGGGGACACGGGGGAATCAGCCATCACTCAGGGAGTTACTTGCGCTTGCTCTCTGTTTTTTAACGGGAAGTTATGGGTTGTGCTCTCCATCCCTCTCGCTCCCTGCTGAGGTTCAGCAGCACTCACTGCTGGGGCCGGGGCGCCGGGGCTCCCCCAGCACAGCAGGGCCCTGCTGCCCAGGAACACCCCCTGGAAATGGGAGAGGAGGGCGAGCGGGAATCACCTGCAGAGCGGGGGGATTCTGCCGGGCTCACCAGGGCAGGTCCTGTCCCCGCAGGCCGGCCGTGGGGGGGACTCTGTCACCCCAGCCAAGCCAGCAGAGCAGCGATTGCATTTCTGTTTGGTCAGGAGAACGAGGGGCAGGGATGAGATCGTTCTTCTCTTTCTCAAAACGGGCACACGAGTTCTGACCCGGGACCTTAAACCCGAGCTGCAGGAGCAGAGGGCGGGTGGCAGTGCCACCCCGGTGCCACCATGGGGCCAGCACTGACCGATGGTCACTCGTGGGTGGCTCCCACCCTGGGGCAGTGGAGGAGCAGCTCAGCCCCTCGGGTCATCCCCACCCCTCCTCTGGGGGAGCCCCATTGTCAGGGCAGAACAGGGAATGGATCGACTCCATGGNCAGTGGCGCTTTCGCAGCAGATGGACAGACACAAACCGGCCAGGAGCTGTCCAGGGTAAGCGTGGCAGGTCCAGTCAGGCTTTTCTGGGCAGGCTGCAGCGTCAGGAGAGCGCTCCGCTGCTGCTGCTCACTGATACGTCAATCAGCCCCAGGTAATTAATGACTGCTGCTGGCGGGGCAGGAGCAATTCCAGGGCCGGCCTGAAAGGAGAGAGTGCCAGTGCCCAGGAATGGCCAGCACTCAGCCCTGCTGCTGAGCACAGGGGCACTCTGGCCTGGCTCCAGCCAGCGCTGAAGTCAGGGACCACGGGCAGAAATCCAGCCTTGCTGCCAGCAGTGCCGGGGACAAGGGGTGCAGCGAGGGGGGCGGCAGGCAGGGGGGCTCCAGCAGCCCCCAGTCCCCTCCTCTGGCGGGCAGGGGAATGTCTCGGGACACTCGGAGCAGCCCTGCTGGCTCAGCTCAGAGCGAACCCAGCAGAGGAGTTTGGGTGGCACAGCCTGAGCCGCGAGGGAATTGCTCCCCCTCGGAGCCTGGAGCAGAAATGCCGATTGCTGCCACAGCCCCTGGGGTCTCCAGAGGCAGAGAACCTTTCAGGGAGCACAGCCCCATGCTGCAGGTGCTCGAGTGAGCCCTGAATTCCCCCCTGATGCAGCCCTGGGTTCCGGAGCCCTGCAGGAGCAGCTCGGACAGCTCAGGGTCAGCGGGACTGGGCAGCTGCCCGGCGATGGGGGCACATTTTGGCCTGGCCTCTGTGTGCAGAGGGGCTCCCAGCAGCGCTGCTGCCACCAAACACCGGCTGGGGAAGAAGGAAACATCTCCTGGGCACGTCACTGAAATGCTGCTCCTTTAAAGTCTGCCTCAAACCCAGCCCGGAGCCGTGTGTTCCTCCCGAGGACTCACACGCACTCGAGCACACCTCCACAGCCTCCCCACCTTTCAAATCCCTGCAGTGTAACTCAGCAAAGAAAGTACAGAATGAGGGTGACATGCAAATCCTATTAATTCATCCAAGTATGGAAATGCAATCCTTTTGATGTCAAAAAGTACAGCAATGATATGTTAAAGAGCTCAGCACGCTCCTGTTAAATATGTAAAGTGCAGATTCCCCCGCAGCTGTATCGCTCCTGCATCACCCTGGACTAAAGCTCCCGACTTTAAAAGGCTGGGAATTACTCTAACAGCATTATAGGCCTGCGCCCAACAATGTGGTCAGATGCTGGTAAGAGGATTTGGGATCGGCGTGGATTTACTTACACCGTTCTTCCCCCAGCTCGTGCGGGCGCCTCGCTCGGGGAAATGCAGGCGACAGATTCCACGGAGTGGCTCCATGCAGGGAAGGAGCTTTCAGAGGAAGGGTGGGAAAGAAGTTATTTGATGCACTGCAGGCAGAGGAAACAATTTTAGAGTTAAGAAAAGAGAGATTGAGAGGCAGAGAGGGAGTGGCACTCTGGGCTTGTTTTTTTGCCTTCGTTCTGGGATTGAACCGTAGTAGGTTTTTTTCCCAAAAATACTGACTGAGATAAGGGCACGGGGAGATGTTTTCAGAATGTGGCAACTACGGGGACAGATGGAAGAGTCCTGGTGGGATTTCAGAGAGCTCCCAGGCAGGGGGAGCCTTCTCCTCTCCCCTGCTCCACCCGCTGATTCATCCCTTGTCAAGATTTCAGTGATGGTGCAGCTTCAGCTCTCCTGGAGAGGCATTTAGTCTTGATTTAAAGATTCTGAGCAATCAAAAAATTCATCCCATCCTTCAGCAGCTGCTCCGCAGCCTAATTAGCTCTATTTGAAATGCGTGTATCCCATTCCTGAGCAAAAATGAAACCATTCCAGAGAATTCTGCACGTGCCATCGGTCGTTGAAGCCAACATTCAGGGTTTTTTTGCAGCTCATGCCCAAGACACCGGATTGATGAGCATGAAAAAAAGCCCAAACCAAAAATCCCCCTGAACCTGTCCCATAAATCAGGCCCTGCCTGGTGCATTCCCGAGTCAGCTGAGGGAGGAGAGTGATGGTGTTTGGTGTTTTTTCTCCCTCTCTTTCCCCTAACACTAATTAGGTTTGAAAGGCTGCAGCTTGAGTCCAGATACCACATGCCGGGAAGAAAGGCACCCAAACAGCTGACGCAGAGTTCAGACTAAACTAACTGCAAGCTCCCCAGGGACATCACAAGGTAAACCTGATAGTCCCTGTCATTTACAATCATTATCAGGCAGCAGAGGCGCTGTAATTTTACTGGGGAGCCAATTAACAGATTCCCGAAGCTCAGGGATAAGGTCTCGGTGCTTTTTTTCTGGTTTAGACAGGAAAATGGGAGAAGAAAGGCTTTGTTTCGAGGGGATGCTCCAGGAGCTTTCCTGCCCTGGGCAGTGGGCAGAGCTGGGCTCTTGAGGAAGAAGAAAAGAGCAGGGGGTGGCAGAGGCAGAGCCCTGGTCCAGCCCTGCACAGCTGGGTGAGGTGTTCTCCATCCCAGCTCCATCCCAGCTGGGTGAGGTGTTCTCCATCTCAGTTCCATCCCAGCTCCATCCCAGCTCTATCCCAGCACCATCCCAGCTAGGTGAGGTGTTCTCCATCCCAGCTCCATCCCAGCTCTATCCCTGCTGGGTGAGGTGTTCTCCATCCCAGCTCCATCCCAGCTGGGTGAGATGTTCTCCATCCCAGCTCTATCCCTGCTGGGTGAGGTGTTCTCCATCCCAGCTCCATCCCAGCTGGGTGAGGCGCTCTCCGCCCCAGCCCTGCACACAGGACATGGAACAATCCCTGTGAGCTGGAGCAGCGAGGGCTGGCTCAGCACAGGGCACTCAGGAGCCTGGCAGGAGTGAGAGGCAAGAGAAAGCCCTTGGCCCAAAGGCGCAGGTGGAAACGTGTCTGTGCTGGGGAGCTCTGGGGTTTGGATCCAGGCCTGGGTGTTATCTGGACTCATCCCCCCCTGGCACGCAGTGCTGGTGCATTTGCAGCTCAGGACAGACTGTGAGCAGGACCGCTGAGCCACGCTCGGAGCAGGCAGAGCACAGAGGAAGCGTTCAGCCCTCCCCTGCCAGCGCTCTGCAGACCTGCGCCGCAGCCCAGGCCGTCAGCTGAGCTCCTGGTGGGAGTTTTTTGGCCTAAACCCACCCCCCGGATATGCAAACTTAGATAAGGATTTGTGCCCTGGGCTCTGTTTACCCTCTGGCCAGTCCTTACAGGGCTGTTGTGAACAGCGGGAGAGCCGGAGGCTGGCAGGAAGAGCCTGGGCTGGGTTTGCAGCTCTGACTGCCCAGGAGCCTCACTCTGAGACCCTGCAGGGTTCCTGTGTTGTCTCCAGCTGAACCTTCCCTCCTTTCCAGCTGGAATTCTGTCCCAGCAGGGCACAGAGGGGGTGACATCCCTTTTTCTTCCCTACTGTCTGCCTGCTTTAAATAACCACAGACGCCTGGACCTCTCTGTTCTGATGTTCAGCAGATTTTGTGCAGTGCCAGGGCGTTCTGCGCTAAGAAAACTGCAAGGAACACCAAAACCTGTTCACAGGTGACTCCTGTCCCTGCCAGCCTTTGTTCAGCTGCTCTGCCTGAGCCAGCAGTTCTGCTGCTCGGGAAGGAGGGAGCAGGCAGAGAAATCCTAAGAAAGGTAAAAGCATTAATGGGTCAAGGCCTCCTTTGCATAATTCTATTATCACCCGGAAGATGCTGCAATAATCATGTTAGGCATGTGCTCTGGAGCATCAAAGTGACTTGTCTTACCTTACTTTTTGATGTTAGACAGGTTTAAATGCTTTGTACAGCTGAGGCACCTCAGACAGCTGATCAAGAGAGCCTGTGCTGTTCAAGCAAAGCAAAGGCCTGTTTTGCCTTTTTTTTTAATGTCAACAATGCCACATTCTTCCAGCAAGGAATAATCTCTGTTGTCACAAGCCGTGAAAAGCGACGGTGTGGGAGAGAGGCGGTGTGCGGGTGCCTGCAGACGCTCCCTGGAGCATCCTCAGCCCCCTGGGCGCTGTCTGGGCCAGGAGCGCAGGGAGCAGCGCGGTGCAGGCTGTGCACAGCTCTGGGCTCAGCCCACCCGGGTGCCGGCAGCGGGGAGCGGCGTGGGGGTGAGACTGGAGCTGGCTGATATTCCCAACTTCGGCTGGAGCTTCCACGGGGAGCTTGGGGCTTGATTTGGTTTGGGGTTTTTTTTGTGGATTTTTTTCCCTTTGGTGGCACGACGGGATTTTTGTTTCCAGCCAGAAGGAGGAGCCAGATCAGTCTGGAGTTTGGCTCTCTGGTTTTCTGCTAAAACAAAACAAAACAACAGCGAGATCCGTTCTTTGCCCTTTGGGGCCAGGAGAAAGGAATATTAGTTTTTGTGAAAGGGAAATGGATTTTTAAGCCTTTTTTTAGAGGTTTCAGGGTTGGGGTCAAAGCTTTAGTCCTGCTTTCCTTTCACTTCCATCCTTGACTCAGCTTAAAGAAAGCTTTGAAGAGGAGAAGGCTGCCATAACTTGGTGTTGTGACTCTGAAGGACACGATCTGAGCAGGATGAGCTCCTTCCTGAGTCCTCTGAGTCCCGTGGAACACCAGCAGCGAACTGGTCCCAGTGCCTTCCCTCATGTGGGACAGCTGGGGCTGCTCGGGGCCGCCCCGAGCCTTTGTCCCAGCTCTGGAGCTCTCCCTTCTCCAGACAAGCACCAAAGAGAAGCAGAAGTCCTAAACGCCAGCCTGGAGCATCAATCATAATTCCTGAGCTGCTAGCAGTCATGTAACTGCTTAAAGACCTCAGCAGCCCTCTGGCACTTAAAGAAAAAAAATCATTTAATTAATCACAGGTGAAACAGCTTGGACCTGCTCCAAAAGCCCCTGAATTTACTGCCAAGCTTTGATGCTAATTTTCTTTCTAAGTAACCCCCTAAAGAAATTTACGATTAGGTAATTAAAGTGATGAATAAAGAGATACTTAGAAGAAAAGAGAAGAAAGGGGGAAAAAAACCTGGAGTCAAAAGCCTTAAATCTCCTCCCGTCCTCAAAGAGAAATGTTAGTCATTTCTGCACGTGCTTTGTCTCTGGAAATTGGGTTGGATTCCCACAGGAGGCTTGAGAAATATTCCTTAAATTAATGTTTGCATAACCAAATAAAACAGAAAATAAGGAACTCCTGAACAGAGTGTGATGCCGAGGTGGCTGAGGAGAAAAGGGACTTGTGGCTTCTCTCTGGGAATCCCACCCTGAACAACTTCTGTCAGGGGCTGCCTCCTGCCTCTCCCCCTGGCTTCCTGAGGCCAGTGTTTTAAAGGTAATTACAGACCTAGGAATGCCATCTAATTAAACAATGCGGTGATATCTAATTAAGGACTCTGGAGTACGTGAGGGTTTAGAAGTCTGGCCAGGTCGCAGGCGCTGTGTGAGGCTCTGCAGCGTCTCTCCCTTTCCTGCTCTCGTTTTTCCCGGAGGAGAGGGATCTCAGCAGCCTCTGGTCCCTGTGCTCTCTGCAGGCAGATCCACACCAAACCGGCACCAGGGCTGTGGGCTCAAACACGGGCACTGAGGCTGCAGGGATTTGGTTGTTCCCGCTAAAATTGCAGAGGTGGCCCCAAAACAAAGGGAAAAATCAGGATCCAGTGTCAGCCCCAGGCTCTGCCGGACACCCCTGACCCTTCCCTGCCCACAAACCCCTGCTGGCCCCTCGCAGCCTCCCTGAGCTGAGGGAAGAGCTGCTGGGAGACTCCTGAGGGCGCCGGGGAGGATAAAAAATGAGAAAATGGCAGATAAGATCTGAGGTGACAGAGATGAGGAATAAAAGCCATTAGAGCCCATTTGCAACGTGCCCTCATTGAGTCAAGTTTCAAGGTGTTTTTGCAGATTATTAATAGCCTGACAGCCGTTTTTTGTACAGGAATCTGATAGGGGAAATACCACAGTGCGGCGTGCAGGGAAAGTGGAGGCCCTTCATTTGTTCCCCCGGAGAGAGGGGAAATGCAGCGGAGCAGCCGCTGGAGCAAAGCTCCCGGGCTCCACCTCGGGCTCACCGCTCTGCATCCCTGCAGAACCACCGGAGCCGCTCCCGGAGCCTCACCTGGGCTGCTCCCGGCGGCTCTCCGTCCTCCCAGTGCTGAACAGCACCTCGGCCTCTGCGGGATGTTTGGGGCTCTGAAAATCTCCCGATTTATTCGGCGTGGGTCCTTTTAAACCCAACGGAGCACCCGTCCTGGGCAGCTCTTGGCTGTCCCGTCCCCCTTCTCTGAGTTATCTCGGCTGCCCCCGCGGAACGAAGCCGGGCGGGGAGGGAGGCGAGCGCAGCGAGGCTCGGGCCTGTGGGAAAGGGAGGTTAGAACGTTCCCAAAGCTGCGCTTTGGAGCCGCCTGCTCGTCAAAGAGAAATGCCAGGTGGGGAGCGCTTTGAACTTGGCAGGCTCCGTGGGGCTGAGCTGTCAGGGGAGAGCGATCGCAGCTGAGCAGGGGCTGGCCCGGCGGGGAGGATGAGGGTGAGGATGGCGATGGGGATGGGGATGGGGATGGGGATGGGGATGAGGGTGAGGGATGGGGATGAGGATGAGGCCTCCCAGGAGCATCCCCTGGGGATGGCTGCTCCTCCCTGGCCGCCGCTTTCTGTTAAATTGCGGCTTTCCCTTCCCCAGCCCGTGGTGCAGCCTTGCCCTGCTTTGCCAGGGTTAGAAATTATCAAGTCTCGTTTTTTGTTACGTGCACTGGAGGCAGCCAAGTTACCAGTGAAGGTGGACAACCAACGGCACGGGCTCCTTTCAGCGCTTTTTTCTGCTCCTTTCAGCCCCTTTTCTGTTCCTTTCAGCCCTTTTTCTGCTCCTTTCAGCCTTTTTTTCTGCTCCTTTCAGCCCTTTTTCGTGCTCCTTTCAGCCCTTTTTTGTGCTCCTTTCAGCCCTTTTTTGGGCTCCTTTCAGCCCTTTTTTCTGCTCCTTTCAGCCCCTTTTCTGCTCTTTTCAGCCCTTTTCCTGCTCCTTTCCCCCAGCGCTGCCCGGAGGATGGGCTGCTGTGCCCACAGCTGTCCCCACAGAGAAAGGATCCCCTGGCGGTGGCTGCAGAGCCTGAGGCGAAGCCAGAGGAGCTCAGTCCCTCTCCTCCACCCACACCCTGAGCTGGGATGGGGCGTGTGCGGCTCCTGCCGGATTTGCTGGAAGCTCCCAGGCCTTCCCAAACCCCGGCGCTGCGGGACAGGGCCGGGCCGGGGCCGAGGCAAGGCTGAGGGCAGGATTTGCTTCACTCCCCACCGAGGGCTCTGGGACTGGCAGCTCGTGTCGGGAGCCCCGGGCAGTTCCCTGCTCAGCAGGTCCTGGGGCAGCCTGCCCTGATCCAAATCCCGGTGGGAAGCAGTTCCTGCTCCCCACAATTGCACTTCCAGCCTCAGCTCAGCACCCGGGGTTCCCAGAGAGCTCTGGAGGTCGGCGCTTGGCTCTGGGGTTCCCGTCGGGATAAACTCTTAATCCCTGGGATTTTGTTGCTGCGCAGAACTGATCCCACCCTGGATCCGCCTGAGGCGTTCTCTGCTGGGGAGGTGCCCAATCTTCCCCTTGTCTCTGCGTTCTGTGCAGCCTCGTGTCCTTGGCCTCCCCCTTTTCATCCTCGAGGCTGTGGCTGATAAATTCAGTTTGCCTGAGTTCTCACGGGACACCCCTGCTCCTGCAGCTGACCAAAAACTGCTTCCTGCAATGGAAGGAATTTGTGCTTCTCATCATTTCATTCAAGGTGTCTCCCACCCTTTACCATAACTAGCTGCCTTTATTTTCAAATGAAAACATAACTTCCTCTCCATGGAAAAATGAAAAGCTTTCTATCTAAGAATATCTAAAAAAGCGACTTTTTCAAATTTTTTTTTTTTAACGCAGATTTTCAGTGAGGTTTTTCTTTGACCCTATTCTCCAAACCGTAATTTCTTAGCCAGCCTAAGAGTGAAATGAAATTTCAGCCCTGACAGACAAAACTCAACCCCAGGCCTGGTGCTGAGCTCTGCAGCCTGCCGGCCCTCAGGATGGAAGGTGCCCGTAGAACAATGAGGGGTTATTGCCCTTCCTTTGTGGCTCTGCGCACCCAGAATTTCCTCTGTGTGACCCTCCTGAGTGGTGGCAGCTCTGCCCCAGCCCTGCCCGCTGCTCCTTCCCTCCCCAAGCTCTTCCCGGGCTGCCCGTGGCTATTCCAGTGGCTGAATTCCTTCCTCCAGTAAAATCTTAACAAGTTGAGCTGAATCTTCAAACAAACCCACGGTCTCCCTCAATTAATATCAAAAGGGAAATCCAGCTTAGCATAAACAGAGGATGGTGAAGTGGCGCTATTTATATGGCTCAACTTCCCTCCAGTTAAACCGCTAATGGCACTTGGAGGGCTCGTAATTAGCAGCCACATCTGACAGAACAAAGCCATCCCTGGAAGCCAAGCCGGGCGGGATGAAAGCGCCACCAGCACAGGCCCAGGGCCCAGCTCTAGGTCTGGACTTGTCTCGGTGGAGCCGCGCTTGGCTCCCGCGCTCCACTCGAGCTTTTGCTCAGAAGAATTCCCGTGTCCGGGTGATTTGTGTCTCTCCCCGTGCCGGGCTCCGCTCAGGCCGCAGCAGCACCGGGCAGGATTTGCTCCGACCCCACGAACCGGGGCTGATCCCAGCTTCCAGCTGCTCCGCGCTTGGCTTTCCCCGGAGCCCCAGCAGCGCTCAGAAGCGCAGAGCAGGTCCCAGGAAAGGAGCAGATGATTCACGCCCAGCTTCGGGCTGGGGCCGCGGTCGCGCCTGATTTTTATTTATTTTTATTTTTTTTTTAGCACATCTCTGCTCTCCTGCCCAGCCCTTCCCCGCGCCTCTCCCCAGCACAGCCAGGAGCAGCCCATTAGCGTGAGGGATGCGTGTCACTGCCTGCTGATCTAGGCCAGGGCTGGGGCTGCTCCTCAGCGCCGGTGCCCAGAAGCACAATTAGACACCAGCCAAAACTCTCAGCGGTGATTTAAAACGGATTTTCATTTGAAAGGTACGACTTGAAAGCACCTGGTTTTGTAAAGACGTCAAAGCCGCTCGGCTCTCGGTGTCTGCAAATCAGCAGCTCTCAAATGAGGTACATAAAAGTGGCAGCGCCCCACGGTGCGAGCCTGCTCCGGAGAAGTTGTCGGTGCTGCTGGAGCAGAGGTTCTGCGAGCCTCACGCCCACCCCTCTGGTCCCCGCACTGCAGCTGCTGGCGCTGCCCCTGCTGCACACACAACAGGCCTGGAAACGCTGAGCGGGAATTCAGTTATTTAAAGTCATCTCTCCGCGGCTTATCAGGACTGCCGGTTGTTATGGGGGAAAGGAGATTTATTTAGCTGGGATAAAACCTGAGCAAAGTCACAGCTGCGCAGAGTCTTTCAGCGTTTGCCCCTTTTCTTTTTTTTTTGTTTGGTTTTTTTTGTTTGTTTGTTTGTTTGTTTGCTTGTTTGGTTTTAGTTGGTTTTTTTTGTTTGTTTTTGGTTTTTTTTAATGCAATTCAACAAGTTAAGCTTAAGCAACTGCGCCTGACCCCACGGCTACAGTGACATCTGTGACTGTCCTCTGCCATTTGCGAGCTGGAAGGGCCCCCATCTCTCGAGCACGCTGCTCTGCCGTGACATTTCCAGGCCATCCGCGCTCCGAAAGGCAGGCGGTGGCCTTGGAGCAGGGTTTAAAATAGAAACGCGCTCGCCTCTGCGCGCAGCCCGGGCTCGCCGGGGAGCTGCGGGTGGGAGCCGCTCCCTGCCCCTCATCCCGGCACGGCTCGGCCGGGAGAGCGCTCCCGCCGCCCCAGAAACTGCTAATTACCTGGCTAAATTAGAGCAGAACCGAGGCTGCTGCTGGAAGGGGCTGCGGGGACCGGGGCGCTCCCGCCGCGACACGAAAGCGGAGGATGCTGCGCTCCCCGCGGGGGCGGGCGCGGGGCGGGGAAGGGGCTCTCCTCCCCTCGCTGCAGCCCCCGCGGCCGGAGGGTCCTGGGGTCAACCGGGACGGTTTGGGGTCAGCGTGTGCCGGTGTGGGGACAGCCGGGCCGGTTTGGGGACAGCGTGTGCCGGTGTGGGGACAGCGGGGTGCTCTGGGGACAGCCGGGCTGGTTTGGGGTCAGCGTGTGCTGGTGTGGGGACACCCGGGCTGCTCTGGGGTCAGCCGGGCTGGTTTGGGGACACCCGGGCCGGCCTGGGGACACCCGGGCTGCTCTGGGGTCAGCCGGGCTGCTCTGGGGTCAGTCAGGATGCTTTGGGGAGAG
>WBMY01014131.1:253183-271531 GCA_013397315.1 Donacobius atricapilla
TCAGGGGATCAGGAATCTGTTCCCCTTGCCCTGCAGCTGTGCTCTGCAGCTGCCTCAGGCAGCGTGTCACACAGCCAGGGTGTCACACAGCCACGGTGTCACACAGCCAGGGTGTCACACAGCCACGGTGTCACACCGCCAGCGTGTCACACAACCACGGTGTCACACCGCCAGCGTGTCACACAGCCAGGCTGACGCTCCTGTCCCTCCCTGCCCGGGCCCGTGCAGGAGGGCCTGGTGCCATTTCCTGCAGGAGAAGGAGATGGAGCGTTGCTCTGGATGCAGGGAGAGTTCCTGAGACTGAAGCGTTCAATTTTACTCCACCGAGCATCCAGTATAATCCATTGAAAGGGCACTGTCCTTCAGGCCTTTCAGCTGGGCTGACAGCTGCCCACTGATTAATTGACAGGTTAAAAAGATTGATTCCACATGTCAGAGCTGTAACCCTGCCAGAACAATGCCGCTGTCAATTGGGCTGTAAAACAGACGCTTACATTAACGGCCCTGACAGCAGCGGCGCACGAACACATGCACCTGCCTTTATGGAGAGCCTAAGCACACAGCCGGGCGCAGATTAATCATCCTGAAAGCAGAGTTGGAGGATCAAATAAATGTTTCTGCAGTGCACAAGTGGTGCGGCGCCGCCTTGGCACCGAGCGCCGCCGCAGATGGTGCCTGGCGGGGGCCGCGGGGGGCACGGCGACCTCGGGCCGGGGCTGCGCCGCCGTTCCACGCCCGNTCCAGGCTCTGGGCGAGGGGCTGCACAGGGCACGGCCGCGCTCAGCCTCCCCTGGCGCCTCTGCCCTCGCCCAGGTGCCGCTCACCTGCGGGCGGGTTTGGGCCCCCGGAGCCCCCGGGCTGGCCCAGCTCAGGGCTGGGGGCGCGTTCTGGTGTTGGAACAGGGATGGGCCCCCCTGGGACGTGCCCAGAGATCGGTGCGGGCACTGAAAATCGCTCCTCCCTTCCTCCCTGGCTGGCTTCCCTCATCAGCAAAATGTGATTCAGTCTCTCCAGCGCCGGGCTGCTTCCAGAGCCCCTCAGCCGCAGCGCACCTCCGTCGCTGTTTATTTTCCTGCTGTCCTCTGAGGCTGGGCAAATGGCACAGCGAGAGACGTTCCCCCTGTCCCGGGGCGTGCCCAGAGCCGGGCAGGGCCGCAGCCGCAGCCAGGGGGTTCCGAGCCCAACCCGGAGCATCTCCGGATGGAAAGTGCTGCCAGCGGCCCCGGCTCCCCACCCAGCGTGCTGAGGAATGAAAAAACCCTCTGCAATCTGCAGAGATAAGGGAGGTTGAGTCACGAGTGAGCTGGGCTCTGCCAGAAGACGTTTCAAAGCTTTTATGGTGAGATTCAATACAGATATACAGAGATCAATTATCTTAAAAGCAGCAAGGAGGTTCAGCAAATATTTCCAGCTTTAAACAGGTTTATTTCCATCTGCACTTATCTGTGCTATTTAAACTCCATTGCTTGCAGTTAATCTTTTGTAATGCAGCATAAGAGGGCTTATTTACTTTCTAATGACATCAATTGGCCATAAATATTAGACATCTAAGGTTCGCTGGAGCTATAGGGACAGTTTTCCATTCCTACTTGACATTTGACTATTTGCAGTGCTTCCTTTCTGTTTGTTCTTGTGTGACTCACTTATCGGCTGTCATAGGCCCGCTTCGATTTATTTAAATGGGATGAATAAGTACATTAGGCAAAGCTGTCAGGAGGGGAGAGAATGGGAACTCACGGGGATGAGTGATAAGTCAACAAGCTGCAAGGGAGATTCTCAGCAGAGCCGCACAAATCAAAGCGCTGAACGGGAGGAACAAAGACAGCGCGGTGACACATCCTGGGACGGGCAGAGCTGCAGCTCTGGGGCACACAGGAGCCACTGGGATCTCTGGGACACGGTGACACATCCTGGGACGGGCAGAGCTGCAGCTCTGGGGCACACAGGAGCCACTGGGATCTCTGGGACACTCTGGAACATTCTGGGACGGGCAGAGCTGCAGCTCTGGGGCACACAGGAGCCACTGGGATCTCTGGGACACTCTGGAACATTCTAGGACGGGCAGAGCTGCAGCTCTGGGGCACACAGGAGCCACCACCATCCGTGGGACACAGCGAGACGCCGGCTCCTCGCAGCACATCCCAGGAGCAGGCGCTGCCCGCGGCCACAGCCTGTGGCACTGCAGCAGCACCAAGGGCTGGGAGCGTTATTAGAGGATCAAAGGCTCCAGACTATTATCTGCCACCGAGGTGGGAGTTGTGCAAACACCCAGATAGCTCCGGGTTTGGGAAGATAGTCTTTCTTTTTAATTTTCTTCGTTGCGTAGTACTTAGCCAGACTAATTAATTGTGGGAAGCTCATATCACAGCCCTGCTGGAAGTGTTTGCCTCAAATATATTAGTGATGGTCTGCGAGGGGGAAGACACCTCAGGCCATTTTGTCGGGTTTAGATGATGGAAGTCGCTTGTTTGGAGTGAGGGGGATAAAGTTGGAAGCCCCCTTTTTCAGAGGGGACAGGCAGGGGCTGGAAAGGGCACAGGGGGACATCGTGGTCGTTCTGTTCCTCCACCACTGAGCACCTGTGATGACACACTGCGTCTCATTTAATCTCAGCTCTTTGAAAGCCCTCTGCTCCTTTTATCCAGCTCTGCAGCTGGGTTTTGTACGGGCTCAGAGGAACCGCGGTGTCCCACGACTGAGAGGGATCCTCGGCTCCAGAGCCTGGGAGCTGCCCGGAGCCTGGGCAGGGGCCCCTGGGGAAGGGGCTGTGCCCGGGGCCCCCGCCCGGCCTGGGCAGACACAGACCCCCTTGAGCCCAAACCCAGGCGAGCCCCTGTGCCAGGGGCTCTGGGGATCTGATCCCACAGCCCTGGGTTACCCCAGGGAGGAGCCGGCACTGCCCCACTCCTGCCCTGCCTTCAGCGTTCCTCCCCTCCAACAACGCGCTCTAGGTTCTCACTCCTAATCTCTGAACCCCCCAAACCCTTAATTGGCTGCACACAGCAAATCAGAGCTGACAGCAGTTGAATAGCAGCTGATTAAAATCATTTGTTTTCAAACTCAGCCAGCTGCACACTCCTGCCTACATGACTTTTGTGGCATTCCCTGCATTGCTCTCCCTCGCTCTTCCTTTCTTTGAAAAGAGTTGCATCGCATTTTTCTCATTCTTTGCAAATGAGGTCTTCTTCTCAGCCCTCTTCCCTTCCCCACACAACCCCAGTCTCCGTTTTACAAGCCTGGCCTTGTTTATCTGCGGGACCACTCGTGAGGTCCCTGCTCCATTCGCAGTGCCCGGGCCACATCTGGTTTGGGTTTGGTGGTGTTTGGTTGTTTTCTTCCCGAAAGGAACACAAAGAGGGAGGGAGAAGCATTTGAACTCCCGATTGCCTGCCTTGCACCCCGGGCCAAAGCAGGGCTGGAAAAAGCTGAGAATTGTTTAAAAATGCTGTAAGGAAGCGATGGCCATGAGCTGGGCAGGGAAGGATGGGATGTTCACCCGAGGGTCGGGCGCAGGTGGCAACTCCTGGGGGCTCAGGTGTGCCCGGGGGCAGGGCCAGGTACAGGATGCTCAGAGGAGGAAAAGCTCAGGGCCAGGCTTGGGGAGGCACCTCGGTGACCCTGTGGGGACAGCTCGGCTGGCCCCAGAGCCCCGGGGGCTGGGATCTCTCTCCCTCCCAGCACAGGCTGCGTGCTGTGGCTGCAGCGTGCTCCGCTCCTGCGTTCGGCCACCAGCCATCCCCGAAAAATGTGTCCTGGCTGCGAGTGCCATTCCCCAATCTCAGGCATCTGCAGCCATATGCATTGAATTAAAAGCAAACGCGGAATATAAATCTCCTTGCCATTCCTGGGGAAGGTTTTGCATGACAACCACATTCCTGTGACACTTTCCATCTTCTGTTTTACCACACGGACCAACAGCTGGTTCCAAAACAAACCCTGAGTGATGAACAGACAAAATCCTGGCTGTTTGGACGAAGCTGGTGTTGCAGAGGGGTCGTGCGTGAGTGGACGGAGATTCTGCAGGGCTGGAGCCTCCCCGGGCCTCTACCAGCATTCCCTTCTCTTTTTCTCCACAAAAACATGCCATGGAGCTGTGCAGTGGACGGTTCTGGAGTCTTACAGAACTTACTGACTGTACCTTAAACTTCCCCAGGCTGAGAGAGAGAAATTCGGGTCGCTGCTTAATTAAGACTTGCGCAGGTTCCTTATTGCTCTTGTCATTTCTGCTGCGCTGGGAGCTGGCGAGCCCCGGCCGGTGGGAATTGGGAAGGACACACCAAAGGAGCCGCGCAGCCCTCGACGAGCCTGCGCTCCTAAATCACCCAGGCCCATCTGGAAGGAGAGTTTATCCCGGCGGATCTGGGTTTGGCAGCGCTCAGAGCGGTGTGCACGCTTCCCTCTCTGCCCCTGGGGCTCTCCGGCTGGGAATTGTCCGGCTCCAAGGGGGATCATCCCGCCAGGGTCTTCCCACGAATGCCGCAGCCTCCCTGCAGCGGGATTTGCTCCCGGTGCGCAGGTACAGCTCCAGAACTCCCACCTGCGCCTTTCCCCACGTGCAGGCGAGATCCGCAGTCATTTCTGCTCCGGGAGGATGTTTACCTTCCCCAGCCGCCTTTTCCTTACATCTAAACAGAAACGTTTCCTTTTCTAAACAGTTTACATTCCCGATTCCAGAGGTATCCCGCTTGCCAAAGCCACCAGGATTTGTCTCACTTTAAATGCATTTATATGCTAATGCGGACAGGCTCTCCAGCTCCCACACACCCCGCACAGCCGCCGAGAAACGAGTCCTTTCTTGCTGGGTTCGCAAACGACAACCATCAAACATCCTCCGCGTTTATCTGCGTTAATCAAAGCCTCTCTTCCGCCCCGCGCAGGTGCGCTGCGGCCGTTCCTGGCGATAAACCAGGCTCACAGCCCCGGATTATCTGTCCGGCCTTGACAAATCGGTGCCACATTGGGAGAAGAGGGGAGGAAGGAAATGCAATCTGGAGGACACAGTTCTGCGTGTGGCCGGACAGCATTTCTCCCCGTTTTATTGCCTTTGGGGTCACCTTAGAGCGTTCCTGGCCCGCGGGCATTCCCTGATCCCAATCTGCAGAGGTGCGGAGCGCTCCCCCAAGGTCAATCAGCCTCTCCTGGGGTAATTTCCAGAGCCATTCCCGGCGGGAGAGACTCGTCTCCCTCCCCAGGGGAGCCGGGTGATGCTCCCACCTTGCTGCAGAGGGGAGCAGCGGCTGCCTCACCTGCGGCTGCCTCACCTGCGGCTGCCTCACCTGCGGCTGCTGGGAGCTCGGGGCTCCCTGGGACCCCCCCACTGAAGGTCAGGGGGCTTTTGATGGGTTCAGGATTTCATCCCAGGTTGCCCATTTTGTCCCGTTGGTTCCCTTCTCTCCCCGTTCTCACACCTTTTACTGCTCCGCTCAATTCCCAGCTCCTCACTGCTGTCAGGAGAGGTGGAAACCCCTCCAGGCCCGCGCCGTGTTAGACAGTGCTTCAAAACAACCATAAAACTGGATGAAAAGGATGTACCTGGAATGGTTTTCTGTGGAAAGATGATAAATCAGCAGCAAAAAAAGGGTTTGCTTTAACATCTAGGTTCGGTTTAACTTTCTGTCCGAAACTATGACAACATTTTGCTTATAAAATCCCCAAATCTTTCATTTAGACTTCACCATTCTGTATTAAGGTCATAACGTAACTGATACCCAAGAAGAGGACTAATTGTTGAGTTATAACGCAGTAACAGACACTGGTTTTCTGTCTAGATTTGGGACAAAACCTCAGAACTTCTCGTGCAATGGAAACTCCATTTTTCATCCAGCTGAAACAGTAACCCCAACGCACCAAGATTAATCTGGGGAGGAGGACAGAAAACATCCAATCACTCACGCATAAGATTTAAGGAACAATGTCATCCCCAAACCACCTTTCTTCCTTTCAAGTTTTCAAGCATGAAAACTGACACTGGAAGGGAGAAAACTTAGACTGGGAGCAGATGAGTTGGACAACTTGCCAAATCATCCAGGGCCCGCTCAAGTTCAGCCTTGTTATTCTGGAAAATAGTGATGGAAAATTCATTTGAGTATGGTGTGCAGCTTTGCTGGGGTGGAGGAGGGAAGGGGCAAATTTAATTCCGATCTGCCCTCAAACGGATGCGGAATGTAAACTTTTGCTGCGTTTCTGTCAGACTTAATGGATTTCACTTATGGGAACTATAATAAACAGCTCATTACAGAGTCAGCTGCGGGAGCGTTTTGAGCCCAACAGAGTCATTTGTTTTCCAAGGCAGATTTAGTCTAAAGGGGGTGGACAGAATAATCCAGTGTTTGAAGTGTCGGTATCAAAGCTGGAGGGACTGGAGGGGTGGGGTTTGGGGTCTCCAGCAAAGGCTGCTGTGGGACTCCACGCGGTGCGGAGAAGCTCCAGAGCCCGAGCGGCTGCAGCTCCAGCGGGGCGGTGGCTGCTGGACACGGGGCAGGCAGTTCTCACACATCAAACCTCAAAGAAATTGTTGTCATTAAAAAATCCCAGCTCCCGGGTCCTGCTGTTGCCTCAAACCTGACCTCTTTTCTCCGCGTGTGAGGAACTTCCCATCCTTCACGCTCAGAGGGAAATCACGGGTCCCAAAAGCCAAAGGAAGCAGGGACAGGGAGACACTTCTTGTTTCCCAGGGTTTAAGGCACTGCCCAGCTCGAGGGGGGAGGGATGGCTCCTGGAGAAGGGAGAAGCTTTGCCCACCTCGGGATGGCTCCTGGAGAAGGGAGAAGCTTTGCCCACCTCGGGATGGCTCCTGGAGAAGGCTTTGCCCTCCTCGGGATGGCTCCTGGAGAAGCTTTGCCCTCCCCGGGATGGCTCCTGGAGAAGGGAGAAGGCTTTTCCCTCCTCGGGATGGCTCCTGGAGAAGGGAGAAGCTTTGCCCACCTCGGGATGGCTCCTGGAGAAGGGAGAAGCTTTGCCCTCCTCGGGATGGCTCCTGGAGAAGGCTTTGCCCTCCTCGGGATGGCTCCTGGAGAAGGGAGAAGCTTTTCCCTCCTCGCTGGCCCTGTGCTGCCGGGACTCACAGGCAGGGAAGGCTCTGTTGCTCTGGATCAGGGGTAGAAAAGCAGGTGGGCGATGTTGGGACCCTCCCCTACCCCTCGTGAACGAGCTGGGCGGCTCTCGGGAACCTCGCGGAAGACTGGATTAATTCATAATTCAATAAAGATGCGCGGAGCTGGGGGCCGGGGCCCGAGCGCACCCCCCGAGCAGATCTTCCTCCCCCGCCGCACATCCGGCGGGGGCCGGGACGGGAGCGCCGTCCATCCGCTCCTCGGCCCCGGAACGACCCCGCCGGCCCTCCCCGGGCCCGCAGGGAGCCGCAGCACCCTGGATTCAAACAGTGCGACCGTCGGAGCGCTCAGCACGGCGCAGAGCACAGCCAGCATCTCCTCTCTCGGGTCCCTGCGGGCGGGCGCTCGCAGGCGCTCCCCGAACGCTCCCACAGCCGCGCGGGGCAGGGCAGGGCAGGGGGCAGAGAGGAATAAATCGCTGATTTATGGGGGGACAGGGGCTGCGGGCAGGACGGGGCTCGGCTGCTCCTGCCCTCGGCTCGCTCCTGCGGCCTCTGGCACGGCCCTGCAGGGACAGGTAGGGCCGGGGCTCAGCACGGGCGGGCACCGGCGGGCGCGCTCACCTGAGCTCGGGGCTCCGAGAGCCCTTCTTGTCCTCCGAGGCAGGGGGAAAACCAACTGCTTTGGGGGGCAGAGCTGTGGAGGATCCCTGGCAGTGCCCACGGCCAGGCTGGACAGGGCTTGGAGCGAGCTGGGACAGAGAAAAGTGTCCCTGCCCAGGGCAGGGGCGGCACTGGATGAGCTTTGAGGTCCCTCCCAACACAAAGCAGCCCGTGATTGACACCCGCAGTGTGTGGCTGCTGGGCTTAAATAGAAAATAGATGGTTTTATTTTCCTCTCTGTTGATGTTTTGGATTTGGACAAACGGGGAGAAAACACTGCCTTCCATTTCAGTTAAAGAAGAGGCAATTCTTGTGTCAGATCTGAGGTTTCACCCACTCTCATTTTCTGCTGGCCTCTAACTCCTGTGGTGGGTTTTTAGCCACATCTAGAGATGGCAAAGGACATGTTGGGAGAGGTACAGAGGATTGTTTCTTCATTTTTTCCTGCTAATAGTGCCAAGAAAAATAAAAATCCCTGTAAATTCAGTCTAGAAACAATCCTGGTTAATAACCCTGCAATAAACCCCAAGACTTGTACGTGCCATTGCAGTTGTTGTTGTTGTTGTGGACACTTTGAAATCTCTGCTTTCCTTGCTGGAAAAATGATCTCCACTGTGTGATGACCCTAAAAACTTAGCAGCTCTAGGAGATGACAGAAGAATTAAGAGCTTGGGGAAAAATAATTACTGCAGTGAAACCAGATTAGCTGGTTTTGAGTTTTATTCCTGAAGACGCTGTTGATGTTTGACCAGGGGTTTTTTTTTGAGGTCAGCCTCGTAACTTCTCATCCCATAATTATTCTAGCATTTGTTAAACCAGCGAGTGTTATTAATCAAAGCTAACGAGGCAGTGGAACAGATACAGGTCACAGTGTGGTTCAGCCTTTCCATGGGCGTTTCTGCGGCCGTGCGCTGGTGGAGTCACTTCGAAGTGTTGAAGAGGAGGAAAAAAACCAAACTCCACTGAGGAACCTCCACTCCCCCAGATCCTTGGGGCATCCTGGAGCCGAGGGGAAGCAGCAGCAGCCCAGGGAAGAGGTGCAGGACATTTTTTCCATCTGTGATGGTTCTGTGCTGTGCCTGAACCTCCAGCAGTTTCACAGCATTCCCTCCTTTTTTCCAGAAGTACTCTGAGGAACGATGCTCTGATGCGAAACCCAACGCAATTTTAAATATTAATTAAGTCTCTCAGCTCTGGTCTACAATGGCTGGTTAGTATTTGAGTTAAGGAGCTAAAAACGAAGCGCCGCTGACAGCAGCAGCGTGGGAAGTCGGTGCCAGGGGCAGGAGCAGAGCCGAGATGGCGGGATGTGCCCCGGAGAGCTCCTGGCACCCTCCAGCCCCGGCGCTGAGCTCCATCCCGGGGCTCTGCAGCTCCACGGCGCGGAGCTTCACCCAGCTGAGGTTCCTGAGCTCCTGCTGGCGGCTCTGCAGAGGTTCCCATCCGGTCCGGGCCCGGCGCATCCCGCCTGCATCCCTCGGGATTCTCGGCACAGCCGGGCCCATCCCGCCTTCATCCCTCGGGATTCTCGGCACAGCCGGGCCGGGCACATCCCGCCTTCATCCCTCGGGATTCTCGGCACAGCCGGGCCCATCCCTCCTTCATCCCTCGGGATTCTCGGCACAGCCGGGCCCGGCGCATCCCGCCTGCATCCCTCGGGATTCTCGGCACAGCCGGGCCCATCCCGCCTTCATCCCTCGGGATTCTCGGCACAGCCGGGCCCGGCGCATCCCGCCTTCATCCCTCGGGATTCTCGGCACAGCCGGGCCCATCCCGCCTGCATCCCTCGGGATTCTCGGCACAGCCGGGCACATCCCGCCTTCATCCCTCGGGATTCTCGGCACAGCCGGGCCCGGCCCATCCCGCCTGCATCCCTCGGGATTCTCGGCACAGCCGGGCCCATCCCGCCTTCATCCCTCGGGATTCTCGGCACAGCCGCGGCTCCCTCGGGCCGGGCCCATCCCACCTGCATCCCTCGGGATTCTCGGCACAGCCGGGCCCATCCCTCCTTCATCCCCTCGGGATTCTCGGCACGGCCGCAGCTCCCTCGGGCCGGGAGCTGAGCCCGCTAGCGGCAGGACAAAGGAAGGAGCCGAGAGCCGGGGTAAGGCAGGGCTGCGAGCTCCGAGCTCCTCCTCGCCGGCAGCAGCGCCCAGCTGGCTGCGTGTGAGCCGGGTCTGATGTTCGAGGGCTCTCTCGGGCGGAATATATTTCCCTTCTTTGTAGCTGGCTGTAACTCACCTCCCTGCAAAGCTCTCTGCCAATACAGCGTTTGCTGATGTATAGCTACAGCCATTTTCCCTGTTTCCCTTACTCTGTCTCCGTATAGAATAATATGCGATTAATTGATTTTCTGTCGCTCTTTTAGTACGGAAAATTAATTTTGGAGCAACCTTGTTTTCTCAGGGTATGAATTCTCTACATGCAGAGTAATTCCACTCCTACATTATTCATGAGAGAAAATAGTGATGGAGTGTGTAACTGAGGCAGCCCCAAGGCCACAAACTGATAGTCTGCGTTACTGATACAACAATATTCCACTGATGCTCCTAAATAATTCACGGCTACAACTCAATTTGGCACCAGGCGCGTGGCTCGGGATGTGCCGGTGCAGGGGGGAGCGGGAACACCTTGGCAGGACACTCGGCTCCCCAGAGACATCCCGGTGCCTCCAGGCCCCAGGGCCACCGGGCAGAGGGGGACCCGTCCGGCCACAGCTCCTGCTGGCACCGGTGGGATGCAGGGATCCGGGATCGCAGCGTGAGCAAAACCCTGAGGGGAGCACGCAGGGAGTCCTGAAGGGCCCAGCCGTGGTTTCTGTAGCTGCAGAGGCCTCTCCTGCTCCCACCCCGGGCATCCCCACTGTGGGCAGGGCTCCTGGGCAGCAGCCCTGAGGGGCCAGCATTGCTCTGCTCCTCAGGGATGTGCCTGGAGCGCTCCCTGGGCCACGCTGATTTACTCACGGAGGCTCTGCCAGGGGGTGTTGCAGCATTCCCGTGGGGATGGAAGGGTTAGCGGTGGCTGCGGGGCTGCAGGGGGGCAGAGGCTGAGCGTCACCCAGCCCTGGGGCTGTCAGGGCCCTGTGTGAGCTGCGGGGCTGCACGCAGGGTTAACAGCCGGGGAGCGCTTTCCTGTGAGTGGAAAATGGCAGGGCCTCCCCTTCCTCCTCCCCTGCCTCTGGCAGCGGGTGAGGATGGAGTGAGTGAGAACCTTGTCCTGGCACCGGCCTCCTTTCAGATTAATGACTTGCGAGGAGATGCCTCAGTCACACGTCGGGATTTTTGAACTGTACCTGGCACCCTGCAGCCATTTATCACGGGCTGCAGATGGAAGGCAGCAGCAGCAGGACCTGCAGGGCCAAGACACACAGGTTCCCAGCCAGCCCGTGGCAGGGTGGGGGATCTTCTGGGCCGTGTGCTCGTGTGGGTTTGTTCTTTTTTTTTAATCTAAAATGATAAATCTGATTTCTTCAGGATATTGGAACAGCTGCAGCTGACCTGGCCATTTATCTGACAGATCTTCGGGGTGTACGATAACAGCTCTTAGAGGATGGATGTGGTGCTATAAACTGTCCAGGCACAGAACATGATTAATGGCATTCACAGAGATAAACATATGGGGAGGAGAGCTCAGGCTGTAGGAAAATCCCATCCCTGGACTGGGAGGCTGTTGATGAGCTGCAGCTCTCGCCGAGGTCGATGCTCTGGGTGCCAACCACCCACCTTGGCCTCTCAGCGTCCCCAGCCCGCTCTGCACAGCACCGGGGATGTTTGTACAAACGTACCCGCAGCTCTGCCAGCCCGAGGAGGCGACGGTTCCACAGCCCCTGGCCCTCAGCCCTCGGACCTCCCCTCCCTGCTGGCACAGCCTGGCTCTGCTCCCGCAGGACAGGGCAGGACGGGGGTGCTGCTGCCTCGTCCCTGCAGAAATGGAGCCCCCAGGGCCCTCCCCACAGCCCCCACCTACCCCAACTTTGCTTCTTTGCAGTGCTCCCCCCACACGAGCCCCCCTCGGCCAACAGCCCCCCTCCTCGGGGGAAAACTAGTTTGGTAAAAGCTGAAAAATCAATCTCTCCTGTGTTCGCTGGCACGGGGACGGCGAGGAATGTGACAGCCCAGCCCGGGCGACATCCATTTCCCTGTCTGCTGTGCTTTGATGTGGGTTAAAGCCTGCGCTGGCCCCTCCTGCTGTCCCTGTGGACCCGTGGTTGTGTTCCTGGTCTGGGCTCGTTCCAGAGGACGAGCAGCTGGGAGCCAGGAGCAGAGCCCTGTGCCTTCGGGACACCAGAGTGCCAAAGGCGGGGAGCAAAAGGAGTCAGAAAGCGTCAGTGGAGAAATTCTCACTGAGAGGGACGGATCAAATAAACACTGAGATTAATTAATCACTAATGGCATGGACTAAAGGTGACCCCGCAGCATTTACACACTGAAGACAGCAGGGTCAGGATTGCAGAGCATTAATCTTACATTAGCACAGCTCCATCCTTGCCAGGAGGGAGGCAGAAATCCCTTTGGTTCATGCAGAGGAAGCTGAAGCTTATTGCTTCCTGCCAGCTCCGTGGCTGCATTTTTATGAAACACCTGCAATGAAAAAAAAAAAAAAAAAAAAAGAACATAAACCTGAGAAAATTAAAGAGCTGTCCCAGCAGAGCGCAGCACCGGGGCCTCGCTGCCTGCCCAGCCCAGCCAGGTTGGGTCACTGGGTATTAATAACGATGGGTCAATAACTGGGACAAGGGATTCTGCGATCCTTCCTCTCCTCTCCCCTGCTGGCACTGGGCTGCCTGTGTAAGGCTGGCCACACAAGCCACCAGGGATGGGCTATAAAAGGTGCTTTCTTTCGCCTCCAAACTCTGCTCTGCAGATGCAGCAGCAACAGCACAAGGCCTCTAACCTCTTTCCAAATGGTAATAAATCCCACTAGACCCCAGCACACTTGTAATTTACAACTCTGCTAAAATGAACATTATTTCAAGCTAAGCGTATTCTCCGAGGTGCGGGGTGGGGGGGAATGAATGTGGCAGCTTTCCTGCTGACAGCGGAGTTTCTTTTTTAAATGTCATGCATTCACTTTCATTACTTCCAAATAATTGCCCAGCAGATCCGCGGCCAGCCGGGCGGGAGCGTTCCGCGGCTGCGAGGTGAGTCCATCCCCTCCAGCACGGCTGCTCTGGGCCCTGCCGGTGGGCACGGGGAGAGGGGACGCTGCCTGTGCCCTCCCCAGAACCAGGCTGGGCTCTGGGGCAGCCCCACTGCCCTGCCTGCCCCGGGGAGAGAAACTCCTCTGGGGTCGGGGGGGTCGGGTGGGTTCTGCCCGCCCCAGACAGCCAGGCAGGGCTGAGCCTAAAAAAGTCACCGTTCCCAGCCTGAGGGTTTTTCATGGGAGCGAAGGCCGGGTTGGAAGGAGTCCCTGCGAGGGCAGGAGGTTTGGGGTGAGGTGGTTTTCAAGGTCCCCTGTCGCCCTGATTTTTCAGCCTCCTCTTCTATTTCACAGTTTCACGGTTTGGGTTTTTTCTCACGCTTGGGTGATGTAACCACAGCCAATCTCAAGGTAGTTTACATTCTTTATTTTAGAGATATGCACAGCTGATGGACAGTTGTCTCGACCAAGGGGATCGGGAGAGGTGCCAACCTTCTCCCCCAATCCCTGGCCTTTGTAGAAATACTATAAAATGGAGTCAGATCTTTTCAAATAAACTTAGTTTCATGCCTTCTGATCAGAGTGTGTGTGTGTGACGAACAGCGCCAGTCCCCTCCCACCCAAACCATTCCAGGGCGGTGCCATGAGGTGAAACTCCCTCCTTGCTGTGCCCCTGAGGGGTTTTGTGAACCAGCCAGGGCTCGTGGCTTCAGCTTGGGAGCGCAAATAATGGCGCAGCAGTCCTTCCTGCAGCACCTCCTTGGAGTTTGGGTTTCCCAGCTCCCCTGTCCGGGAGGCCCCTGGGAGAGGGGGAACGAGGGGGTGACCCAGGGATGCAGCCACAGACACACACCCCCTCCTTCCCTGCCTCCTCCTCCTGTCTCACACAGGAACCGTCCCCAAAGGCCTGCAGAGGCAGCCCCGCATTTGCAGACCAGGTCCAAGACAAACTCCAGACCCCGCCTGTGAAAGCTCTGTGGCCTGTAATGAAAGCCCTCAAGGAGAACTGTAAATATAGGAGCGATTGGCAAAATTCAGAGCTGGCCTTGGGCTGGAGCGGCCTCTCCCGCAGTGGGAGGTTTGATCCCTGCTCTGCAGGCTGCCTCAAACAGCTGGAAAACGAGATCCTTTTAATCAGGACAGGGTTTGCTCCACCAGAAAGAGGGGGAAACAGAAAAGCTGTAATGAGCCCCCAGATGGAGGGGAGAACAGGGCAGCAGAACCTGGGCCACTGAGAATTACTCTGTGGCTGTCAGTCCAAGGCCTCTCATCTTTGAGGGCTCAGATCAATCATAGAAAATGATGTTCTGCTTTGGAAAAGAGTTCCTGAGTGATGGTCTGGCCACTGCCAGCGGTCTGGGAACCAGCACAGGGTGTTACACCCAGGGCACAGCTCCCTCCCACGGCCCCTCAGCTCCTTTCCCAGCTTGAAGGTTGGTTGCTTTTTACCAGAAAATAGATTCTTGCCAGGAAAGCTGTACTTCTGCTAGAAAAGAAGCTGGTTTGGATGAAAACACAGGACTTTAATTGGTAAAGCAAAATGTTTTGAGTTTCAGCGCTCTGGGTTTCTGCGGAGAGAGGGAGAGAAAGGAATTCCTCTGGTTTTAAGTTGCTTCTCTAAACCTTCAGAAATGCCTGTGGAGCGTTTCCAGGTTATGAGAAAACGCTGGTTTGTCCCCTTGAGAACCCATGTGGGCCAGCCCTGCCCGCCTCGGGCTCTGCTCTGTGTTCAGCTGTGCTCCCTGCCCCGTGCCCCCCTCCATGTCCCCGGGGACCTCCCACCCCTCCTTCTGCACCCTGGGGACCCTCTGGGTGAAACCCAAACCCTGGGAGGGGTTGGGGTAACCCCTCACTCCTCATCTGCTGCCGTCAGCGCAGGGGAAGGTCTGAAACTCACTTGAGACACCCTAAGGGGGTGAGCAGGAGGCTGGCATGGACCCCCCCACCCTGGTGTGCCGCTGCCAGAGCCCCCGAGAGCCCCTGGAGGGGACACACAGAGCCCCTGGAGGGCGCAGAGCCCCTGGAGGGGACACAGAGAGCTCCTGGAGGGGACAAACAGAGCTCCTGGAGGGGACAAACAGAGCCCTTCCCGGGCCCACCGTGGGGCTGGCACTGCTGACACGGACGCTCGTGTCCCGGGGAGGGCACGAAGCCAGCAGGGACGGGGCTGTGCTGCCAGCTGCTCCCTCGTGGCACCCGAGAGCCCCCGGGAACGGGACAGGGGAGGCCAGGGCAGAGCAGCCCCTGCCAGGCACCCGCCGTGCTCCGGTGCCTCGTGTCCCCTGCATAAATGCAATTTCCCTGAATGTCAGAGGGAAGCATTACAGATAACACACTGCGTGTGTCTCTGACCCAGTAAGTGCTGAAATCACAGATCTCATTATTCTGACATGATAGAATTTTTTTTTTCCCCCTCCCTGCTGCAACCCTGCTGCTGTTGTTTTCCAGACTGCAGACATAATTGCCGAAGGTGCAAAGCCTCCGCAGACAAATACGTCTTGCCTACTTCCCTAAATCTAGCAAAATGCCAGCTCTGTGTGTGCATAAGCAAGCGCCTCGGCTCCCAGCACCGGATTTCCACAGGGTGCCAGCCCCGGGCAGCCTCACCTTTGGGGACAAGTGAGGCTGGGGCGAGGCAGGGACGCCGCGAGGAGCGTCCCCGGGCTCGTGGTTCCGAGGTGCCACCTGCCAGCCCGTGTGTGCCACCCCGAGGGGCCGCAGCTCAGCGGGAAGCCCTTTGAGGAGCAGTCCTGGGTGTCCACAGCTCAGGGGTCTCCGGGGACCGGCCTCATTTGGACAGCAAGGAATCCCCTCCCTGGCAAAGCAGCCACTGGGCTTTGGGGCTCTGCAAAGACAGGGGACACGTGGGGACACGGGGGGACACGGGGCCAGCAGTGAGGGCGCAGCCCCAGCCCCAGAGCAGCTGTCAGACCGCTCTCCCCAGCCTGGACCCCCTCCCGGAGCCCCCCTGCAGGAGCCTGCTGCAAACCTGCCCACCAGGGGCTGGGAAAGGCCACTCCTTGCTGCAGCCAGCTCCGCTGAACAGAAGGGAGGTTCCCCCTGAGCTCTGCCTTTGAGGTAATTTTTCTGTAATTCTCCTCCCGGGGGAACAGATCTGTTTGTGCCTGGGTCTAGGAGAGGTAAAGGGGCTCCTCTTGCAGGTGGGGTGGAGGAGGAAGGAGCAGCCCCCTCTCAGGGTCACTGTGGCCTCTCCCAGGACCATCCCGGGGACGTTTTCCCGCTTCCACTTTCATCTTTCTGCCTGTGCGTTCATTGCCCCTCTTCTGTCACGTCCCTCAGCAAACACGTTCCGATCAACTTCACAAACCCACCTTGCTGGCAGCAGCCCTAAACCTTTTCAGGCGTAGCATCGCCAGTTCAGCCATGGCGTGATGCCGTGATTAAGCAGGACCTTAATTGAGGGCGGGAGAGAGGGAGAGCTGCAGAGTTGGCTGCTGAGGAGCAGAACAAGGACAAGAGCGGCCCCGGGGCTGTGCCGGGCAGGTGCTCCAGGGCAGGAATGCCATCGGGAGGATGCGCCAGGTGCGAAGTCCCAGCTGAGCCCGTCCTGCTCAGGCCTGGGGACGTGGGGAGCACCTGCACTCGGCACGCCGAGCTCAGCAGACGGGGGAGGCAGGACGAGGGTGGACGATCTGCTCAGCTGGGAGGGGGTTTGTGGTGTCTCTGCACAAAGCTCTGACTTTGAATCTCCCCGGTGAGGGGAATGCCGAGCGCAGACATCACCGGGGTCCCCTTCTCCTGTCCCCGTGCCCCCCCTGCGCCCGGCCTGTGCCCCAGGAAAGCTCTCCCGGAGAGCTGCTCTTTGCAGGCTGCCCCGTTCCCCCACACAGAGCAAACCTGGCAGCTGCATCAGCCGCTCGAGAGCCTTCCCCCCGCGCAATAACCCCTCATTATTTTTTAATGTTGTTGTAACTTTATGGTTTAATCAGTATTTGCAATTTGTTAGTAGTCCAGGCTGCAATAAAATTGTTTTCCAGGTACTGAAACATCCTATCAAGGTTTGTAAAGCAGTGGTTCTTAGTTTATCACACTCATAAAAAGCACTGGCAACTTGACAGATATAATAACTTTTTTTATCAAGTGTCTAATTTGAGAGGAAATTAAGCCATACGTTACACGCCGATCCGAGCTGGAAATTGGAAAAAGACCCAGCCACCCCTGTCCCCACCCCGGCAGGCTCCTCTCCTGCACAGGAAGGGCTGCTCCCAGCTGCTGTGCCTCTGCATTCACTCTGCAGTATCCTCAGCTCCGGGTGTATTTTTACAGGGCACTGCACACTTAATAAAAAATTATTTATGTGGCCTGCATTGATGTCACAGCAGTGAAACAATACCTTGCCTTTCCTGCAGCAGAGCCGTGATTTATACGAGTGCCTGGAAAAGCTTCCTCGAAATGCAGTGCAGATGCTCCAGGCCACTCTAACAGCCTCTATATCCAGTTTACTTCTGGGCCGGGATTTTTAAATCAGGCAGGTGATTCTGGGGGCCTGCATCCATCCATCCCGGGGTGCCTGGGGCTGGGACTGCACCGGCGCGGGGAGAGCAGCTCCCTGAGCTTGGAATAATTGCGGCTTTGTGCGGGAATTTTGGTCGGTCTGACAGAATTCCCCCAGCCCCAAACGCCTGCCCTGAGGAGCGTTGGTGAGTGGAGCAGTGTTGGCTTTGTCCTTGCCCCTGAAGGCCTCTCCTTTGGGAGGCTCCTCGTGCTTCTGGCTGGATTGTGTTCTGGAACATTCCCTGTCCCACCCCGCTGCTCCCCGGCCCCACTCGCCCCGTGGCACCAACCAAGGGAGAGAACCCGGGTTCTCCTCGGGCACCCACTGAAGGATAATTATTTTGTGTTAGATCCCAGTGTTGATTTTCCTTCCCGTTCCCATATGCAGAACCGAAATGCCAATAAACAATTGAGCAACCAGCACGGATCACCCGGAGGGCACCACCTAAAATCCAGCTCTGGAAGCAATTCCCGGGTGTTCCAGTCCCCTGCAGGCAGAGCCCCTCACCCTGCAGGGTCTGAGCCCCGGCTGGGGCCAGGGTGGGTTTGTGCTGCAAGCCTGGAGTCCGAGTCAGATGCCGCCTACCAGCCGCACACTTTATTTGTTTAAATTTTCATGCTCGCGAATGTCTGTGACACAGGAGACAGGTTTATGGAGAGCGAAAAAAAAAAAAATGTTGACAAATGGCCCAGTAATCAACTGGAACATGCAATAAATCATTGGAGTGCCAATAACACTTCCAGGAGGAGTTGCGAAAGGTCATTACGATGCCACCATGTATCATGCAGCGCCAAACAAAGCAAACAGAACATGTTGGGAATAGGATTGTGGGAGAAGCATCTGTCAGTTCTAATTAAGAATTAACTGTGGATCCTATATAAAAAGATGTGTGGTTTATTCCTATCTCCCTCCTTTCCCCACTTAGCTCTCCATTTTTCCCTCTCCAAAATAAAACTCAATTACTCTTTAAAAAAAAAAA
>WBMY01014131.1:275262-292132 GCA_013397315.1 Donacobius atricapilla
GCTGGGCAGTGATGCCAGCCCCGGGCTCCGCAGTGCCCTGGGGGTGGCCAGGCCGGGCACATGGAGCCGTGGCTCCTGCAGCCCAGACAAACCTTCCTGGGCCGTGTGCTGCCCCACAGGGCCCGTGTGGGCCGGGGAGGTGACCCCGCTGTGGGCGCACGGCCCTGGGGCAGCCCTGAGCTGCCTCCCCTTTGAGACCCCCCCGCCCAGGGGCACACGTTGGGGCACAGAGGTGCCAGCCCGGCCACCTCACCCAGGCTCCCCCCTGGCACCTGGAAGTGGAAACACAACCCCCGAAGAAGGAGAAGGAAAGGCAGGAGGCTTCAGTGCCGCCACCACCCTGGGCTGTGATTTGCGAGGGAACAGGAAGGAAAGAGGCCTATCTGGTTGGACAAGCCTTAAATCAATGTATCCTAATTAACAAAAGATCTAATTCATCAAAATGACAGCAACTCTATTTATATCACCTCCTTCCATGGGGGCTGCTGGGGGTTTAGGCTTGGGGGTTTTTCTCCCTTCCCTTTTCTGACAGCTTTATCTTTCCCACACACATTTTAATTCTCCCTTTCTGGGGGAGAAGGGCTGATAGTGAAGCTTTCCTTGGGAATATGGACATTTAATTGACATTTTCTGCCTCACCCCCAAAATAGCGGGGTATGTGGGGGGGAGCTGGGAACGAGAGGTTATCTTAGAGAGGTGCAGGTCGGATTTGGAGGGGGAAGAAACCGCTGACAGGTGAGCGGGGGGGTGCAGCTATCCGTGCAAAATGCGGCCAGGTCCTGCAGGAACAGCCCCAGCAGGAGCCCTGGTCGTACAGGGATCTTGGCTTTCACTTGGAAAAGCAAGCCCTGAGAGCCTGACAACGCGCTGGCTGACACCTTAAATCTTGGAGTGCATAAAAAGAAACCCAACTGTTTTGTTTTGTTTTAATATCTGGAACCTCGTGGTTTGGGGGCCGGGCGCTGGGGAGGCTGAATTGCCGTATAAATACCGGGCCCGTGGCAGCGCAGAACGGCTCCGCCGCTCTCCGCGGGCTGCTGCTCGGGGGGAGCGAGCCTCGGACGTGACGGAGGAACACGAAAATAGTCATAATAGTCATGAATCCCCGCTCGCTCAGCCGCTCCTCCCACGGCAGCGCAGGAGCAGAAAGCCAAGCTGCAGCACGCCAGCCCTGGATGGTGCGGAAAAGGAGGCTCGGGAGGCTGCTGGGGTAAAAAAAAAATCACCAAACTGAGCCAAACCGAACCGAACCGAACCAAGCCGCGAATCCAGGCTGCTCTGGGCACGCAGAGAACGGGAGATGGAAGGGCCATAAAATGGAACCGCGGCTGCGCCGGCACATCCATCCTGCCGAGCCGGGTACCTGCGCCTCCCGGAGCCTAAACTTGCGATGAACCAACGCGCTGCCGAGCGCATTTATATGCAAAGGCGTATAATATGTCCCCTGTATCTAATTATCTGTCAACCTGAGGCAGTTTGTTTTCCAAATCGGCCTCTCGGCTGTGACTTTATGAGGTCGTAAAGAAAACGGTGCCACTCTCGCACCGGAGCGCCGGGAGAGCCTGGATCAACAAATTACCATCTTTAATGGTGTCTGCTGGGCGAGCCCCTGCCCTCCGGCGTGTCCCGGCACAGAGAGCCCCGGGGCAGCCCCAGGCCCCAGCAGAGCCCCCGGGCAGGCTGGACGGCGGCTGCAGGGACCCCCGCGCTGCCCGCTCGCCCTCCTCTGGCCCCAAAGCTGGGCAGGAGCTGACTCCAGCCCCGCTGGCTGTGAGAGCAGCACCACCTCCAAGCCGCGGATTCCTCTGCCCACGCTGCTCCTGTGATTAATGATGGAAAGGAATTAAAAAGAAGGAGGGAGAAGGAAAAAAAAAAAAAAAAAAAGAGCGAGGGAGAGGGGAGGGGAGCGGGTCAACAGCTGAGTGCAAGGCAAGTCGCTAGACAGGGAGTAATTAAGATACTTGGGTAAATATGATTAATAAGCTCAAACTGGCAGGGTGTGCAGTAAACAAGGGCTAACCAGATGGTACCCTTTCCTTTCTGACAATGCTGCAAGCTTTGTAAAAATAGGAAGGAAGGCTCTGGATCCTCCCAGCGAGCTCGGGGAGGAGGGAGAGGATTCAGCACAGGGCCGGGGCAGTGAATCACCTGATAGGAATGAGAGACATTTCCCCCTCCATCACATCCCGGCCAGGGGCTGGGAAAACACCACCGCAGGGATCAGACGCGGCAAACACGGGCTGATCCCTGAGCCGGGCTGCTGGGAGGTGCTGGGAGGTGCTGGGAGCTGCTGGGAGCTACTGGGAGCTACTGGGAGGGCACTGCCAGCCCCTGGGGCCAGCCGTGGCCAGAGGGTCGTGCCCGGCCCGGGCTGCTCAGAAATTTCCTCCCAAAACACTTCCCTGTCAGGGGATGCCATTTCGCCAAAGGTGAAACATTTGCGGAAATGCGCTGATTTTGATGAAATTGCATTTGGAAAGAAAAATCAAAGGAGAAAATCATTTCGATAAGGCCAAAGCATTTGAGTTTGACCTTTCAGGAATTAAATGGCATAGGGGTTTTTTTTTCCATTTCAAAAAGCATTTTGTTTCAATGTTATATATATAGAAATATATCTGTAAGAGCTGCTGAAGCCAGAGTGAAATGTTGTGATTATCCCAACATGTGACGATACATTTCCCCCAGTGCAATACTACATGAAATTAAGCCCAAATATCCTTCTGCTTTGAAACCTGGAACGTCAGAGCAGCGGGACAACGTGTTCAGGTCTCAGAACTATCTGTTTGCACTGGACTATTTATTAGAAATAAGAAATTTGCCAAGTAGCCCCGGGTACTGATGCTTGATTAAATCAGCATTTGACTTTCGGCTTCCTCAAGAGAAAGATTCTCCTTTTTCCCAGCTGAAAAGTTCCCAGCGATAATGAGAACAGCAAATGTTTTGTCTTCGCAGGAGATGAGCAGAACACGGGGCGTGGGAGGAACTCCTGGAATCCTGGAGACGGCTCCAGCTTCTCCCAGCGCTGCTTTTTCCCACAGCTCGCCCTTTTCACCACAGGTGAGGCGTCTCAGTGTCCTGGGGAGCCTCTCCTGGGCTGGGAGGTTGTCCCGTGGCTGTGCCACACATCCGAGGCCACTTGTGGTCTCCGTGCCCAGACTTGGAGGCTGCCAGAGCACCCCCAGGGCAGGGGACGGGGCTGGCTCTGCCAGGGGCCGCGTTTGTCACACCAGCGCAGGACTGGGACGGGCTGTGGATGCTCCCAGTGTGAAAAACGCCGTGAGATCTGTCCAAGGAATAGCCAGCGGCTCGAGGAGGTGGGGCAGGGATTAAAGATAAAAAAGAAATTTCACCCCACTGGCAGGACGCATATTTTTCCAATATGAAGGCAAATGGGGGAACCCTTAAATAAATTGACTCTATAAAAACGTCCCCTTGTATTACCGCCTCACCTTTTCAGGGGGAAAACACCAAGGTTTATTTTCGTGGATCCAGAATAAAAATATCAGTGCTGCTTTGTAATTTCCCAGAGCCACCAGGCAGCCCAGAGCTATTTAAAACCCACAGGCCCCCCTCGGCACCCCGCGCCCGCCCGGCTGCAGGAGCAGCTGCCGTGGAATTACAAGTCCTCGTCACAAGTGAGGAGAAACAAGTTGTGGCATTTAGGAAAGGTCTGCAAAAATAGGTGTCAGACCCTAACTAATAGTGATTGTCCTTCCATTCTGCCGTAATTTACATTTAATTCACACATTTCATTTCCATTTAAAATATGATTACGGTGTTTTGAAGCACATCTCACCTGTCCCCTCCGATTAGGGCGGGATGGAAATAACAGGGAGCAGCAGGAGCGAGGCTGGGCTTGGCCGCGGGGTGGGCAGCACTGGGTGCTGCTGGGGGCAGGAGAACCCCCACGAGCACCTCGCAGGTGGGCAGAGGGGCAGGACGGACAGACAGACAGACGGACAGACAGACAGACAGCCCTGCCCCAGCTCCCCGCTGCTCCCACAGGCGGGGCTTTCAGCACGAAGGTTTCACACCTTCACCAGCTCCACGCCTCACCCAGCCTGGCCCCGGACACTCCCAGGGATGGGGCAGCCAAGGCCTCACCGCCCTCGCAGGGGAGACTTTCCCCCCTCCTGCAGAGGCCTTCCAGAAGACTTTCTAAAGCACAAGAAGTCCTGGCTGAGAAATAAATCAGGCAGGCCCGTCCCCGGCCTTCGCTGCGCCCGCCCCCGGAGCCGCGAAGGCAGGAAGGCGCTGATTAATATCTGCTACGTGTAGGGGAGAACAACAACCCCGTAAACAGTATTATTAACCCATGGGCCGGCAATAAATCAGCGTGAGAAGGTGACCTCAGCAATGCTGGAGTAATCCTGTGCGTCAGGGTAAATTTATGAGGCCAATTTTATTGGCCTGTATGACCCAGGCTCCTTGGAGATGTCTCAGTAACAAATCCAATCCATATCATTTATTAGCTTTGCTCAGTGTCAGCTCGGAGCACGGGAGGGATCCCATTAAATCCTATTGCTCCCTCTGCCAACCATGGGCACAAATAAGCTGTTGGATAATTGTCGGCTGCCAGGAGCCCCCGGTGAGGAATCTGCCCTCGGGTCCTTGCAGCTGGAAGCGCTGGGTTGGCTTTGGCCATCGGCCCCCGGCCCTCCCTCGCCTGTGCTGGGCTGGCCCTGGGGACAGGGGTGACACGGGTGGGGCCAGAGGTCTCTGCTCCACATCCCAGGACGGATCTGGACGAGGATCTGGCGACCCTGGGAGCTGCTGCTGGGCCAGGGCAGGTGCAGGGTCCCAGCTGAAGGGGTCTTGTGAGCAGAGCTCTGGTGGGTGAGGGATTCCAGAGCTGCTGGTGGCTGAAGCTCCTCCCTCCGGGAGGGAAGGGATCCTCTGGCTGGGCCCTCAGGCAGTGGCCAGAAATGCTCCAGGGGGGCCACTTGGGGACCCGGTGGTGACGTGAGTGCCGTGCCAAGCGCCCTGCTGGTGACAGGAGCAGTTGTGCCTTCGCAGCAGCACCTCTGGGTCTGGTCCCTGTTGGCCAAGCAGGGCCTGGTGGAGCAGTTTGAGGCTGTTTGACTGTCCCTGTCATCATAAGGTTTACGGATGGTTAATTTATTCTTTATAGCACAGTCATTGATGGCTGTTAAATCACAAATGAGAGCCAATAAAGGGTGAATTGCAGCTGAAATTACACTGTTTATATGACAGCAGAGTGCTGGCTAAAAGATTCATATGCCGCTGATGAAGTACGTTATAAATTTTAATTACCATAGTTTGTACAAATGACATGTTTGAAATGCTATTGAGTAATGTGACCCTGATAATGAAACTATAAAATAAATCATTAACTTTCTGAATGAGCTTTTTTATTTCCATGCTACATGAAGTAAACTTTCCAATTTATTCCGTTGCAGTCTTCTTCCAAAAAAAAAAAAANAGAAGAGTCACAAACCTCCCCTCCACTCTGAGGGGAGTGACAAGCAGAGCAAAGGAGGGACGAGTGGGACCGTGCTGGGCAGGATGTCAGCAGAGTGGCCAAAGCCAGGCAAAGCCCCCAAAGGGCCTGGTTAATGCAGGATGATGCCGTGCTCCTGCAGCTGCAGCCAGCTCAGCCCAGGGAGAGCAGAGATAAGAGCAGGGCTCGAGAACCAGCTCCGAAGAGCCATAAAAAATCCCGAGTGCAGAAGAGAGAAAATCTCCATTAAAGTCGGGCTGTCATTATAACTGGCTGGCTGGCCAGGGCCCTGCTCTCCCCCTGAGCTCCCGGGATCTGCCCCAGCTTTGGAGCCAGAGCGGAGGTGCCTGAGCCCTGACGGTTCCACTGAGCAGCCGAGACAATTCCCTGGATGGGAGCTCCAGCCCAGGGAGGGATTTCTCAGGAGCTTCCCCGGGGAGGGCAGCACCCAGAGCTCACTGACCATCAGTCTTGTTCTGCTCATCCAGACAAGGGCATGCTCTGAACCCTCTGGAAGACCCTGGAACCACGTTTTTACCTTATTATATTGCATATATTATTTTTTTGAGGGATACAGGGGAGGAAACAAGATGGGAGTGTGCCGGAGGTTCACTGCGGAGGGCAGAGGACATTCCAAAGCGTTCCCCTGCTCCCGTGTGCCCACCCTGACCCATCCCAGAGCAGGAGCAAAGGGTTCCTCCTTCCCCTCAGCCTCCTCCAGAGAATCCTCCAGCTCCGGGGCTCTCTGCCCCCCTCGCCAGCGCCGCTGCCTTCTCCCTCATCCCCTTGGTTAACCTTTAATTAGGAACCTGTTCCTTGCCCACCTCGGGCTGGGTGTGAGCCTCCGCGTCCCAGGTCAAACAAAAGGTGGCAGCGGGAGCCTCCAAAGGAGCAGCTTGGAAAGGAGGGGAAGGGGCCCCTGACATTTCCAGCCCTGGAGATGCAGCAGGAGGTGGCCGGTCAGGCAGCGTGCAGGGGCCGGGATGCAGGAGATGAGGTAATTTATGGCCCATAACGAGGTTTGTGGTTCTTTGTGCGGAGCTGGATCTCATCCCTCAAGCCACGAGGGTCTCTGTGTGTAAGAGAGTCCTTGTCCACGCGAGCTGCGGTGAATCCCCGCCCGGGCGCCCCGAAATCGGGCAGAGTGTGGGGTGGGCGGCCTGGGCACCCGCTGCTGCCCGGGCACAGCCACGGGGGCACGGCCACAGGCGCCCCCAGCCCTCTCTGCAGGCCCCTCTGGCCCCTGTGTCCTCCCCAGCAGGGTGTGGAGCTGCAGGACCTTAACGCCCGCCTTTGTCTTATCAGCCACCCTGAAAATATTCCCAAGCAGGCTGCTCATGCCGCACTACTTACCATTAAAAGAAAGGACCACATTATTGCTGTTATAAACCATTGATTAAGGTTTATAATAGCAATAATCCCCTCGAAATTCATTGTTACTGCAGTTAATGACCAGTTTATTAGAGCGTTAACCATCCTTGGCAATGGGCTGAGTCGTTTAATGCTGGTAACGACCAATTTCTCAAGGGTTATTGCTTAAATAACAAGCCTTTGTTAGATATATGTTCCCCCACCAGATACTGCTCCAGCTGGAACCTTCTCCTGTGAAATAATTGTTAATTATTTCCTCCAAGTTTCGCCACCATGTCTCGAAGTTTTAGGTGGGAAGGGCTGCTGAGGGCACGGAGTGTCAGAGATGCTGAGAGCATTTCCTCCAAGTTTCGCCACCATGTCTCGAAGTTTTAGGTGGGAAGGGCTGCTGAGGGCACGGAGTGCCAGAGATGCTGAGAGCTGAGGCCGGGTGAGGTGAGGGGAAGCAGCCCGAGACACCGGAGCCGTCACTGGGGGCGGTGGGAGCTGCTCCCGGTGAGGTTTTTCCCCTCTCCCATCAGCTGGGAGTGTCCCAGCCCTGGGCACGGCCATGCCCGGAGCAGGGAAGTGTCCAAGGACGAGCCCGGGCACTGCCACAAGCCACCCGAGGAGGCTGAGAGACACCAGCACCCTCCCTCCCTCTCCCCTTACATTAATTTGATCTGAGCGTCTCCCGGCGCTAACGATGTCCTATCGTGTCACGTTAGCCCCATCCCTCTAACAGCATTCCCGGGCCTGACACCAGATGAAAGGTACAGACACGATTACCCTTTAATTGTGTCACATTAGCAAAAATAAATACTGATGCAGCGCCAGGCTGACGCGAGGCGATGGCGAATCCCCGGGAACGGGATCGGACCGGCGGCCCCCAGGCTCCGGCCCGCTGCCAGCGCCGGGGGTTGGCCGGGAAATCACCCAGGGGGTCTCAGCCCGGGCTTCCAGCGCTGCCCCCCTGCTGGAGATGTGCAGGGAAGCCCCCTGCCCTCGGCACAGCCCCCTGCCCTCGGCACAGCCCCCAGCTTCCGGAGGCATCCTCGGGGTGGGATGAGGCCGCAGCGCCCGGATCCACTCGCTGCCCCCCAGCTCTGCCAACCCTGCCTCTAACAGGCTGCTGGGCAGAAGAGCGTCCCCCCAGAGTTCCCCCAGAAAAATCACATTTCCATAGCAAATTGAATTTCAAGCTTTCCTCTCTCTTGTTAAGAAACACAAAGGAAATCTTGATTTGAGGAATTAGTTGAAGCCTGAGCGGTGTTAGGGTTGGTTTTGGTGCTCGCCGCCTTCCTTCTACTCTTTCTTCCCACGTTTGGGGGCTCTTTGAGGTGTCATTGGGGAAAAAAAAAATAAGGAAAAGGGAAGGCGGGATTACTTCAAAATCTGTGAGAACTCTAAGTGGTTTTGGCAGCGAGATGCTGATCCTCTCCCACCATGCTTCAGGCTGCTCCAGCCCCTCAGGAGGCAGGAACCTCCCTGAAAGAAATCATAAATACAAAACCTGAGCATTCTCCCCCCTCTCTGGGAGTCAGGATTTTCTCCCTGGCCCATCGCGCAGAGCTCTCCCCGGTGCCAGGCCGCTCTGAGACGGACCCTGGCTGGGGGAGCTGAGCTCTGCCGGCTGCTGCCGCCGTCCAGCCCGGCTGGGTCTGTCTCTGCTCCCTGTCACAACTGCTGCGGGGATTTGTGCGAGCATCCGTGTTATTTTAGAGATAATGCGAGCAGAGTGGAGCATGTCACAGGATAATGGCCTCCTGCTGCTAGGCTGTTCTTGGCATTTATCAAAAAATGACACCAGAGGGAATATGCTCAAGGGAGCCGAGGTGTCGATTCGATGACTGCTATTTCGTGATAAAAGTTAACAGAAATAAAAATGAATTAGTCACAAAACAGCTTATTTATAGCAGTGTCTGGCCCAGGAGGGGATCCCTGGGAAAGGCAGGGCAGTGGTGCTCGCACTGCTGGGAGGAACAGGCTGCGCCCCGAAAGTGCCCCAGAGCGAACCAAACGGGGCAGCACCCCCTGGGTTTCACCCCTGTCCCTCCTGCTCTGTGCCTCGGCAAATACCCCCAGAGCCTTCTGCACCCCGCTTCCAAAACAGAACACGTGTGTGTTTGGCCCGAAACCAAATATTTTGAGTAAAATGTTTCAATGCTGCCAGTGTTTATACATGGCTGTGGGGGTGGGAGCTGGATGGAGCCGGGCCCTGCGCTGGGCTCTGCGTGGAATTGGGATCAGGTGGGGGGCTCCGGATGGAGCTGGGACCCTGATCCAGGCTGAACTGGGATCGCGTGTGGGGCTCTGGATGGAGCTGGGATCGTGTGTGGGGCTCCGGATGGAGCTGGGACCCTGATCCAGGCTGAACTGGGATCGTGTGTGGGGCTCTGGATGGAGCTGGGATCGTGTGTGGGGCTCTGGATGGAGCTGGGACCCTGCTTCAGGCAGAACTGGGATCGTGTATGGGGCTCTGGATGGAGCTGGGACCCTGATCCAGACTGAACTGGGATTGTTTGTGGGGCTCTGGACAGAACTGGGATCGTGTGTGGGGCTCTGGATGGAGCTGGGACCCTGCACCGGGCTCTGGACAGAACTGGGATCCTGTGTGGGGCTCCAGGCAGAACTGGGACCCTGATCCATGCTGAACTGGGATCGTGTGTGGGGCTCTGGACGGAGCTGGGATCGTGTGGGGGGCTCTGGATGAAGCTGGGACCCTGCACTGGGCTCAGCTGTGCTGATGGAACTCCCAGGTCCAGGGATGCAGCCCGAGTGGGAGCAGGAAAAAAGGGCAGAACACGGGGAAAAAAAGGTCAGGTTTTGCCGTAATGGCTAAAAATGTCAACCATGGGTCTGGTGTAAATGAATTATCCTGGCTGGAACCATCCATCGTGGTTACTGCGGCGGGTTAAGCACGAAGCTACTGAAGGAAAAGGGTGGGATTTGGGTCTGCAGCCCAACTCCCTGAAGCTCAAGGCTTCCCCTTTATCAAGGTGACCAAATCCGCGGGTAATTGCCGCCGGGGCCAAGTTCTGGTGCGTTCGCCGCGGGACGCCCTGTTTTTGTTATCTCAGCTGCGGGCAGGAGCGGGGCGGCAGCGGCAGGAGGAGGCAGGAGAAGGACGTGGCAGCACCTGGGCTGGCTGGCCCTGCCTGCGGGAGGAAACGGGGCCCAGGGGGGCCGCGCCGCTCCCTCCCACCCCCGTGTTATTCCAGCCATAAATCCCAGTGACCAGCTTGAACTTTTCTCAATTGACATGTTTACAAGGGAAGTCCGCGTTTGACAGGAAAATTAAGCATATCAATCACTTAACGAGGTCGTTAATGAATGGCTCTCAGATCTCTCTGATTCTGTGCCTGGTAGCACAATTTATTGATCAAGCGCTTTCGGCAGGGCCAGATGTTGCCGCGCCTTGATCCTCCGAGCCGGGCCCTGGGCAGGGTTTAGCGAGGGGTCATTCTCTCCAGCAGGACCCCACGTTCCCTTCTCTGTTCTCTCTTCCTTTCTCTCCCCGTTCCCCCGCAGAACAAAGGCAGCAGATGCGGGCTCGGGGCCCCTCACACCCACTCCGACATATGGAAGTGATCTCCTCTGTCTCTGTAATTACACAGGAGCTGCTCTGCAATGGCTCCGGCTTTTATTGCGCAGAAACCAACCCGCTCCTGCATAAAACATCTTTATGGCTTCTTCTCCAGGGGCTCCTTGGCCAGGTCCTGGCAGGTACAAAGGCGTGCGGGACCCCCAGCAGGCGGTGGGGACCCCAGGCTGGGCAGAGCGTGGGGGGCAGAGGGAGGAAGGCCGAGGGGAGGCGGCAGCCAGCGCTCCCAGTAAAAACCAGTAGCTCTTGGAAGGCAGCAGAGAGCACAAACCAACCCTGACACCTCAACGGGACTCAAACTCTGACTGCTTTCACCTTCCCGGCCCCGGGGGTGCCCAAACCCCACCCGGGGAGGGTTTGTCACGGCCCCATCCGAGCACCCCAAGGGCCCTGCGGGGCTGGGGGCGGCTGGGGACACTCGGTCCGCGCTCAGCAGCGGGATGGGGACGCTGCCACCCATTTCTCCCTTGGGAGCACGGCTCAGCCCCACACGCAGCCCTGTAGGAGGGATGTGCAGGCCCTGCGTGCCAGCCACAGGCACCCAGCCCTGGGAGGGTCTGCCGGGGGCACCCACAGTGCCAGACAGCCCCTCCTGCCCCCCTTCCAGGGGCAGCCCAGAGCCCCCTCCATCCCCGCCGGCACCTGGGATCTGGCTCATGGCATAAAGGGTGTTCTGGATGTGCTGTCAGCTTCTTTTCAGGAGGGGCTGATAAAACAATGCAGGAGTTACTGTGCAATCTAATGGAGTAAAAAAAAAAAAAAACCAACTCCTATAGTGCAACATGAATAGTCCAAAATGCAAAGATGACAATTTAAGTGTTTAAAATGTACTCAAGGTAATTCCAAACAAATTTCAAAGCCATTTCAGCCTATAAAAACCCTCAGTTAAATCACTGGTTATATGGTGGCAGTGCTTATGTTGCAAAATATCCCTGGCACGAAAGGGAAACTTTAAAAAATTGCCCGTTAATCCTTATAAATTACTTATTAGTGCCGCAGAGCTGGAGCTGGAGGAGCCTCCCGAGGAAGGCCGGGCTGTTCGGCCGCTTCTCGCCGGGCTCTGTGAACAGCAGCTGGGGCTGGCTTTGATTTGCCGGGCTCTCCAAGGCATTGATGCTCTTCCAAAGCGTGACATCAGCGCTGATGTCATGGCACAGCTCCGGCTCCGTCCCTCCCGCTCTCCGCGAGCCTCCCCCTCCTCACCGCCTTTTTCGGGGAGCCAAAAGCCCGTCCCGCTGCCCAGCACCGCCGGGGTCTGTCATCCCCGGGGGGAATCGCTCCCATGGGGTGCGGGGAGGGGGCTCGGACCCTCGGGGGTCCCGCAGCGCTGCCTGCTGGCCGCCCCCCGGGGAATCGGGGTCCTCTCCTGCCCGAGGAGCCGAGGCTGAGCCTCAGGGATGCAAATCCCTGCGCTGGGTGTCCGTGTGTCACACCCCGCCAGCGGATCAAACCCGCCGGGAAGCTGTGAAGTGCCTGCGAAGGAAATGAAAGTTTATTCCCATCCCCGCGCTTCTGGGCTCCCAACTTTCCTCCTGTGTGTTTGTGCCCTGATTTGAGGAAGCGACACAATCTCTCACTCGCTCTCTTCTCTCGCTCTTTTCCTTTCACCAAACAGATGTAACTATTTATTCCTTATGTCCCAGTTTTCCTGTAATTTCATAAAGTGCAAATTTGCTGTCCTGCTCCCAAATGCCGAGTCGGTGGTTTGTCATAACAGTCATCAGTAACTGTCGCTTTCTGCCTGGGGCTTAATTAACCCACTCTCTCATTAGCATGTCCATGCAGTTGTAAGGAATGAAAGCCTGATTATTTTCTACAACAGTCGCAGCCAATTACTGCACTGAAATGGAACCACATTAATCAAATCTTTAGTACAGTGGCAAATTCAGAGATATCAGATTGCAAAAGACTGCAAACCTAATATGTCACTGTCAGCGGAGCTACGCAGGCATTTAGCGAATTGCATTAAATAGATGGCTCCGCTGAAACCGCATGAATTTAATATGTGATGGGATCTGGAAGCTATTAGTGTGACATGGCAAAGCACTGGGAGCTTGGCAGCTCTGGACTTTATCCATGAACTCAGGAAACTCATGTAAAAACTTGTGTGTGTGTGTGTGTGTGTGTGCAGCAAAATGTCTCGTCTGCTCGAGGAGAAGGCTCAGGCGTGGAGAAACGCAAGGAAAATGAAATGCTCGTCACATCACAGGGGGTCTGTGCTGTGTCCCAGCCCCGAGCAGGGCTGGGGGCTGGAGGGGGTCCCTGTGACGGGACACGGGACACGGGACACGGCCACGTGCGGGAGCTGCTCGGGAATCGCTCTGAGGCACTGGGACACAGCCCTGGTCGCACTGACAGCGCATGGACATGGCCCTGCCACAGTGACAGAGCATGGACATGGCCCTGCCATGGTCACACAGCATGGACATGGCCCTGCCACAGTGACACAGCATGGACATGGCCCTGCCACAGTGACACAGCATGGACATGGCCCTGCCACAGTGACAGAGCATGGACATGGCCCTGCCATGGTCACACCGCATGGACAGGGCCCTGCCACACTGACACGGTATGGACACGGCCCTGCCACGGTGACAGAGCATGGACACGGGAATCACACGCAGAACTCTGTCCCTGAGCACTGTGCTGACACCCCAGGCTGGGAGCTGGGGCTCCTGCACAGGGAATGTCCTCCCCAGGACCCCCGGGGTCGTGCTGTCAGTGGCTCCGTCTGTCCCCAGGTCCTGCCGTGCCAGCCACCCGTGCCCCGCGCAGCCCTGGCCGTGCCTGCTGCCCCCTGTCAGGGCTGCCAGCTCTGCCTGGGCTCTGCAGGGCTCTCCCTGTCTCACCACGCTGGCTGCAGCAGCTCCTGCTGGAAACTCCTCCTCTTCCTCTTTCCTGGCAGCTTCTCGGGGTTCAAAGGCGATGCCAGGGCTGTCACAACAGCAGTGTCGGCCTCTGCTCAGGCGTGAGCCCCGAGCCACTTCCAGTTCTGCTCCGAGGCGTTCCCAGCTCTGCTCCGAGGCATTTCCAGCTCTGCTCTTGGTGAGCCCATAAATCCACGTTCCTCTGGCTTCCACTCATTCCCAGCTCCCGGAGACGCCCGGGGCTCAGGAAGGTGTGTGGGAGTGACCAGAGGACGGGCACTGTCCAAAGCACCCTCTGGCCAGGGGCTGGGGACAGCTGGGCTGTCCTGTCCCCTCCAGCTCCTTCTGCACCTCCCTGACCCAACCCAGCTCCTTCCCCCTGGGCTGGTGGCCGAGGGCAGCAGATTGGGGTGGCAGCATCCCCTTCCCACAAAGGAAAGCGCAGGAGGAGGAGGAGGTGTTGTCAGAGCCACAACCAAGGGCTCCGTTTGTAAATCCTCCCGTGCTCCTGCCAGTGGCGGTGGGAAATTCAGGCTGAACCACAGCAAATCGCGGAATTTCCTGGGCTGAGGGACGCCGGGGACTGCCGAGACACCCCTGGCCCTGCAATCCCCGAGCACCGTCCATCGCTCCATGACCTCCGGCGGGTTTGGGACCAGCTGTGGTCCCCAGGTGAGCAAAGAGTGGCAGGAAACGAAGATTTGTGACCCTTTTTTTAGCCCAGTTACCCTTCCTTTGCCGGGCTGAAAGCACAGCAGCCTCCTGGTGCTGTCGTTGCCGGGCATCAGCTCCAAGCAGGGCTCATCCTGGAGCCTCCCCAGCAGCGGTGGTGTCCCCGCGGTGTCCCCGCGGTGTCCCCGTGCCCGAGTGGGGCCGGAGCAGCAGCTGACAGCGGTGACAGATGAGGCTCCGGAGTCAGGGGCTGCTCTTACACAAACTGCCTTCATCAGCAGCTCGCTGCTCCCATCAGTTAATCTTCCTGCAAACGGTGCTCTCCCGGAGCAGGGGCACGTTTCCTCCCCCAGCCACCTAATCTACCGTCTAGTTTATGCACACATGCTCCGAGGGGTTTTTTAGAGATATATATATATGGTTTTTTTCTGAGCAATCAATCTGTGCGGCGAGGAGCTGCAACTGAATTTAAATACCAGGGTTTTCATTATCTCCGGCGCAGGGAAGGGAAAGAGAGGGGGGGGAGAGGGACATTGAAAATAGAGGGGAATAAATTCCCATCTCTCGAACAATATATCTGAAGGTGTGCAGATTTCTGCAGCCTTATGATGCCAAGGGTATCACACCAAATAGTCTCCTGCAGAAGGAATATATTGCGAGAGGAGATTGCAGAGCGCCTTTGGCTGCATGTTTGCCGTCCTTCCCACCGCCTTGCATGCGCTGGAGCAGCCTGCAGCGAGCTCATGGGATTTGCAGCGCCTTCCCTTTTGGAGACCCCCAAAGGGCATGGCCTGCTCTGCCATGATCCTTGAGTAAACGCTGTGGTTCCTTTCCAGGCCCCAAAGCAGGGCCTTCTGCTGCTCGTGTCTGGATTTAAATCCCCATTTTCCCCCAGAGGTGCTACAGCAGTGTCAGGTGGATTTGCTGGAGCAGGAGTTCCAGAGGGGAAAACATCCTCCACGAGTTCAGATTTCCAGGGTGGAAAAATCACCAGAAGTGCTCCGAGTTCAGACGAGGTTCAGGTGGAGCTCCAGGGGAGTCTTTCCCAGAGCCAACACCAAATGCCAGATCTGCACAAGGCGGGCAGACCGCAGGAGAACGGGTCCTCTGCTGGGAACATCCTCCTGTGTTCGCCTCCCCCTGCCTCAGCCCCCCTCTTGCGGCGGGAGAAGAAACTCGGATTGCCCCTAAAAACGTCCCTGATGTGTCATTTCCCCTGTTTCCCCCCCCAAGGGCGGTTTGTCAGGAGGAAGGTACTGAGGGGTGGCACCTGGGTCCCACCTGGGCTCTGGCTCCAGGCAGCCCCCAGAGATCCGACATTAAATAAACTCTGCACGGGCAGCGCTGGGGCCCTGCCAGGGGGTGCTGCAGGGTCTCCTCCTCTGCAAGGGGCTGGACCCATGCGTGGGGACAATCCTGGGGACTATCCCGCACCCCCGGGGACGCTGCAGTGCCGGGGGCCCCGACCCCCCACTCCCCCTGCACCTTCCCCGGCCTCTTCCACACCAAACCTCGCTTTCCCTCCCTCTTTTCCGTTTTTTTTTCTCTCCTCCTCCCAGGGAGAATTGTACAGAGACTGATGGTTTTATTTTACATGAATCACTGATGATCTAACAAATTAATTACCTGCTCCCTCCTTCCCTCCCTCGTGAGGTCACGGAGCCTGGGTGGGGGCCACCCCCCGCCCCCCCTCGGTGCCATCAGAGCTCCTGCTCGAAACACCAGAGAAAAAGGTCAAAATTGCCAGTTTAGGTTAAAATCAGATTTAAACGTCTCTTACTAAACACAGAGGCACACAAACTCAATATGTCATCTTTAATGGTTCAGAACAAAGCCTAGAAAAATTGTATCCCGGCACCCAGGAATTTTATAACCTTTGATATATAGCTTTCATTATTAGCAATAATTCCTGTAACTGCATCTGGCTCCACGGGAGCACATATTGAATAATAATTCTCCTCGTGTTGATTCGTCCCCATCCCATGGGTCCCCGTGCCCTTCATCCTCCTCTTCCTCCTCGGGCACCACCAGCCTTTTGTTGTGTTCTCGCTCCTCCAATTTCGGGTTTGGCCGACACCCACTGCCTCCTCCCCCGCTCTGGTGGTGGCGTTAAAATCCGATTTCTCTGCTCACCTGAGCCCGGAGCAGCCCCAGCACAGCCGGGACGCCGCCGACAAGAAAAGGCGTTCGCTCCCCTCTGCCTCTTTTCACAGTCAGGCTTCAAGTTCACATGTGAATTTATGCCAGTTTTGACATTAGCAGGAAAAATTAACAGTTCTCACACACACACACACACAGAGACACACACACACACACGCGAAAAGAAACTTGCACAAAAGAGGTTTTGTGTTTCAAGCAGAATAAATTATAGTGTGATGTTATTAAAACACTTAGTTGTTAAGTTGCCAAGAAAATCCAGTATATTCACACGGACTCGAGGACCTGTCTCCATGCAAAGTAATTAAATTAGATTTATGGGCTGCATTACATCAGTGTTTGATAGTTCATTTTTCCTTTCTTCATATTTTGTCCTGCTTTATTAGAGCATGTGACAGATGGTAAAAATAGTGTGAAGTTTCTTGGCCCTGTGCTAAATCCCCCTTCGGTAGTATATCTCTCTTCTGTCAGTTCTCCCCAGTGATGATAAATTAACCTCTCCTCTTCTATCCCAAGTGTGGCAGTAAAGCACTCTTTGACACAGCACTATCACTTTATCTTAATCTGTGCTGTTCCAGAGGCGGGGTGGGGAAGGAAGCGAGGGGAGATGATGCAATCGCTACCACGAGTTCAAAAAAAAAACAACAAAAAAACACCAAAAAAAAAAACCACCACAAGGAAAAGATTTATTGTGTCAAAAGAAAACAGAAAGCCGGGAATAGCGCTGGTTTATCGAATCTGATATATATATATATATTT
>WBMY01014131.1:332253-342519 GCA_013397315.1 Donacobius atricapilla
GTGCTGGGCCGTGCTGGGCCGTGCTGGGCTGTGCTGGGCCGTGCTGGGCCGTGCTGGGCCGTGCCACAGCTCCGGGCTCTGCTGCCCACAGCCGGGATCGGGCATGTGGGGCTGGCTCGGCCGGGCTGGCTCCTGACGCTGCCCCGCGCCGCTGCCGTGGGGCACAGTGAGGTCTGTGCCCTGCTCAGGAGGTGCCCGTGGGGTACCTGTGCCCCGAAATCAGCACCGTACCCAGCACGAGCCTTGTTCCAGCCCTCCATCAGCCAAACCAAAGGTGCCATCCACCAGGGATGAGGCCGTGGATGCCGAGGGTGACCTGAGCCCGGCCTGGCACCCAAAATACCCCCAAATCCTGCACCCCCAGGTGGTGCCTGTGGCAGAACAGAGGGCAGCGGGTGCTCTGGGCACCCTCACCCTGCAGAGGTCCACGAGGAAGAGGGAAGAATTTGTTTTTACAGGCCTGAAAGACCACAGCTGCCACACGGCCCCGGGGTGCTGGAGCAGAGGGGCAGGGAGGGGGGCAGAGGGGTTTTGTGGGGGTGCCGGACCCTCTGCAGGGTCTGGGCCCTGCTGTGGGGAGAGGGGAAGGCAACCAGAGGGGGTGAGCGGGGAGAAGGGGGAAGGAAAGGAGCGAGGAGGCGTGTGTGTGTGACTGTTCAGAGAAACAGGATTCATGGTAATTTCCTGCCAGATGCCTGAGCTCCTCCGGCACGCAGACGTTTCACATGAGAAATATCAAAGCGTTCCCAGTAACAAATGTACTTCCTGCAGCTCCTCAGATCTGCCTCGGTGCCAGGGAGCGGGGACGCCCGAGGAGCAGCGCTGCCGCCCTGGGGTCCGGCCCGGCCCGGGGGGATGCGGGGGCTGCGGCCGCGCCGGCTCCGCGAGGGGGGCGCGGGGCTGGGAAGGGCAAACCCGGATTTTGGGGAGGCGCTGCCCGCACCTCCCCGGGCGCTGGTGCGCAGATTGGTCCTGACAGCTCGAATTAATCCGTCAGGGGGGGCGATCCGCGCTGGCGACGGCCCCTGACCCCGTCAGCACCGCGCTCCGACTGAGGCCGAGTTTTATAAACATCCTGACGTCGGGGCAGGGGAGAGAGGAGGAGGGAAAAAAGCCTTCACCGCCGGGATGGGATGGGATGGGATGGGATGGGATGGGATGGGATGGGATGGGATCCCCCAGCCCTTCCATGTCCCCTCAAAGCCACCCCCAGAGCCAGGGGTGCTGCTCACTGGCCCCCACCAGCCCAGCCTCAAGATGTCATCTCTGTCCCTGCTCTCTGGGGTTTTATCAGCAATGTCTCTCTCACAGTTTCCCTTTTTTCTTTGCAGTTCTTTTTAATGCCTTTAAATATTGGTTCACAATCCCAGATCAGATAAAATCCCCCCTGTGAACTTGATCTGATGCTGTTTTTCAAGCTCTTCCTAGTCACTGCTCATGGGGAAGCAGAGGATTTCATTTGATTTGACATTTTTAGTGTGTTGTAAGAGCTGGAAGACGCTCCCAGTGTTCTCGGAGCAGTCAGAGGGCCCTGCCAGGTGCCTCAGCATTCTGGGCCTTGCAGCAAACTTCTCTCCCTCCCGCTTGTGTCTCTCAGCACTAATGAACACGGGAGCCTTGTGGGCACAGAGCTGCTGTGCCTGGGAGAAACCCGTGCAGAAGACCCAAATAATCATAAATCAATATTAACTCTGCATTGCTTATTATTTTCTGTTTATTGTCTCTTGGCCCGAGAAGTTGGTATTGACCCGGTCAGAACAAAATGTCAATAACTGCAGCCCTTGAAGGTCGGGGAAATTGATGCCAATTAAACTCCCTGGCCACCGGTGTGGGCTGGGGCAGGGATGAGCCGTGGTGGGACAGAGGCAGCTCCTGATGGGAGAGGTTCAGGCACGGAAGAACTTGCCATGCCAGAGCCCAGGAATCCTGCCCTTGGTCCTCTTCAGCTGGTTCAGGGAGGCAGAAAACCTTCCCCAGGTGCATGCGGCAGCACGAGCTGTTTGTGCCCCTCCTGCCCCAGAACTGTGGGGCACAAGGCATCACCCATCACCTGCCCTGGGAGGGCGTCCCCGAGGTTCCAGCCCTCCCATGGAGACTTGGCACACAACGGGCCCCCAGACTGGTGGGATTCAAGGTGAAAACTTCACTCCTTCCCTCCAGCCCATCCTTCTTCTCCTTCCCTGCTCGCTCCTTTGTGTCTCCCTGCTGTCGGCGTCCCATACCTCCTGCCAGATTTCCCAGATTTACCAGATCTCCGAGATTTCTGCCGGCCCTCCGATGGACAAGATCACAGCAAAGTGATGTGACTTCAAACCCCAGGCCGGTCCCACACCCCAGCACGGGACAGAGCCGGGCAGTGGATCTGTGTCCCCAGGCCGGTCCCACACCCCAGCACGGGGCAGAGCCGGGCAGTGGATCTGTGTCCTTAGGCCAGTCCAGCACCCCAGCACGGGGCAGAGCCAGGCAGTGGATCTGTGTCCCCAGGCTGGTCCCACACGCCGGCCCGGGGCAGAGCCAGGCAGTGGCCCCGGCAGAGCCTCCAGCCTTGGGCCAGCCGCAGGACGGAGCTGGCGCCGAGCCGCCCCGGGAAGGGGGGGAACGTGTCCTTGGGGAGCGCGGTGTCGTTCCTGGAGCCTGCCCGCTCGCTGTCACGTCTGTCACTTCTCGTTAGTGCCCGTCAGGCGGGTAACACGACCTGACTGATGTAATCGGGGCCGACACAGCGGCAGAGAGGGGCTCTGGAAACTTTACACCAGGCGCTTTCCCAGCCCGCGCCCGCCCGCCTCGTTCCGGGGAGCCGCGCTCGGGGGTGACGCCGTGCCCGGCGCAGGGCACAGAGCGCGGCGATGCCCCCGCGACCCCCGGGCACCTCACCCGGCCGGGCCGCGCTCGGCCGAGAAAATCGCTGCTGACTCCGAGCAAGGGCGCAGGCAGAGCCGCTGCCAGGCGGGGCCCGGGCTCGGGGCGCCTTTTGAAGCCGGGGCTGGGCTCGCTCCTCGCTCGCTCCTCGCTCGCTGCCGGCGCTTTGGCCCCGGGAGCTCCTGACGCACCGTCTGCACCATCCCGGCCCCGCGGCGCTCCGGGGCTGCCAGCACGGCCGGATTTGGGGTGTCCTTACAGGGGGGCTGGCGGGGGAGGGGGGGGGTCGAGNGGGTGATCAAGTGGGGAGGGCTGCCACCCCTCTCACCCCTTCTGCAGCCCCGTGCCAGGGCACCGGCGCGGGCCCCGGGAACCCCGAAAGTGCTTCGGCAGGATTTGGCTGGAAGGAGGAGTAAAGGCGTTGGGATCTGGGCTGAGCCCCGCGTGTGTGGCAAAAGAAGGTGGGGGAAAATCCCCTCCAGCTGTGCCAGGCTGTCTCCCACCCCTCCAGCTGTGCCAGGCTGTCTCCCACCCCTCCAGCGGTGCCAGGCACCGTGGCAGAGCCTCCTGGCTGACTGCAGTCAGAGCCATGCAGAGATGGGCTGGGCCCAGCACGGGCTGTGGGAATGGGTCTGGGGGGCAGGAGGAGAAGTAAAAACGGGGGTTGAGTCACCTGAGAGTTCCTGTGGGGTGGGGAAGGGCAGCACTGAGGTCTCCCCACTCCCTCCTCCCCACCCAGGCCTCACAGCTGCGGTTCCCGCATCTGGAACAAACCCCGACAGATCCAATTCCATTAAAACTGCATCGTGCCAGCGCTCCCAGGGAAATTCCTCCTGCGTGGGGAATTTACGGTCTCCATCCCCAGCCGGTGCCAGGGGAAGGCTGGGGGGTGTGGGGTGTGCTGGAGCAGGGCAGTGCCCACCTTCCTCCCACCCCTTGGCACAGCGGGAGCAGAGGAGTGGCAGCCAGGGTGGGTGGTGGGGGCAGCGCTGGCACTTCCCCCCAGCCTTTCTGGATCAATTTACACGGCAGGTCTCGGTGGTTTGTTTGCCAAAAATACTCGATCACTGCAAGTGTCATGGGTGAGGAGCGAGCGCATCCGGCACTTCGGGGGGATCGATTCCTCTGCGGTTGTAAATATCCCAGGAAATCAATGGGAGACGTAAAATGGATTCTGTCCATTTTCACTCCTAACATCTCTTTGGAATAAAAACGCTATTTTAATAAATGGAAATGGGGAGATTCACTGCTGGGCAGCGGCGGGTTTCAGCAGCGCTGGGTTTTTGTCATTCCCGCCGCCATTCCCTGAGCTCTGCCAGTGCAAAACCCCCGGGTGAGGCTGAACTCTTCCATTTCATCCTCTGTCCCTCTCCGCGGAGCCGGAGCCACCCATCGCCCTGCGCCAGCCCGGCTCGGCTCCCTCGGCTGCTCCGGGGCAGCTCCCTGGTGCCAAACCTCCGTGTTTCCAAACCTCCCAATCCCTCGGAGCAGGGATCCAGCCCCTGCCCAGATGTGTGGGTGTCAGCCCGTGGCACAGGGTGCGGTTTATTCCCTCGGATCCCACCAGCTCTTCCCTTCCTTTCCAGGTGGGTCCTGACCCCACAGAATGAGGTGCACCAAGGCAGGGTGGGCCTAAACAATTTTTTTCTTTCGTGAAAAAAAAAAAACCCCTCACTGCACTCTGGGAAGTGCTGGAAATGGAATCTTCACCTCTTCGTAATTGCTGTGCAACAGCCACTTGTTAATTACAACATAAAACCTCTTACCATGTGAGAGATGGATTTATGGATGAAATTCCTTGATCAATATTCACAGCAGCACCAGGAAGAAACGTGAGGGGTAGCAGGGAACATTTTTTAATCCTTTTTGGTAATTATTTCTCTCTGGTTGAGTACTGGCTGACCTTGGAGAACATAAAAGGAAAACAGAAAGGCTGAACATGGAGCCTGCCCCGTGGGGACCTGCCGAGGGAGACGCTGGTTGCCCATGAAAGAACAAAACTCCGAAAATCCCTTGTGGCACCACAAACTCCTCTTTTATTGCCCAGGCGGGGCTGTGGGAGCTCCAGGGTCCAGCGGCAGGGCCTGGCGTTGCCTCGTTCCCCCTCCAGGAAGGACGGCAAGGGCTGCGCTCCACCCGAGGCCGGATTTGGGGGAAGAGGTCGGGAAGAAGGAATCCCGAGGGAGCAGCCAGCCCTCTGGCATTGCCCTGCAGGGTTTGGCATCCTCCCTGGCAGACCCGCGGCCTTCTGCCGCAGGGCCGGGGCAGCTGCGGTGCAGCTCCTGTTTGCCCGGATAATGGCCGGGTATTGGGCGGTTTCAGGTGCCGAACCTCTTACAAAACGTCTGTTTACCGGATTTACCCGGCGGCCCGGCGCGGGCAGAGCGCGGGCAGGCTGCCGGAGCGGGGCCGGAGCGTCTCCCTTTGTCTGGGAACGCGGTGCCGCTGTCGCGGCCGCTGCCCGCAGAGCCGCGCCCTCCCCGGGGAGGGCACGGACGTGTCTGGGCAGGGTCCCAGACATTCCTGGAGACGCGCACCCGAGCTCTGGGAGTTCCCAGGGCAATTAGCATCTCTGCGCTAACCGTGGGTTTCTCCTCTGTCTAGGCAGCTCCTCCATCAAGGTGTGGATCTGCCGTGTCTGGGCGCTGGCGGAGTTTAATTAGCGACTTGGCACGACGAGCCGCTGCTTGCGCAGCCATCCCACCGGCCGGGCCGGGAGCCCCGCGCTGCCCCAGTGCTTCCTCCCCCCGGAGAGGAGCTCTCGGGCTGCCCGCAGCGTGCACAGCATCCCCGCCGCGGCGGGGAGGTGATGCTGGGCGCCCCGGGCGGGATGCGCCCCAGGACAGCGCCCCAGCAGCATCGCAGCTCTGCAGACAGCAGCCGGTGGCGCAGCAGCCCGGTCCCCACCGCCAGTGGCACCTGGCACAGACACCTCTCGCGTCTCCAAGAGTGGAAGTCAGCACATGGATAATTACAAGGCACCGCATCTCCGTGCCCTGTGACTAAGGCAACATGTGGAGCAAAGGTAGGAGCGAACCACCAGAAGAGCAAATAAATAAAGAAGGCAGCTTTAATAATGGGGTAATTACCCAGCTTAAGTACACAATCATCTTGCATTTTGCTAAACTTTATGACACATGATGACAAGTTAATAAATGAGATGTCTTACCAGCAGTAAAACAGCTGTTACCAGCCACCTTGTATGTCTGAGTAGCCCAGAGCAAAAAAACCCACCAAGCCAAATGAAAAGAAACTGGTTATTTCTGTTTGTGAAATAGCCCGGGTAATAAATCACCATTAATGATGCTGTCAGTTATCAAAGGGAAAGCTCTTGTTGCAAAAGCCTTTGAAGTCATGGCACCTATAATTTCCTAACTATAAAAAGGTACCTTTGTGTGTGTGTCATACCTGGAGCCGGCGGCAGCCGGGAGGTGCCGGGAGTTCAGCGCCGCCCGGCCCCACACGAGCCCGGCAGTGAGGAGGGGGTGCCCGGGCTCGGCCTGGGCTGCGCAGGCCGGGCACAGAGCCCCGGATCGGGCAGGGATCGATTCGTGATGGTTCCAAGGTGGTTTTCCTGCCCTCCCTGCACCTAACAGCTTGTTTACCCAGGAATATTAGGGTGGTTAATTCATATTAATTAGCAGGGATCTACTGTGGTTAAAATAATCAACTTGACGTCTGCAGCGGCGGGCTGGGCCGGGAGCAGGGCTCAGAGCTGCTGGCAGAGCGCAGCCCCCTGCCCGTCCCGGCTCTCCTGCCCTCCCGTCCTCGTTGGGGAAGCACAAACTTCATTAATGGTGGCACAATCATCACACCGCGGTGAGAATCCTCGTCCTCACCGCGTCCTGGAGGCCGCAGCAGCGTCTGCCGGGCCCCAGCGGCGCTCTCCGTGCTGCCCAGCCCTTCACTGCACAGCCAGCGAGCTCGGGCCGAGCCGGTGACAAATGCAGCCCTGAAGAGGAGCAGCCTGGCTGTCACTCGAGATTAAGTCCTCTGTCACCAGAGAGCAGGAGGCACCGGGCACTGGAGCTGCAGGAGCCTCTCCCACAGGTGTGAGGAAGCAGCAGGTAACGGCCGGCAGAGCCGGGGCGACGATGCTCTGTGTGTTGGTGGCCATGCGGACACTCGGGGCCAGCAGGGCCCAGTCCCAGGCTGCAGAGGCCTGGTGCAGAGCAGGGCAGTCCCGCTCCCTCCTGCCCCGGTGCCCTCCCAGGCGGGGAAATGGGTTCCATGGCGAGGTCTCACTGACCCCAGAGCTGCCAAGCGGAGCTGGTGGACGGCCAGGGCTGAGCTCGCCCCAGCATCACAGCCAACAGCCTCCAGCCCAGGACACCCAGGGGAGGGTGAGGGACACCCACGGGTTCGGATGGAGGTGCACCCGCAGGGTTGGATGATCTGGAGGTGCACCCGCGGGGTTGGATGATCTGGAGGTGCACCCGCGGGTTTGGATGGAAGTACACCCGCAGGGTTGGATGGAGGTGCACCCACGGGGTTGGATGGAGGGGCACCCGCGGGGTTGGATGATCTGGAGGTGCACCCGCGGGTTGGATGGAGATACACCCGCGGGGTTGGATGGAGGTGCACCCGCGGGGTTGGATGGTCTACACCCGCGGGGTTGGATGGAGGTGCACCCGCGGGGTTGGATGGAGGTGCACCCGCGGGGTTGGATGGAGGTGCACCCGCGGGTTTCGATGATCTGGAGGCGCACCCGCGGGGTTGGATGGAGGTGCACCCGCGGGTTCGGATGGTCTACACCCGCGGGGTTGGATGAAGGTGGACCCGCGGGTTTGGATGGAGGTGCACCCGCGGGTTCGGATGCCTCAGGGGGTTTTGGCACCACCAGGGCCAGCCGAGCCAAGTGGGGCGAGCCCTCGCGGGGAGCAGGGTCACAGCACGGCAGCGCTGCCTCTGCCCTGCCCTCGGCACCTCCAGCACATCCCCTGAACAAAGAGGGGAGGCTGCTGCTCCTCAGAGCATCCCTCTCTTGAGCAGGAATGTGTTCCTTTTCTGGAGACCTAAGGAGGGTTTTTTTTTCCTCCTCCTTGACTACTAAATGAGGCAGCTCCTCTGTAGCTTTGTCATTTCTCTCCTGCTGAAGACACTTTCTTTTCTTCTCATCTGAGCGGCAGGCACCTCACCCGCCTCATAAGCATCTGCTGCAAGAAGTCTTCACCTGTCACCTCTTCCCAAGTGACTTGAGAAAACAGGATAGGAAAGCTATAAATAATTAAGACCCATCCAACACAGGTGCAGCACTAAATATCAAACCTGCCTGAGCATCTCCAAGACTCCCTTGATAGCCAAGGGGAAACTAACCTAGTTTGGAAGAAGGAGGAGAAGAGAGGCAGGAGCCACAGGCTAAAATTGTGGCCAAACTGGTTCCAACCCCCGTCAAGGACTCCTGACCCAGGAATAACCCACTTGCACCGGCACAGCGTGGTGCACCAGGCCAAAGGTTCACATCATCCCAGAAGATCTGGACGAGGAGAGGAGAGGGTGGCCCGGGGGAGGCAGCCTGCCCTTTCCCCTGGTGTTTGTGGGGGGAGAGAGGAACCTCGTGCCTGCCTGTCGCTTCTCCCTATTAACATGCGCGAGTTCCCGACCCGATCCTCCAGCCGCCTCCCAGCTTGTAAGAAGTTAACATCAAAGCCGGGGAAGGGAGGGAATGGCAAGTGCTGGAGGGAGATGTGACATTCGTGTTTGCCTCTCCCAGAGCTTCTGCATTTTAAACTTTGCTCGTCGAGGCTTCGACTGCGTGGCCCTGCTTCAGGGAGGGAAGAGAGGCCACGTACAAAGAATTCTCCTGCTGCTCGGCAGCGGCTCGGGGGCGGCCCTGGGACGGTCCTGCCCTGAGAGAGCCGCAGCGAGGGCAGGAGCGCCCCGGCCGGGGCTCCGGGGCGCCTCCGAGGCTGTAAATCCGCTGCCATCAGGGCATGACGAGGCTGAGGGCGAGATAGAAACTTCCCCTTTGGGCACTTCTGTAATTGTCGGTGAGGGCGGCAGCTCAGCAGAGCGTGATTAAATCCCCAAGTGAGCAACCAGGGAGATAATTAACTTTTGGAACAACTCACCTGCGAGACGAAGTATCCATCACTCAAGGTCTTTGCGGAGCCACCGATACCCTGCTGGGAGCTCCTGGAGGTGACCCCGCGGCCCAGCCGGTGGGAAATATCCTCCCGGGATGGGAAAACGCTGATTTACCTGAATCCGAACGAGCTGCAGGAACACTCCCGGCTCCAGCTGGCAGCAGCAGCTCGGGCGAGCTGCATAATGTGCAGTTTGCCCTGCCGGGCCGGGGACAGCGGGGTGACCCCGAGCCAGGGCTGGGCACGCTGCTCCCCATCCCGGGGAGCTGCTCGGGAAGTGACAGTTCAGCTTTCCCGACGCTCCAGCTTCCCACAGGGTTTCCTCCACCCACACACGCACGACTGATATTTTATTTATTTTTTTTCTGCTTGACTTTTACCCTGTCTCAGGTTGAAATGAGAATTCTGGGGGCAGAGCGTGCTGGTTAGAGCTGGGATGTCTCCTGTCACTTTTGAATTCTGAGAGCTTGGAGGCAGCCTGGGTGGGTGGGATTTGTCCCCCCATTTTTGCCGAGCACAGAACCGAGGACATTTTGCCCCGGGGTGAAGTGCCCAGGCCCGTTTGTGTCTTGGTGGGAGAGGTCAGGCAGAGAGGCAGGAGGAGGCAAAGCCCCCCAAAAACCTTTCCAAGTTTTACTGCAAAACTGCACCAAGAAAGGAGCTCGGGGCTCTCGCCACACCCAAAGGCCCTGTGGGGTCACCCTGTGCTGGTGGGAGCAGGGAGGTGACCCCAGCCCCAGCCCCCTGCCCCGCCCGAGGGGACCCTCAGCTGCCCAGGAGCTGCTTTTATTTGGGCTCCACGGCACAGGCCCGGAGATTTACGGCCGGGGCTCCTTTGATGTGGGGCCCTGATAAGCATCAGGAATATTTTCGTTCCATGACAATGTCAGCCCGTGGCTCTGACCGGGGGGGTTTATGGGCAGCGATGTTTCCTGCAGCTATTGAGGCTGCCACATTCCTCGGGCAGGCCAGCCGTAAAAGAGAATCGTAAAACCCCCTCTGGAAGGGTTTATAAACAGAGGGAAGCTTCTCCTTTAAGGGAGAGGAGGGGGGAGTATTTCCATTTCAATCAGGGGCATCTCTGGAACCAGACCACAGCCAGGGCTGCAGAATTTGTCGGGGGATTAGCTCAGGAACAGAGCGAGTGCAGGGTTTTTCCCCTTCGCACTCGCTCGCCTGTTATTCCAAATTAGGCTCTCCGTGCTGGGCTTGGGGGAGGGTAACGAGGAGCAGAAGGGAGCGGGGAGAGCCTGGCTGGGGACACGGACAGGCAGAAGGGAACGGGGAGAGCCTGATGGGGGACAGGGACAGGCAGAAGGGA
>WBMY01014131.1:352156-366605 GCA_013397315.1 Donacobius atricapilla
CCCAAAACCGACCCCCAAACCGACCCCAAACCAACCCCAAAATCGACCCCAAAACTGACCCCAAACCAACCCCAAAATCAACCCAAAACCGACCCCAAAACCAACCCGCAGGCCCCGGTGCAGCCTGACAGGATGGGTGGGAAGGGAAGAAGTGGGGTGTGCAGGAGAAGCTCTCCCCAGCTCCCACTCCCCCTCCCCACTTTAGGGAAGGACATTTCTGGTTTTTCCCGTGGCAGAGCTCTGTCCCTTCGTGTGAAGCATTGGGCGTCCGTCCTTCTCTGAGCACCAGAACCTCTGGAATGTCCCCAGACCCGGTGACACCCCGGACCCAGGGCTCAGTGGCGTGTGCCGGTGCCCTGGCTGGTGGGTGCGGGATTCAATCATTAATCCTCATCCCAGCTTTAAAAGTGCTGAGTGGAAAGCAATTCCATGGAGAAGTCGCTGTGTTCAGAGGGGGATTTAATGGAAAATCAAAGGGGAGGGAGCAGAGGCGGGAGGGGCATGGCCGGGCTGTGGAGAGCCCAGCAGAGCTTCCCTCCCACCCGGCCACCTCGCTCTGTCATCGCTGTTTCCCCCCAAAGCAGCCTCCAAATCATTATTAACGTTATAAATAAAATGAGAGGGCAAGTTATTAAACGTAAAATATGTGGAGTCCTCCTCGAACTCCCCGCGTAGTTCATAAATATGATGGCTTAATTTCATCTGTAATCCGAGCGGCTGATGAAGCATTACACAGCTCCCCGTTAATTGAAGTTGTTAACAAAGCTGAAGAGGGAGATTATTATGTATAGACTTTTATCCTTCAGGGGTATCATCATAACAGATCATAAATGGAAATGAATCCATGGCTCCCACACGCCATCGCCGCGTCCCAGCACACAGTTTAGTGCCAGGCGTGTGGCCAGCGCCGCCCTGGGGAGGGGACACGGCGGGGACCCCACCTGGAAGGGACCCTCGCCCCTTGGACACAGCGGGGACCCCACCTGGAAGGGTCCCCCGCCCCTTGGGCACAGCGGGGACCCCACCTGGAAGGGTCCCCTGCCCTCTGGACACAGCGGGACCCCACCTGGAAGGGACCCCCGCCCCTTGGGCACAGCGGGACCCCGCCTGGAAGGGTCCCCTGCCCCTTGCACAGCCCCAGCCCCAGCCCCGAGCCCCGGCCAGGCTGCCCAAGGTCCCGGCTCTCCTCGCAGCACCTCCGGGACGAGCTTCCCGCAGCCCGGCTGTGGGTCTGGGGAGCCTCTGGAAGCCCTTGGCTGTGACGTGCGATCTTTGCCGTGGGCTGGGGCCCGCCGTTCCTCGGGGGAGGTGGAGAATCCATCCCCCGGCCGCTCTATCCCAGCTCGGGTGCAGGAGGATCCTCTCAGCTCGGCCCAGTTATTCACTGTGGGGCACGGCGGATCCTGCGAGGGCACCTGGGGCTCCCTGGACAAAGGGTTGTTACCGTCCCAGACAGGAGCATCCATGTTTCCAGCTTAAAGCAATATTTTCCTTTGGCCTCCAGCTGACAATGGGTTGTTTGTTATGTGGAGACGCGGCTGCCAGGTGTTGGAAGCTGTCTGGGGGCAGAATCTCCCTTCCCTCGCATTCCCTGGTCACTGCTGACACCCCACAGAGCCCTGGAGCTGCTCCCACAGCACGGGGGTGCCCAGCGCAGGCCCCCGAATCACCCTCTGCACAGCGAGGGGAGCGGGCCCAGCCGAGGGCTGCAGCCTGCATTTCTGGGCTGCGCTGCTTCCAGGTGGAGTTATGAAAACACACAATGGCGTTTCCTTCTCCTGGACCCCGTCGGCTTTTTCCACCCTGCACATTATCCAGGAAATTCTCGTCTATACCTTAGAGGAGTTACTGTGATTATCTGGAACACGTTACTTGCACACAGCAAATGCAAATTAATGTAGTCCTCACATTTCGCCGTGGCAATAAAGGGGAATGTTGACATCAGCCTGAAAGTAGAATTAACTTTTGCATGATGTGGTGTGAGCGCGAGGTGTTGAAACGCGCGGCCGAGACTTTCCAAGGCGCAGTAAAGAACTGTTCTGGCAGCGTTTCCAGGAGCAGAGGTGAGCTGAGTGCTCTCTCTGTTCCAGCCTGGATTATTGCTTCGCCGGGCTTTCCAAACCCTGCCATTTTGTCTCGTTACCTCTAATGCGCTCCTGGGTTTATTGCAAGCTCATCTCCTTAGGAGGGGAGAGTTACGGCGCTGTCAGGCTCTGCTGCCCTCCGATAAAGAGCCGGCAGCTCCTCCCGGCAGCTCGGGCCGGCCATCCCCGCGTCACCCCCGCAGCATCCCCGCTTCCAGCGCGGCCCCGGGGACCCCCCGAGCCGCAGCAGGCGAGGCCGGAGGGCCGGACCCCGCCAGCCCCCTCGCAGCCCCTCCGGATCGCTGTTAACACCTTGGCGTCAGCGGAGCCCCTTCAATCACCGCCGAGGCTCGATGGGAAGGGACAAGGCTAAGAGCGGCATCGATCCCTTCTGCAGCGCCCGGGCTCCCAAATCCCGCGGCCAGCACAAAACCTGGCGTGGAGCGCGGGCTGCTGCCCCGGGAAGGGTGTCCCGGGGGCTGCTCGGGGCTGGTCTGACCGGGGGTCTGGGGTCCCAGGCCGTGCCACGACCCGGCTACCCGGAGAGCACCCACAGTCTGAGCACCCCAGCACCTTTCCAGAGCACGGGGGAGAGGTGGGAGCAGCTCTGGCCGCTCAGTGCGGCCCCTCCAGGGGTCAGCACCTCCCTCCCTGGCCACGCTCCAGGACAATTCGGGCTGAGTGGGCTGTAAATCAGGAAGAAGGGAAAACAAATGATGCCAGCGGCAAGTGAAGGAAGTGTAGGAGCATTATGTAAAATATTAAATTTAATGCTATTCCATTTTCCATCTCAGTTATTAAATTAACTGAGAACTATGCTTGCACTTAAAAGATTCCTGTCATATTTTATGCACACGATGATCTCAGAGTAATTCGTGTTAGAAATATGTCATGTTAAATTACAGATACCAATAAACCTTACTTAAACTCAGCATTGATCATGCGAGGGAGATAAACTCCTCAGGGCCAGATCCCCCCGGCCGCGCACCCCCGGCACTTCTCCCCGCTCTGGGATGGGACAGAGGGTGACAGAGGGGGGAATTTCCTCCCCTCCCTCCCCAGCAGCTGGAGCATCTCCCAGCGCAGGGCTGGGGCCGGGCCGGCAGGGCACGGCAGGAGCACCGGGGACACGGTGGGTTTTATCTCCCGGGGCCGGCAGCTGTTGCTTGACGTGGTGGGAGAGCCGAGGGGCCGGGCGGGTGAGGGGTGACGGCTCTCCCTGCCGAGGAGACGCCGCTTATCGGCAAGGCTTTGGCGTCGCCGTATCAAAGGTGGCACGGTGACAGTCTGTCCCCGGTGTGGTGTCACCTCTGCTGGCGCAGGCCCACTGCCCCTGCTGCCCCCTCCCCACGCGAGGCCGCAGCAGCCTCCGTTTCCTCTCTGAGCTGTGTAAAGCCCCTCTCCCCCTCCAGTGCTGCTTTTAGGGGCGCCGGGACTGCACCCGCTCAGAGACACCCCTGACCCTGGAAATGGGAACACCGGGGCAGGGAGGGCAGCCCTGGGGGCGCTGCCCTGGCAGCACCCCCAAAACGCAGCGCATTGCTGCGGGGCGAGCTCCCGGAGCCCCCGGGGCCAGCGGCAGCCCCGGGCACGGGAGGGCAGCCCCGGCTCACAGCTCCCGCCGGCAGAGCCAGCCAGAGCCGCATTACGAGGCGCCAGGCTCGGCGGGAGAGGGAAAATGCTAAGAATAGGCCTGGGCAGAAGGGGAGCGCGGTCCCTCCTCCTGCACAGCCTCCTGCAGCCTCGGGTCACCAGCCCCCCAGGGGATGCTCCTGGCCTGGCACCACCCGGGCAGGGCAGCCCCTGTGCCCCCACGGCCCCAAGGACAGGTCTCCACCGGGGCGCAGGCAGCGCATGGGGACAGCAGAGCCCTCGGAGGGACGCGAGCACCGACCCCCTCCCCAAAAGCCCGCCCGCAGCCTGCGCGGGGCTCGCCCCGCTCCCACACTCCGCGGCACAGCGCTCATGTGATCCAGCGCTCGGCTTTCCCTTTATGAAAATCCCTGCCCGTGCACGGGAATCACAAGCTCCGGCTGCCCCGAGGCTGCTCCCACCGCAGCTCTGAGGCTTTTCAGGGGACTTTGGTTTCTGCCTCCCCTTGAATGGCACGGTTTGTTCTGGGAGGGGGGTCCCGGCCGCCTCCCCCCAGCCCAGCGCTGCCAGGACCGGCTGCCCCCCGAGCACGGGGCCGGAGTCCCCCGCTTGTCTTCCTGGGAAGCGAAGCATCCCCGGGACTGCTGCTGCTAATCCAGACCCCAGGAGCCTCTGAAAGCTCAGGCTGTCGGTTCCTTTCCTTTCGGGAGCTCCCAGAGGCTCCCCGAGGTCAATCCCTGCTCCGGTCATGGGTGTCAGCGTGACCTGCCCAGAGCGCGTCGGGGTTTGGAGCGGCTCAGGGTGCGACTGTGGGGCTGCGTGGGACCATCCCTGGGGACAGCAACTTCCCAGGGCAGCCGGGAGCCTCTGGAGCTGCTCCCGCGTTCTCTGCGGGCGGAGCACCCCAAGCCGGGTGCGGAGCGCCCCAAGCCGGGTGCGGAGCCCTCCCGTCCCCACAGCCGAGCATCCCCGGAACCAGCACAACCCAAGGGGTGCCACAAGGGCCCCGTGGAGCCCCAAACCACCGTGACACCGGCTGTGGCCTGGCAAATCCGGGCCCCGGTGGGGACCCCGGCCCCGCGCCGGGCACCCCGCACCCAGGGGTGCCCCGAGCGCAGCCTCCCCTTGCCAGGGAGTAATTGGGTGCAGCAGCACATGCTGCGGGGCTGCTTTAATCCTGCTCCAGGTGGCTGCAATCCAGTGCAGGATTTACAGTGCCCTGACCCTGAGCTGTCAAGAAGGAACAGCCAGATTAATGGGGTGGGCGGGTTCGTGCAATAATCGTTTGTTTGATGTGACAAGCCTGATAGGCGTTGATTTACTTACAGACTGATAGGCTTTTAATTGAGCACCTCCGTCCCAGTCACATCAAAGGCAGAGGTTGACAAGGGGCCCCTTTTACCAAAAGCTCCCAGTGACTGACAGATCCTGGATGCTAATTCTCCCGGGGAGGGGGTTCCCTCTTTTCTCTTCTCGGTGGTTTTTTATTCTCGGGCTGGGCCGGGCCGGCGCACAGAAAGCTCCTGTTCCTGCAGGAGAGGGAGCCTCTCCTCACCCAGAGCCCTCCGGCAACGCCGAGCCCCCCTGCACCACCCAGCCAGGCTTTTGTTTCCCTCCACAGGAGTTTTGGGGTGCCCCTGCCTCCCCCTGCTGCCCGGCGGCTGTGGCCAGGATGTCACGGGCAGGAGGGCACCCAGGGACAGGGTGTCCCCAGGACTGTCCCCACCATGGAGACGCTGTCCCTGTCCCACCTCGTTCCTGGGGTGCCCTCCCTCGGCTCCTGGGCCTTCGGGGCTGCTCTGGGTGATTCCCCTCCTAAAGGAGAGGAGGGACGCGGCCCCCTGGCTGTCGCAGGCCAGCGTGGTGCCACTCGGGGCTGGGGTCTCACAGCACCTCGTCCCCGTCCCCAGGGCCTGCTGGCAGCCCCAGATGGAACCACTGGCACCGACAGGAGCGTCCCGGGCCAGTCCCCGCGGTCAGTGCGTTCCTGCCCTGGGTGTGCAGGGCTCCAGCTGTGCCCCTCTGGCTCCAGCTGTGCCCCTAAACGGACAAGGGGTGGTAGAAACGAGCTGCAGAGCAGAGGCAGAACCAACCCACAGTCGGTTTGTGGGTGATTTTTGGTGTCGGGGCGCATTACCTACCTCACCTGCCGGGTCTCCTGGCAGGGACTGGGTTACACACCACGAGTCTGTGAATCACCCTGGATGGGCACAGAAAATCACCTCGAGGTGAGCGTGGGCGTGTGGTCGAGTGCACAGAGCAGGTGTGCAGCCCCTGACCCACCAAAGGGCCTGGAAAAGCAAAAGCAAAAGCAAGTGGCTCAGACATTTTGTGAAAGACTTATAGGGGATTATGCTCTTAGTGGGAAATTTAAGGATGTGGGTATAAATCACAGCCTTTTCCTCTAACCTGTGGGGTAGCATTCGCCTGAGCCTTTGGGCTGGATTAGCTCTGTCTGTTTATGTTTTAAAGACTGATGTGTTTTTCACTATCAAAATATAAATTATTTTTACTGTATCAATGATTAAATATTTTTTCTTTGAGATCATAGAGTCCAAAAAAATAAATGTTTCTGAAGAGGCATTCAAAAAATTTAAAAGAAGAAAAAAATCCCTCTGAGAACCCCTTTTGTCATTTGCAACCAATAAAAATGCCTATTGTTATGAAGGGCTCATAAATAATCTGATTTTGGCATGCTTTCATACCATACAGAAAATGAATAAATTAAACTTGATTTACAGCCTTTTTCATTTTTATTAGAGTTGCTCCAAACATCTTCTGTGACGTACGTGCCAGATGAGCTGCACTGAATGGTTTGAGGCTCTGGCCCTGGTATTATAGAAATTAAGGTGGTTTCATTTGCATAGTTTAATTAACTAATACTGGCAAAGGAAAAAAGGAAGCCAGGGGTGAAGGTGAATTTTTTGTGGGTGTCTGAGGACTCAATGAACGCATTGAGGCTGATCCCCCAAGGTGCCAGCGCAGGGAAACGCTGGGGTCCCCACAGGGATTTTGGGGGGTACCAGTGCTGGCAGTGATGGGGATTGGGGGGTCACCATCACCCCCCGCTTCAGAGATAGGGAAACTGAGGCACGGGAGCTTGGCGCAGCTGCACGGCAGCAGCACGGGGTTATCCCGGGGGTCAGCACAGAGAATACCCCAAACTGTCCTGGCTACGCCCCTGGGCTGTGCGGACCCTCACCCCGATGGCACGGCCGAAAACCTGGAGATAAACAGGCAAAGCCCCCCCAAAACCCCCCAGGAAGTGACTGTGACCCCGGGCCGGCCCTGAGCACCTGAGCTCCCTCCCCACAAAGCTCTTTGGTGAGTGTGGGATGTTCTCCTCCCCCCTTCTGCAATTTATCCCGTAGAATTTCCCACCAGGAAACAGCTTCATTACATCAACAACAGGAAGACCCCACTGCTTTGTCGCACAGAAAAGCAGCTGTTAGTCACACACCAAGGGAGCAGGGCAGGGGAAAAAACCCTTCACCTTTTTCTGCTTTAATGTTCGCAGCGTTAATGGCTCTGCGGAGGGAAGCGAGTCCCGGCCATTCCATAACTAACCATCACCAGCGAGGATCAGTTAATATCCAAGTGTCTTCCTGCTTTTCCTGCTACATGATTGCTTTGGAAAGAAAGATTAATTCCAACTTTAAAAAAGAAAACACTATTTTTATCATTGCCAGGAGTCTATACGGGCTTAAAAAAGAAAAAGCACTTGCTTGTCGTTTTACATCTTGCAATTTTGTCAGTTGTTTTAAAACATGTCTCCTGTAATAAATAAGATCATTTTTATGCACTTGTTCTGCAGCTAAAAGCGAGGCCTGTGCGGATGCTGCCTGGGGAGTGGAGGGGCTCGGGGATGGAGCAGGGCAGGGAAAACGCTGACTCCGAAGGTTTGGCTTGCACGGAGCAGCCGGAGCGGCTGCGGGGCGGGCGAGGCAGGATTTACCTGGGGAAAACCGGCAGGTGAACGACGGGCACTGAGGGGCAGGTAAAGGCTCGGATTTGGGGTGTCCCTCGGATCCTCACCCTGCAGCGCGGGCTGGAGCTGCCCCAGGCACTGAGGGGCAAATAAAGGCTCGGATTTGGGGTGTCCCTCGGATCCTCACCCTGCAGCGGGGTTGGAGCCAGCCCCAGGCACTGAGGGGCAGGTAAAGGCTCGGATTTGGGGTGTCCCGCGGATCCTCACCCTGCAGCGCGGCTGGAGCCGCCCCCCAGGCGCTGAGGGGCAGAAAAGGCTCGGATTTGGGGTGTCCCGCGGATCCTCACCCTGCAGCGCGGCTGGAGCCGCCCCCCAGGCGCTGAGGGGCAGAAAAGGCTCGGATTTGGGGTGTCCCGCGGATCCTCACCCTGCAGCGCGGCTGGAGCCGCCCCCCAGGCGCTGAGGGGCAGAAAAGGCTCGGATTTGGGGTGTCCCGCGGATCCTCACCCTGCAGCGCGGCTGGAGCCGCCCCCCAGGCGCTGAGGGGCAGAAAAGGCTCGGATTTGGGGTGTCCCGCGGATCCTCACCCTGCAGCGCGGCTGGAGCCGCCCCCCAGGCGCTGAGGGGCAGAAAAGGCTCGGATTTGGGGTGTCCCGCGGATCCTCACCCTGCAGCGCGGCTGGAGCCGCCCCCCAGGCGCTGAGGGGCAGAAAAGGCTCGGATTTGGGGTGTCCCGCGGATCCTCACCCTGCAGCGCGGCTGGAGCCGCCCCCCAGGCGCTGAGGGGCAGAAAAGGCTCGGATTTGGGGTGTCCCGCGGATCCTCACCCTGCAGCGCGGCTGGAGCCGCCCCCCAGGCGCTGAGGGGCAGAAAAGGCTCGGATTTGGGGTGTCCCGCGGATCCTCACCCTGCAGCGCGGCTGGAGCCGCCCCCCAGGCGCTGAGGGGCAGAAAAGGCTCGGATTTGGGGTGTCCCGCGGATCCTCACCCTGCAGCGCGGCTGGAGCCGCCCCCCAGGCGCTGAGGGGCAGAAAAGGCTCGGATTTGGGGTGTCCCGCGGATCCTCACCCTGCAGCGCGGCTGGAGCCGCCCCCCAGGCGCTGAGGGGCAGAAAAGGCTCGGATTTGGGGTGTCCCGCGGATCCTCACCCTGCAGCGCGGCTGGAGCCGCCCCCCAGGCGCTGAGGGGCAGAAAAGGCTCGGATTTGGGGTGTCCCGCGGATCCTCACCCTGCAGCGCGGCTGGAGCCGCCCCCCAGGCGCTGAGGGGCAGAAAAGGCTCGGATTTGGGGTGTCCCGCGGATCCTCACCCTGCAGCGCGGCTGGAGCCGCCCCCCAGGCGCTGAGGGGCAGAAAAGGCTCGGATTTGGGGTGTCCCGCGGATCCTCACCCTGCAGCGCGGCTGGAGCCGCCCCCCAGGCGCTGAGGGGCAGAAAAGGCTCGGATTTGGGGTGTCCCGCGGATCCTCACCCTGCAGCGCGGCTGGAGCCGCCCCCCAGGCGCTGAGGGGCAGAAAAGGCTCGGATTTGGGGTGTCCCGCGGATCCTCACCCTGCAGCGCGGCTGGAGCCGCCCCCCAGGCGCTGAGGGGCAGAAAAGGCTCGGATTTGGGGTGTCCCGCGGATCCTCACCCTGCAGCGCGGCTGGAGCCGCCCCCCAGGCGCTGAGGGGCAGAAAAGGCTCGGATTTGGGGTGTCCCGCGGATCCTCACCCTGCAGCGCGGCTGGAGCCGCCCCCCAGGCGCTGAGGGGCAGAAAAGGCTCGGATTTGGGGTGTCCCGCGGATCCTCACCCTGCAGCGCGGCTGGAGCCGCCCCCCAGGCGCTGAGGGGCAGAAAAGGCTCGGATTTGGGGTGTCCCGCGGATCCTCACCCTGCAGCGCGGCTGGAGCCGCCCCCCAGGCGCTGAGGGGCAGAAAAGGCTCGGATTTGGGGTGTCCCGCGGATCCTCACCCTGCAGCGCGGCTGGAGCCGCCCCCCAGGCGCTGAGGGGCAGAAAAGGCTCGGATTTGGGGTGTCCCGCGGATCCTCACCCTGCAGCGCGGCTGGAGCCGCCCCCCAGGCGCTGAGGGGCAGAAAAGGCTCGGATTTGGGGTGTCCCGCGGATCCTCACCCTGCAGCGGGGCTGGAGCCGCCCCCCAGGCACTGAGGGGCAGAAAAGGCTCGGATTTGGGGTGTCCCTCGGATCCTCGTCCTGCAGCGGGGCTGGAGCCGCGCCCCAGGCACTGAGGGGCAGGTAAAGGCTCGGATTTGGGGTGTCCCTCGGATCCTCACCCTGCAGCGGGGCTAGAGCCAGCCCCAGCTCCCCCCACACTGACTGGAACCTCCGTGGGTCCCGTCCGGGGCCTCACCCAGCGCGGGCTGTCCTCCTGCCCTGTCCCTCAGGGCAGATGTTCCCTCACTGCCCTGCACGGGTGGGAGATGGTGCCTGACCCCCACACACCCCCCAGCTCCCCGCACCCTGTTCTCCCTTAGGCTGTGTCCAGCAGCAGTGAGACAGGAGAGATTTATTCCAGCCAAAACCCAGCAGAGGAGAGTCACAGCGATTTAAATTCATGTCTTTTCTCATCCCACCACAATTCTCGGTGCAGGTTGCAGCTCTCGGATGCCTCTCTCCATCCTGCCCGCTCTGCACCCCTTGGCACTCAGGATGCCAGCGCCACGGGACAGGAAACTCCCTGCTCAGGCTCATCCCAGGTTATTGGGAGATGTTGAAGGTAAACAAAACCCCAACTCCCTCTTCCCCAGCCTCGCCCCACGGGTCGCAAAGACATCAGAGTCCCTGGGCTTCATTAGGGCTCTGCACGGGAACTCGTCCTTGGCAAAATCAAACCTCCTTAACGGCAGCCCAGGTGGGGCAAGTCCTGCTTGGGGATGAAAACATCGTCAGCCACTGGTGGAAGTGCTCCCTGAGGCTTCTGATCCTCTTCGGCTTTGCTTCTATTCCAAATATTTTGCTTTTCCTTTGGTGTTATTTTTGCTGGGCAAGGGTCTCGCTGCTTTTATCTGAACTTGTACCATCTCTGAGGAGGGAGGGGCTTGTCATGGAGCAGAACTGGACATGGAACAGGGAGGTTTATCTTTCCCCCCTCTGGCCACTGCTCTCCTTAATAAAAACAGGACCCTCGTGGATTTTAGAGCGAAGGATCCAAGCGGCACCAGGAAGGGCAGGAGCGTGGGGCAGGATCCGTTCCCCACGACATCCCTCTGATGAAGCTTTAATGCAGAAACACAAGCTGACCCCGCAGTGGTGTCTGTGCCAGCCCCGGGGCAGGGGCAGGCCTTGGGCATGACCCGAGCCTGGGGAGGACAGACAGCCCCGGGGGCATCGCCGCTGCTCTTGTCCCACCTGATTTTAGGCTACTCTGGGAAGGCCGCCTTGTTGTTGTTGGCGAACAGCTCGAGTGACTTTGAGGAAAGCCTTTTTTTCTGTTTCCTCCTTCCTTGAATGGCTCCTTTGAACGGCAGCGCCTCTCCGCTTACGTCCCGCTGTCCGGATTGAATCAATCTTGCGGTCAGCTTTGGGAGGGCGAAAAAAAGGAGAGGAAAAAAGCCTCACAAAGAGGGGGAATTGACAGGTCTGACCCTGGCTGTGATTGATAGTGGTTGCACAAGCCGGACTGGATGTCAGGCTGCGCTGGGCGATGCCAGCACTCACTGGGGAAATCCAGCAAAGCCTTTTTTCCCAGAACCCGCAGCAGCGGGCTCGGAGAGGGGTGGGCACATGAACTTAATAATAGCGACATTGTTGGAACATAAAGCATCTGTCAGGAGTTAATGTGATTAATTAGAGGTGCCTGTCTCTCCCCCTTTCCCCTCTCCCTTGCTGGGTAGGCAGGAGGGACCTGAAACACAAACCCAGGGAGGGCAGAGGTGGGGCCGGAATGGGCACCTGGCCCCACATCGCCTTTCTCCAGGCCAAAGCTCCTCAGTTCTCGCCCCATCCTGGCCCCCACGATTTTATCCTGCCCCTCCACATCCCCATCCCATTGCACATCTCCCCTCAAGCCCCCATTCTCCCACCAGCCGCCACCTGAAGGCCAGGAGAGCCAGGGAAGGAGCTCTCACCCCACCAGGACCCCGCAGCCGCACATGCAGGACATCACTTGGGCAGAGCTGCAGGATTTATCCATTGCCCTGGCTCCTCAGGGATAGAGCCTGGCTGAGCTCGGCTGGTTTTCAGCCCCCTGCAAAAGTGAAGCCCCAGGGGTTTGTGAAATTAATTCAAGGATGTCTGGAAAAGGTAACTAGAAATAGGAAGTTAATTGTTGGAAGTTAATTAGTTATACAGCAGCCTGCACTGGCACCTGAAGATTTTTCAGACTCAGCAAACCAAACAAAGGAGAAAACGTCTGGGAAGAAGGAGTTGTAGGTTCATAAGGGAATTGTCACTTTGTGAGAGCCCTGAGTTAAGGTCAGACCCCTCGCCTTGGGTGGNCCGTGTCCGTCCAAGCCATGCCATGCCAGGGTGTGCCAGCAGTGCAATCCCATGCCATGGTAAACTGTGCCAGCGGTGCCATGCCAGCAGTGCCATGCCATGCCATGTCATCCAAGCCATGCCATGCNTGCCATGGCAGCAGTGCCATGCCGGGGTGTGCCAGCTGAGCCATGCCATGCCAGCCGGGCCGTGCTGTGCCATTCCAAGCTGTGCCAACTCGTGTCAGCCATGCCAAGGTGTACCAGCAGTGCCATGCCATGCCCAGCTAAGGTGTTCCAGCCAAGCTAGGCCAAGCTGTGCCAGGTGTGCCACGCCATGCCATGGTAAACCGTGCCAGCAGTGCCATGCCATGTCATGTCATCCAAGCCATGCCATGCCAAGGAGTGCCAGCAGTGCCATGCCATGGTAAACTGTGCCAGCGGTGCCATGCCAGCAGTGNTCAGCCACTGGTGGAAGTGCTCCCTGAGGCTTCTGATCCTCTTCGGCTTTGCTTCTATTCCAAATATTTTGCTTTTCCTTTGGTGTTATTTTTGCTGGGCAAGGGTCTCGCTGCTTTTATCTGAACTTGTACCATCTCTGAGGAGGGAGGGGCTTGTCATGGAGCAGAACTGGACATGGAACAGGGAGGTTTATCTTTCCCCCCTCTGGCCACTGCTCTCCTTAATAAAAACAGGACCCTCGTGGATTTTAGAGCGAAGGATCCAAGCGGCACCAGGAAGGGCAGGAGCGTGGGGCAGGATCCGTTCCCCACGACATCCCTCTGATGAAGCTTTAATGCAGAAACACAAGCTGACCCCGCAGTGGTGTCTGTGCCAGCCCCGGGGCAGGGGCAGGCCTTGGGCATGACCCGAGCCTGGGGAGGACAGACAGCCCCGGGGGCATCGCCGCTGCTCTTGTCCCACCTGATTTTGGGCTACTCTGGGAAGGCCGCCTTGTTGTTGTTGGCGAACAGCTCGAGTGACTTTGAGGAAAGCCTTTTTTTCTGTTTCCTCCTTCCTTGAATGGCTCCTTTGAACGGCAGCGCCTCTCCGCTTACGTCCCGCTGTCCGGATTGAATCAATCTTGCGGTCAGCTTTGGGAGGGCGAAAAAAAGGAGAGGAAAAAAGCCTCACAAAGAGGGGGAATTGACAGGTCTGACCCTGGCTGTGATTGATAGTGGTTGCACAAGCCGGACTGGATGTCAGGCTGCGCTGGGCGATGCCAGCACTCACTGGGGAAATCCAGCAAAGCCTTTTTTCCCAGAACCCGCAGCAGCGGGCTCGGAGAGGGGTGGGCACATGAACTTAATAATAGCGACATTGTTGGAACATAAAGCATCTGTCAGGAGTTAATGTGATTAATTAGAGGTGCCTGTCTCTCCCCCTTTCCCCTCTCCCTTGCTGGGTAGGCAGGAGGGACCTGAAACACAAACCCAGGGAGGGCAGAGGTGGGGCCGGAATGGGCACCTGGCCCCACATCGCCTTTCTCCAGGCCAAAGCTCCTCAGTTCTCGCCCCATCCTGGCCCCCACGATTTTATCCTGCCCCTCCACATCCCCATCCCATTGCACATCTCCCCTCAAGCCCCCATTCTCCCACCAGCCGCCACCTGAAGGCCAGGAGAGCCAGGGAAGGAGCTCTCACCCCACCAGGACCCCGCAGCCGCACATGCAGGACATCACTTGGGCAGAGCTGCAGGATTTATCCATTGCCCTGGCTCCTCAGGGATAGAGCCTGGCTGAGCTCGGCTGGTTTTCAGCCCCCTGCAAAAGTGAAGCCCCAGGGGTTTGTGAAATTAATTCAAGGATGTCTGGAAAAGGTAACTAGAAATAGGAAGTTAATTGTTGGAAGTTAATTAGTTATACAGCAGCCTGCACTGGCACCTGAAGATTTTTCAGACTCAGCAAACCAAACAAAGGAGAAAACGTCTGGGAAGAAGGAGTTGTAGGTTCATAAGGGAATTGTCACTTTGTGAGAGCCCTGAGTTAAGGTCAGACCCCTCGCCTTGGGTGGCACCAGGACGGGCACAGGTGCCGGCTGCAGGGTCAGGGCGGGGGCAGGACACAGGCACTGGGTGCCGAGCTGTGCCGTGCCAAGCCGTGCCAAGCTGATCTTATCTAGGCCATGGCATGGCAGCAGTGCCATGCCGGGGTGTGCCAGCTGAGCCATGCCATGCCAGCCGGGCCGTGCTGTGCCATTCCAAGCTGTGCCAACTCGTGTCAGCCATGCCAAGGTGTACCAGCAGTGCCATGCCATGCCCAGCTAAGGTGTTCCAGCCAAGCTAGGCCAAGCTGTGCCAGGTGTGCCACGCCATGCCATGGTAAACCGTGCCAGCAGTGCCATGCCATGTCATGTCATCCAAGCCATGCCATGCCAAGGAGTGCCAGCAGTGCCATGCCATGGTAAACTGTGCCAGCGGTGCCATGCCAGCAGTG
>WBMY01014131.1:367787-387760 GCA_013397315.1 Donacobius atricapilla
CGCAGCACCCCGACCCCAAGGGCGCCGAGGAGAAGAAGGAGCCCGAGAGCGGCAAGCCCAGCCCCGAGGGGACGCTGGGGCGCGGGGCGGTGGAGGCCGGGGCGCGCGCAGAGCCCCCCTCGGGCCGCAAGTCGGAGCCCCCCGCGCTGCCGCCCGCCGGCCATGTGGCCCCCGTCTCGCCCTACAAGCCGGGCCACTCCGTCTTCCCGCTGCCGCCCTCCAGCATCGGCTACCACGGCTCCATCGTCGGCGCCTACGCCGGCTACCCGTCGCAGTTCGTGCCCGGGCTGGACCCCAGCAAGGCGGGGCTGGTGGGCAGCCAGCTGCCGGGGGCGCTGGGGCTGCCGGGCAAAGCGCCCAGCTCCAGCCCGCTCACCGGCGCCTCGCCGCCCTCCTTCATGCAGGGATTATGCCGGGACCCGTATTGCCTGAGCTACCACAGCGCCTCGCACCTGGGCTCCAGCAACTGCTCCAGCTGCGTGCACGACCCCGGCAGCCTCAAGAGCGGATACCCCTTGGTGTACCCCACGCACCCGCTGCACTCGGTGCACACCACGCTCTCCTCCGGCGGCACCCCCAGCCTGCCCGGCCACCCCCTCTACACCTACGGCTTCATGCTGCAGAACGACCCCCTGCCCCACATATGCAACTGGGTGTCTGCCAGCGGACCCTGCGACAAGAGGTTTGCCACCTCGGAGGAGCTGCTCACGCACCTACGGACCCACACGGCCCTGCCGGGGGCCGAGAAACTCTTGGCGGGTTACCCTACCTCCGGGCTGGGCTCGGCGGCCTCCTGCCACCTGCACCTCCCGCCCGCCGCCCCCGGGAGCCCCAACACCTTACCGGCCTCGCTCTCCTTGAGGAGCCCACACACTTTGGGACTAAACAGGTACCACCCGTACGGCAAGAGCCACTTGCCCACGGCCGGCGCCCTGCCCGTGCCCTCCTTGCCGGCCGCCGGACCTTACTACTCCCCGTACGCGCTCTACGGCCAAAGACTCACGTCAGCCTCCGCCTTGGGATATCAGTAACCCCCGCGGCCCCGGCCGGCTCAGCCCCAGCCCCCCGCGCCCTCCTTGGACTCTGTATTTATTACTGTATGTTAGCTTAAAGCTGGGAATATAAGTGCATTATACACCAAATGAATCAATGGTATGCAAAAGTCTGTGTCCAAAACAAAACAAAAAAAAAAACNCCCCGCGTCTCCGTGCCCCCGGTGTCCCCTCGTGTCCGTGCCCCCCGTGTCCCCTCGTGCCCCCGGTGCCCCCAGGCGCGGCGGAGAGAAGGTTCCCGAAGGCGTTTGAGCGGGATCAGAGCGGCGCCCCCGGGTCGCTGCGGGGAGCGGGGGGTNNNNAAAAAAAAAAAACAACCCTCTTTACTTTGCAGGTGTGGGGCTTTGATTTTCCCCTTCTGTTTCTTTTGAATTTTTTTTTTCCTTCCCCTTCTTAATTTCTCCCCTGAGAAATTCTTGCATGACTCCTGCCACACATGGAAAAGCAAAAAAAAAAAAAAAAAAAAAAAANCCCCATCCCGGGGTAGGGGGGGCCGGAGGAGCGGCGGGTGCAGCGGCAGGACCGGCGGCCCCGGGCGGGCGGACGAGCCCCGGTAAGTCTGATTTTGTTAATAAACGCCTCTTGGTTGTACCCACGCTCTGGTCTCGTCTCGTCCCTGCCCGGGGGTCCGGCGGGGGCCGCGGGGTCCCAGCACCATCTAGCGGCGGCGGCGGCGGGACCGGCCCCGGAGCCCCGGGTGCGCTCCTGGCGCGGCCCCGGGGGCTCCCCGCGTCTCCGTGCCCCCGGTGTCCCCNGGGCTGCAGGACCCCGCGTGTCCCCCCCATCCCGGGGTAGGGGGGGCCGGAGGAGCGGCGGGTGCAGCGGCAGGACCGGCGGCCCCGGGCGGGCGGACGAGCCCNGTGACAGAAGCGGGGTCCTGGATCTCGGTGTGAGGGAGCTGGTGGGGTCCCGGCTGCTCCCGTTCGATCGTTGTGCCGGGAGGAGGGTGATGGATGGCTCGGGCATGGTCTGGCTCCATCCTCGCCATCTTGGGGGGCTCTGCCCGCGCCATGCCCCGAGGAAAGCGCTTTTACCCCAACACTGGGACCCCCGGCCAAGGCCCCGCTTCCCCTTGAGACCCTGCATGCCCCGCTGCCCCGCACCTCTTATTTTTTTTTCTGCCTCGCTCCTGTTGCATTTCAGTGAGTCACACAATTAATCCCTGTTAATTGCCTTCTCGATGTTGCTTTATGCCCTGTGTTTAAATTCCTTTGTGTCCTTTGAGCTGAAAAATAACGCGCTGAGAGCAGGGACTACTTTTGCCGAAGGGATTTTTGTTTCCCTGCCTGTGCTTCGAGCGTGGCTGCGGGCGTGTGGCCGGTGCGAGGGCCCAGCCAGGGTTTCTTACGGCAGCGGGAGAGGCTGGTGGTCCGGGGGCCAGTCTGGCTCCGTTCCGAGCTCCCCAAGGCTGGTTTTGGGGGTCTGTGGCTGCCCCTGGCCCCGTGTGGCCGTGGCTGTGCTCCGGTTGTGGCCGTGGCGGTGTTGCTCCTTCCAGGTGGGATGTTTGCTGGCGGAGGGCCTGGGCTTTGCAGGGCTGGGGCTGGCACGGGGGGCTTTGCCGCGGGTGTTGGCTCTGCCCGGTGGGCACAGCAGGAAGGGGGTGCAGGCCCAGGCTGGCGCAGCCCCTCCGGTGTCTCCTGTGTCCCTGCTGGATGCTGAGCCCCTGGGCAGCCGGTGCCGTGGGCAGAGCAGCTCCAGTGCAGCTCCAGTGCATGCTCTCCTGTGGCACGGGAGGTATCCAGACCCCCTGTCCCTCGGGAGCGTCGCTTCTCCCTGGACGTGGCCCCGCTCCCACCGGTGATGCCGCTCGGTGTCGGGCACTGCCAGTCCCCCCGCAAACCCTGGCTGTGCCTGGGGCCTGTCACAGGTTCCTGCGCTGGAATTCTGTCCCACCGTGCCCATCCCCGGCCGTGGTTGGGCCCCTCGGGGTGGGAGGACGATGCCGCAGAGCCTCGAGGCGCGGTAGCCCAGTGCCAAAATCAGCACACCCAGCGCGGCCTCTCGGCGCGTCGGGGCTGCCGGGGCCATGCCACATCCCAGCCGTGGAGCAGCCAGGACCTGGGACTCGCAGCCCTCGTCCTGCCAGAGCCTTCTCCCGGAGCTGCCGGGAGCATCCCTCCTTGCAGCAAGGCGCCATCCCCTTTCTCCCCCAAACCCTCCCGGCACCAGGATGGTCCCCGCTCCAAAAACGAGCCCGTGCGCCTTCCTTCACCCACGGAAGGGCTGGATGCTGCTTGGATGCATCCTGCTGTGCAGGAGGTTCCCTGAGGAATATTTTTCCCCTCCCTGAGGACTGCAGCAGCAGGGCCAGACCGTGTAAACACTGCGAGTATCATCTGATGGCAGAGGCACTTGGGCTGGAGGTGCTGGGGAACAGTTGTGCTGCCAATATATTAAATAATTCCCTGTGTAATGTATGCCCAGGTTATTGTGGAATTCATTTTATAATAAGAGCACTGGGATGCACTTTATTAATCATTCTGTCTAACAACCTGCACTCCACAGTTTCGGTTTGATTTGATTCAATCCTGTCTTTCTGCAAAATATATGGCTGAGTGGGTCGGATAATGTATGGCTTAATTTAGAGTTGTATGGGTTTGAATTACCATTTTCATAATGTGCTGTGCATTAATGTGTTGCATCATTTATACAGAAAAATGTGCAAGGTTTCAAACCTCTCCAGGAGGCAAAAGTCACCTAAAGGGAGCACGGAGAGACGGAAAAAGACCTTTTCAAATCCAGCTGGGGCTGGGAGGACACCGGTGGGTGTCGGACGTGGGGACAGCAGTGCTGGGGCTGCGCTGGCGGCTCCTTTCCCCGTGGCACAGCAGCACCTTCTCCAGCTCACCCCGAGCTGCCGGGGACCTGCAGCTCGTGACTCGCCGCTGACCCCGGTGCCGGCGCTCGCCGGAGTCGCGCCCACCGTCACTCACCCCGCGCCACAAGGAAAAAGCTCTGATTATCCAAATACAGTCATTAAAGGGGAAATGTGTTTTTAGGACTGTCAGAGTGATTAATGAGGGTTAGCAATCCTTGCAAATGCACTTGTTTAGTCTAACTGGCAGCCTCTCCTTCCCTATTGATTTATCGTGGCAGTTGCCGGGGCCGTGGTGCGAGTGGAAGGAGCGGGGCTGTGCCGGGGCTGTCGGGGCACGCCGAGGGGCCCGGCCGAGCGGCACGGCACGCTCTGCTGTGCCGGAGGCAGCCCAACAAAGGCAACATTATTCCCCGTGCCGAGGAGGGAATGACTTGGACGCACACGCCGAGCCGCTCCGCGTGCCTTATAAATATCCCCGTCTGCAGAGCCCGAAGCCCAGCTGACCACAGCCACGCCGTCCGCCCAATAAATGCGTGAATGAAAGAGCCAGGCCCTGGTTTTTCTTGTTGTTTTCCTTCCTCTCCTGCAAAAAAATCCCCGATGTCTTTTAGGTGATGCAGAGGTGGCTGCCCGCAGACGTACAAGGCGTTTCGGAGTCCAGAGCGGAGCACGGTGTCCTCGAGGGCTGGAGCCCGCCCAGGGGTCAGGTTGGGATGCAGAAGCATGGGCCGGAGCAGAGCCATGGTGGGTGGATGAGAAGTTCCTCAGCCACATAAAGCAGCTTTTCTTCCCACGTGAGCGCTGGTGGAAGCCACGGAGAACACGGGCGCTGTCCTCAGAGCCAGAGTGGCGTGGACACCTCCTGTCCCCCCGCCAGCATCCCTGTGCCCAGCCGGGGGCCAGGGGTTTGCTTTGGGGCACACGCCGTGCTGCACGAGCTGAGAGCAGACCCGGAGGGACAGAGCCGTGCTTGGAGATGGCAGTGGAGGTCCTGTGCCAGGGCTGTGGGCTGGAGCCCTGCAGGAGGAGCAGCTGGAGCGGCCGGCGGGGGCACAGGGCAGCCAGGGCAGCTCCGGGCTCTGCAGCTGCCCCTGGGTTGGCGCCCCGAGCACAGCCCCAGCGCAGCCCCACAGTGCCCTGGTGTGGGCCTCACCTCCAGCCTCTGCCAGCGGTGGGACAGCACGAGTGACAAGAGGCCCTGGACGAGGTGAGTGGAGAAGGGCGGAGACCTCGAGGTGCCAAAGCCAGAAGAGCGTGGGCAAGCACCGGGGGCACTGCAGCGGCCAGGAGTGCCACGAAGGGAGTGGACTTTCCTCTGGCTCTGGATAATGGCTGAAGAGCTGCTGCTGCCTCTGCCCTGGCCGTGGATTGGTGTGTGGTGCAGATCCTCCAGCAGCTCCGGTTCCAGCTTCGGCAGCGATACGCTGACGTCTTCCTCGCCGCGCCAGGACACTCAGCCTGGTCTGGTCACCAGTGAGCGCATGGGAAGTGCCCAGTGTGACCCATGGCCGTGGTTTCCCTGTTCTGCAGTGTCTGATCGGCGTGACAGCCCAGCACCGGGCCCCTGGCAGGGACAAACGCTGCTCCCGGGCTGGGCCACGGCCGCTCCCTCGCACGGGCCGACACCGGAGTGTGGCAGTGACCCCGCTCGTTCCTGCAGGCCCAGGTCACAGCTCATTGTGGTGCGGTGTCTGTTCATCGTGGTGAACAACCGAAGAGCGCTGATGCTTACACACCAACATTTCAGCTGAACCTCGTGAGAGAGCGCCGGGGAGGGCGCTCAGCTGGCAGCTCTGCGTGCACAGCAGGCTCCTGTAGCTCGAGTCACAGCAACAGAGATTTACGCAGACTCTCATGTTTTCTGAAGGTGTTCATGGAAATCTCCGGGAGCAGCTTTGCCATGACTTCGTGACCTCCAGCGTGGTGCAGGAGACAGGACAGGAGGATGTGACCCACAGGGGAGGTGCCTTTGCCAACGGTGACCGTGGAACGCTGATCCTGGGCTATCAGAGCTGGCCCTGATGGGCGGAGCAGAGCTGGACAGGACACCTGACACTGCACAGGCGCAACGTGACCTCTTCCAACACCTTGTGGTCCCAAAATTCATGGATCGCCCTTCCTGGCCTGGAAAAATTTGGAAGGAGATGAAGGATGCAGCGTCCTGGGGATCTGGTGGCTTCTGGGGTTTGAGAGACCCTTCCTGCAGACACCTCAGTGGAACAGAGAGCTGAAATGGCCTTTTTTGTGTCCCCCACAGCTGCAAAGGGCAGCTCTCCAGCAGCACTCGGGGCTGTGCTGGTGCCCACCACAGCAGCCCTGGCATCTCCACTGCTGCATCCGTGGGAGAGGACGGGACCAGTGGGAGCCTGAGGTCCCGGTGCCGCCTCTCCATGAGCAGCTCCTGCAGGAGGGGTGGCTGGGGGGCTCCGAGAGAGGAGGACAGGAGAGAGATGGGGACTGTTCAAGATCTTTCTTGCTGAACCCTCGCTGTCCTTTCTGCACCTCCCGGAGGGAGGAGAGGGGAGAGTGAAGCACCCAAAAGATTTGCTGTATTTTTCTCTCTGGATGAGAAGGATGGGGCTGCTCATCACCGAGGATGGCACTGAGGCCAGGAGCCCTGGTCCTGAGGGCGGAGCTCCTACAAAAGGGACTCCTCGTTTCTGCTGGAGCAGTGTTGCCTTTGTGGGGTTTTGTTCCCGTTCCCTGCACAATCCTGGTAACATCCTGTGGATATCACCACCCCTCGGAGGTGAGAAGAGCCGTGTTCTGGGCTGAACGGAAATGGAGCCAAAAGCCCTTCCTTCCTTCTGGGGTTCCCACAGCCTCTTGGACTCTGGTTGGGTTTTGTGTTGGGAGCACCTGGGGTGCATGGGGCTGGCTGGGTGCCCACTGCTCTGGCTGCAGAGGTGTGCTCTGTCCCCACTGCTGCCTCGATAATTCCTAAACTTCGCCAAGCTGCTGTGCTGGCACAGAAATCCTGCAGCACTGGGCAGCTTGGGGGGCTCCTACCTGAGGAACACAACCCAAGGGGAGCACCAGGATTCAGCAGCTCTCACCTGCTTCTGGGATGGTGTGTGGCAGAGCCTGAGCCCTCCTGGCCATGGGGGAAGCCCTGGGGGCACTGGGTGTGTCGTGCTGGGTTTGGGGACTGGCTCTGAGCACCAGGGGTGGGCACAGCGCCCACACGCTGCCGAGGAGTTTGGGGAGATGGGCGCCGGGGCAGGGCTGGCAGCTCCGGGATGCCAGCAGGGCACAGGGAGAGCTCAGCACCACAGCCAGGGGTGGGCGATGGGCACAGCCCCTCGGCCTTTGATCACACCCCAGGTTGGCACAGACCCCAGGGCAGCGAGGGGCTCTGGGACGGGGCTGTTCTGTCCCTGGGGCCAGCACGGACCCTGCTGGCACCCCGGGCTGCCCCTGCGCATCCCTCGTGCCCTTCTCCCGCGGCGGGAGCAGCCCTTTCATCTCGCAGGGAGGTACAAATGGAGCTGTCAGATGCCATCAGCCCCGCGATATGACAGGCTGCGGGGCCGGGGCCCCTCGAACAGAGCAGCCTTGTCTGTCAGAGCCGCCTGACACTCCCCATAATGGCCAGATGGATGAGACTCTGAAAGTAGGGCCCGGCGCGTTTTCAACTCTATTTTGGGTGAAAACACTTCTTGAAAGATCTTGAAAGGAGCTGGCAGTTTAGTAGTTCAAATGATTAATGAGCACTGGCTCTGCCGGGTGGATTTCTCGCGCCGTGCCAGCAGCTGGGCTGCTCCAGCGGGCCAAGGCACGCCACGCTCCCCCCGCGCCCCCCGCGCCCCTAAACGCCCCTTCTAGATGTAATCCCGAGGGTACAAGATAACATGTTTCGTGTCTCAGTAACTCTTGTTGTCTTGAGGTGGGGAGGAGGGCAGGTTTAGTTTTTATCCGTGTCTGTTTGTCTTTGACTCTTCAGAAGACGAGAGGAGGACGGGGTGTTAGAGAACTTTTAACCACTGTTTTATTTTTTTTGTCTAATTCATGTGTACATCCAACGGGATCCAGTGGCTTCCAGGGACAGACTGCACACGCAGGAAGACTGTAGGAGAGGAAAAAGCTTAAAACAGGTCCAGATTTGGGGGGCCAGCCCCGCTGCTGGCTGTCTGCAGACTGATGGCTCTCTAAGGTTGGTGCCTCTGTGGAGAAGGGAAGATGGGAGCTGTGGTGATGGGAGCTGTGCGTGTGCTCCTGCCTGTGTGGGGACGTGACAGGGACATCGTCGCCCTCCGGCCACTCTGAGGTTTCTGGGAGCCTTCTGGCATTGAGCTCAGCGTAGGAGCATTGAGGAGAACTCCCGGTTCTGTCACTGGAAGTCAACCGATCTCTGGCTCATAACACAGAGTGAAGTAGTATTTTTCTATTTAAATATAAAAACGGCAAAAAAAAAATTATATATGAAAGTGTTTTTTTGTTGAAGAGATGACGTTCCAACGCCTCATCCAGCCGGAGCGGGCAGAGCTCCCGTGGATGCTGTCGGAGGCCTCCAGGTGGGACTGAGGGTGAGCTTGGAGGGAGACTCAGATGAGATTTGTTCCAGCGTGGAGTGGAGCTCGCAGGAGGGGGTTCCCAGAGCGGGAAGCCTGCAGGAGCATTTGTCACTGTAACTCGGGTGGCCGTGGCACGCTCCGAGTGGGAGGAAGGTGTCCCGAACCAAGAGTTGACTGGTCAACAGCGTTCCGGACAGAGCTGTGGCTGTGTCACCTGTCCAGCAGGGCTAGCATGTCATTAAAGCAGGGCTTTTGATAAAGGTTAAAACAGAAAAAAAAGAAAAATAAAAAAGAAGTTTTAGATTTTTTTTTTTTTCATAATGTTCTTAGTTTCTCCGACTGAATGGTTTTACAGAGACCGTTGATGCCACTGTTGTGTCCTGGCTCTCTCGGGCTGCCTGCCATCCAGGCCAGGATGGGGGCTAGGAGAAGGGAAGGGAGAGGCCACCTGTCCCTCCCAGCCAGCCCTGGCACTCCCAGCTCCTGCTGGGGGCTTCAAACGTTCCGGGATTTTACACTTGGTTATCTTAGGTGGTGCCAGTTATATTCCGTTGCATTTGGACTTCTTCCGAATAGTTTTTTTTTTCTTTTTGTAATAAAAAAGGAAAAAAAGAACAAAACCTTCAATCTGACCTCTGCAGCCTCTTTTTGCATGTGTGTTGCCTTCACCATTTGAAAAGGTTTTGACTCTGATAGTGGGTTGATGTGGCTTTTCATTTGTGGGGTTTTTTTTGGGGGGGGGCGGCAGGGGTCTTTCAATCCATGAAAATGGGAATTTATCAACAGTGGTTGGTTTTGTGGTGGGGGATGGTCCAGCTCTGGCTTGAATGGGGTTCTTTTGGGATGAGAGAGTGCCTGGGCTTTTGAGTGTCCCTCGGGAGGATTATGGGGTCAGTACAGATGTTTGTGCAGTTCCCAGCCTCCTCCTCCCAAGTTCTCGAGGATATAGAAATCCTACAGAAAACAAAACTCCAGCACACAATTTAAAAGGGAGCTTTGTGGAAGAAGAACCTTTCCCACTCTCCCAAAGAAATAAAATGAGAGAGAAATGAGAAAATGCTGCTCATCCACCTTTGGCATAAACCCAGTCATTGGGGAAGATAACCAAGGCAGTGGAAATGCGTCTCTTTGCACCTGTGGTCCTTTATTTAGCTTGCAGTGCCATTCCCCAGCTCCCCGGGAGCTGCTTCCTTCAGGAGAGGATGCTTTAACCATTCCCACCTTTAAATCTGGATTAACTGCACCTGAGCATCCTGCTGGGCTGATGAGGCCATTCCTGCTCCCACGTTTTTTGGGGACCAACCATTTTCCTACATCTCCCTTCTGGGGAACATTGAAGTCCCAAAATTGCTCTGTCCCTGTGCCCTGGTGGGGTGGGGTGTGACTGGAATAGAGGCAAAGTGAACATCTTTCCTTTCCTTTCCTTTCCTTTCCTTTCCTTTCCTTTCCTTTCCTTTCCTTTCCTTTCCTTTCCTTTCCTTTCCTTTCCTTTCCTTTCCTTTCCTTTCCTTTCCTTTCCTTTCCTTTCCTTTCCTTTCCTTTCCCTTTCCCTTTCCCTTTCCCTTTCCCAGCCACAAAGACTTGGGAGCTGGGGTGCTGCAGCCAAAACAAACCCAGGCTGCTCTGGGGTAACTCAGGAGCCCAGAAATCTTGAACTTTTGTTCTGATTTGGGCTTGGGGCAAGGCAGCTGCTGTTTCTCATGCCTTCCAAGAAAATGTTACAGAGGAAAGAATTGGATTGCACCTGAATTAAGGGAACTTTTCTAAAGGCATTGGCACAGAAGGAGGAAAAAGACGTGGTTTGGTTTTCTGTTTGTTTTTCTTTAAGAACCTGTACTTCCAAACACTGTGAGTCGTTGAAGCTGAATCTCCCTCCAGAGACCCTTTCCTCCCGGAGAATAAAAAAGTTGGGAAAAGGGGACATAGCTCAGTTTTGGCCACTAAGCATCACCAAGGCAGGAGGAGCTGATGGGCAGCAGGTTTTGTGTCTTGCCACAGAATCATGGAATGGTTTGGTTTGGAAGGGACCTTAAATATCACCTCATTCCAACCCCGTGGGCAGGGACACCTTCCTTGGGTAGCTTTGGGAGAAACAGCATCTCCCTGTGCCATTGGGGTGTCCCTGAGGAAGGTGCCATCTTTATTTTTAACCAATTTTCCTTTCGGGGAGCAGGCATCAGTCCTTTACTCCTCCAGCTGCCCTGAACACAAATTTAGGTCAGGAGCTTGATGCTTAATGGTTCCTCTTGTTCTCAGCTGAGAAAGCATTTATCCACTCACTGCACAATTACCCGGCTGAAAACAAGGTCAGAACAACACTGTGCTGGGAAATGGCTTTTTAGATCATTATTAAAAGTATAGGGGGGAAAAATATTATAATGAATTAGAGGGGGAAAAAAAATCATTTATTCCCTCTAGACATTGTTTTCTGACTTTTTGCCTAAAGCCTGCTTGCTGAATCTGCTTTGTAGTTACCTAAACACCATTTCCCAGCTCTGTAGGGTAGGGAGACTTCCTCTTAAGGTCATGGGGCTCTTACAAATTGAGCCTGAAACCCTCAGAAGCTGAATTTACGTCTTATGCATTCATAGAAAACATTCTGACTTTTGATCTGAGCCTCTCAGGAGGAAGCGAATCCCTTTTCTCTGTACTCACACATCCTTAAAATGTGAATAATGATATAGCAAGGATTGGTCCCGAAGGGTTTGCTGGGCACATCCAAGCATCAGGAACTGCTCCAAATGAAGCAGACAAAAATAGCAGCAGCTTTTTGAAGTGCCTGTTGGTTGTGCTCCCTTTTAATCAGACACTAGCTCAGGAGCCAAGGCTGCCCCTAACCCATTAATGTATCTGCTCCCATGCCAGGCTTTTCCCCACAGCTGGATTTCAAGGCAATCAAAAGAAGATTAGCCACAGCTCCCTTCAAGTACAGCCTGCAGCACAGGAGCTAATCAAGACCACACTTGAAGCATCTTTTTGTGCCAGGCTGTGCCAGCCCAGTTATTGCCTGGACACGAGGGATTCTCCCCTTCTGCAGAGCCTGGCGCACGAGGTGTGGCTGCTTGGATTTCTCCTACCCTTTCCCACTCCCACAGTGCCCTGATGCTGCTCCGGTATCTGCACCCTGCTTTCCTCAATGTTTGGTGGGAGTTTTTCAGTGCTATTTGATCTTCATTGATTACCTTTTTTATTTGGTAGGTCATCCTTCACGCTGGCACAGCCTCTGGCTGAACACACCTCTCTCCCTGAACACATCTGGAGGAGGAGGAACCGGCCAGCCTTAGCTGGGGCAGGATTTGCTGAGCTGTCCTCTGGATGTCTACCTGGGGGAGAAGAGAGGCACTTCTTGTGCGTGGGTGAAACTGGTTTTTATTTCTCCAAGTCTGTGTTTTCTCCTTTTCCTGGGGTGTTGATGCTGGCCCCTGTGCGTGTCCTGAGTCTCCTGCCCGCAGACGATGGGAAGGGGTGGCCCCAGGGAGGGAGCCAGGCACACACTGCTGAGGGGGTGATTTGCAGAGTTCTGCAAGACCCTCTGTTTGGGCTTGAAGCTGCTGTTATTAGAGCAGCTTTGTTCTCTTGAAATGCCTTTTGAAGCTCCAGCAGCTCTTCTGGTGTGGGGCCTGGAGGAGTCCTGGCTGAGAGTTGTACTTGCAGTTCATCAGCTGATAAAAGTGATAAGGTTTCCACCTTCGGAAGGTAGCTGGAGGTTTTTTGTCCCCTCGAAGGAGGCCAGGGCATGCTCTAGAAGGGTGCTGGAGGAAGGTCAGGTGTGGTAGTTTCCTGTGTGACCCCTTTGAGCAAGGTGGTGGAGCTGGAAGGGGACTCCTGCCATCACACACATCCGTAACTCAGCTCCAGCCCAGCCGGGATCTCCTCCCACTTGTTCACTTGCTGATTAAACTGAGGACAGCTGCTTAGGGAACAAGTGGCAGCTCTTGAAAGGGAAGATCTCCTTATGTCTGCCTGGCTTCCCCAGCCAGCTGGATGCAGAGTCAGACCTGGGCTGGCTCCTGAGTGGGTCCTCCACCCACGGGTGGTTCTCCAGGCTCTCCAGCTGGGACTGATGACCTACTTGCAGCTTCAACAGGTCCTGTGTGGATGTAAATTGAACCCTGATTCTTTGCTTGCTGATAAAGGGGCCGGTCCATTTGTAGGATCTGCTTTCCCTGAGGCCGTGCAGGTTGTGGGGGATATCAGTCACTGAGGGATGACTAAAGATGTCACTTGTGAATTGCCTGAGTCATGAGTGGTGATCTCAGTCTGATCCTCGTGACTCCACCCTGAGCCAGTGCTGGGTGTCTGGGGACTGTTCCTCCTTTTTGTGCAATGATCTCTGGTGGGAACATGTGGAGAGGGGTTCTGGGCAGACACAATCCTACTGTTCTCCACACCGGACCATCTCCAGGGGCTCCATTCCCAGTGGGAGATGGTGTGGGGCACAGCATCTCCAATCTGCCTCTGGAGGTGTCTGTGTTCAGAAGGAATGGAATTTGGGGCTGGGTGCTTCCTGCATGTTGGCCCCCAAAACCTGCAGTGCTTGACCTCAACGTTGAACTTGTCTGACAGGAGAAACCCGAGGTCAGAGAGGTGAACTGGGGAGGAAAATCCCCATTCTGTGACTCCAGACTAAACACCAGGACTGCAGCTCTTCACAGTCTCGTAGGAGGACCGGGCCCTTCTCTCTCACTGCTCCCTTCCTTCCCTTCCCTGGTGACACAGCACAAGGTTGGGGTAGCGGTGCAGGGGGGGCAGCGAGGCTTTACCTCAGCCAAAAAACGTCTTTCTTTTCCTTTCTTTCCTCCCATCCTGGCCTGCCCACAGGCTGGCATGGCCGTGCTATTTTGCTTTCATAAGCTGCATTATGTAAGCCGAGTCTTGAGTGGGGGATGCGGTGCCAACTTGGACTCCGCAGCGGGAAGGAGCCACATTCCTCAGCACGGGGTTTAATCCCTGCCTCCAGCCACAGTTGGTTTGCTGAGAGGAATCCGGGGGCTGTGCCGAGGTTTCTAATCCCTTGCCCCAGGTGGAGCCAGCTTGTTTGTACGGGAGCCCCGCTCTCCTTTGTCAAGAGGTTGTGCCCAGGTCTCCTCCCAGCAAGCCCTTTGGAGGAGGGTTGGCCCAGGCATGCACAGCTCACCTTGGGACTCTCCTCTCCTGCCCTTGTTTGCTGAACTCTCTGCCCTCCTTGGCTCCACTTTCACTTGCTCAAAAATGCTGCTAAGGCAAGAAAATGGAAATGGAAGCTTCCACAGTCCCAGCCCCAGGAAACAATGGCAGGCTGGCATGGAAGACACAGCCTGGGGGAGACCACGTTGGTGCCAAGAAACTTCTCCACCTGTCCCAGCACTGGCCACCCTCCCAGTGCCCCATCGGTAGGACTTGATGCCTGTCCCACCAAAGACCTGAGATCCTGCACCCAGGGGTCCTGTTGGCACATCCTGGCTGGGTGGAGCGTGCAGGACAGCAGTGGGGTCTTGGCAGGGTGTTTGGTGGCTCCCCAGCAGCCTCAGCTCGCTGCCTTAACCCCCAGCAGTTGGGATTGGTGATCTTCAGGACCCCATTTGGCTGGGCATGGCCCGTGAGGGTTCAGAAGGAAAGGTCCTCACCCTCCACGCAGAGATGAAGCTGACAGCAGCCCTGTTTTCATGTCCTGTGCGTGAATGAGGCACCAAACTCCACAGTTTTTTTCTGGCAACTTCCCCCAGTGCCAAACATGTTGTTAAGATGTGAGATATTAATCAGATCCAGGGTCAGGCTGCTATTTCTCGTCACAGAGCCGTGTGGCTCGAACCCATCCATGGCTTGTGGAGATGCTGAGCAGCTGCTGAATTGCCCAGCTGCCTCTGCCCTGAGCCAGAGCATGGCCAAAATGCCAAAAACACTGGGAAAGCAAGGGAATAGGAGCCTTCTGCCCTACTGAGCTGGATTCTGGCAAACATGGTGGCCAGCAGGATTTTTTATTTTTATTTATTTATTTATTTTTAATTTTGGGACCATTTGCTTCAACCACAAACCCCAATCTGTCACGTGCCTCTTTGTGTCATTCATTGCACTGACCAGGATGGTTTCTTTCTTTTTTGCTCTGATCTTTTATCACCTGTAAATGTCTTGCTGCAGGTGCCTTTTCTACTCTGCTTAAACATTTTTTGTAACATTACAGACTAATCTGTGGTTGGTTCCTAAGTACAATTACATTGGAAATGGTGTGAAAAGTTGCTTAAGGTGTTAAAAGGCACTGTCAGAGGGCTCTGGATTTGATGCAAACAGGAAAAGATAGTTTTAGTTAAGGCAGCACTTCAGCCCTCCAATGATCCTTTAGCGTTGTTCTAAAGTCACTACATACTGGCTGATTTAAATGCTAGAATGTCATTTTCTGGTGACCTTCAGAGTAAGAAGCGTAAAAGTGAAATAAGCTACAGGTGGTTTTGTTTTTAGGGGAGTCTGAGCAAGCCCCCAGGTTTGAGGTGGGGATAGCTGTGCCCTGGGCTATGTTGTCCAGATGCCATTTCCATTTCCATTTCGGAAGCTACCTGGGAACAGCTGGGCCGAGAGACGGGCTTAATCTGCAAGTTGGAGGCCAAGGCTTCAGGTGGCTGAATCACCAAAAACTATGCACTTGCTCTGAAATACAAGACATTTTCAGACCATTTCCCAGCCAGACAGATAACACATGCTGGGTGATTAACTGGCTCCCTCTTTTCCACCTCTCCTTGTGGCTGGCTCTCCTGGCAAGTTCTCCTCTCCTTCAGCTTGCTGGTGATCTTGAGCTGGAGAAAGTCACGGAACTTGTAAGATGGGAGCTTCTGCTGGAAGAGATGGTCTTGGCAAACAAAGAATCTCTCTGCAAAGGTTGGGGTAGAGGGATGGCAGTGACACCACACGGGGGCTGCAGGTGAATGGGGTGTTTTGGGTGGGAGCTGGTGACCGCTTTGGCCAAAGAGCTCTTTGAGATCCAGCAGCCCCCCCTGCTCGTCTCCCCCTGCCCATGCAGCCAGTGGGAACTGCTCCCATGAAATCTAAAGCAAGCACAGCAATGCTTGTCTTTTTGTTGTGAATAATGTCAGGCCTTTTTTCTGCCAGCGCTATTGAGGCAGCAGCTGTATTTCACCCAGCTGGCAGCGCTCAGGGAGGAGATCAAGTGTTCTCGCAGAGCTGGGCCAGATCTAGGGCTAGGGGAAAGTGGTGCAATCCTGAACTGCGCTCCCAGACTTGGGCTTCGGGGGATTTGGGGAGGTGAAATAGTCCTGTGTGCTCAGGGGTCTGTGGGAGCAGGAGGATGAGGAGCTCGGCTGCTGCTGGGTGGGATTTTAGTCGTGTGACTCACTTGTTGTTGAACAGTCCTCTCAGAACCCAAAAAACATGGGGCACCTGGAGCTGTGTGTGTGTATTTCTGCACTCTGCCTGAGCATGCTGCAAGAGCAGAGCCCTGCCAAAACATCCCGCACTTCTGGGAAGCGTCCTCGGCACCGTGCGCTCCTCGCGTGGGATACGCTGTGCCTCCCTCTGCCAGGTACCTCTGGGCAGGTGCCAGCCCTTCCTCTGGGCTTGGGAACAGCTTGTTTTGAACGTCGGTGCCACGGGAAGCAAAGCAAGCAGGAGCAGATGTGCCCGTGGGCACTGCTGGCCCATCTCCCTGGCACGGGCAGGACTCGTTCCTCTGTCCCTGCGCTGCTGGACCCCCGGCATGGAGGGACCCACCCTGCCAGACCCCTCTGCTTTGCACAGAAGGACTTGGGAAAGAAAAGTTGGATTAATTAGAATTGCATCTCCTCTGGATCCTCAGCTCAAGCCTCCCATCCCTCTGCTCTGTTTGCCCACCAATGGGTAGCTCAGTGTGGGAGACGGATGAGAAGGATGCTGGGGACAGGAGAAGGCTGGAAGGCAAGGAATATGCTCAGATGAGAGGCTTTTGATTTGTTTGTTTGGAATATTTCTTTGGGCCATTCATTATATTCCAGTCATGAGGAAACATGTGACTTCTCTCTATAAGAAAAAACTGATTTTTTTTTTTTTAAATTTTCCTTTCGGCTTTCTGGTTTGTTTGTTTGTTTGTTTGTTTTAAAATTTGTTTGTTTGTTTGTTTTCTCCCCCCTCCAGAGATCTGGCTCTTAGTCCTGAGGGGACCTTTGCTGTCAAATCTCCATCCTCCCTCCACCTATCAGTGATTTCCCCTCGCTTTGCATCTCGCTCCACCCTTCATTGAATAAACAAAAGCCTCTGTCCTGGCCGTGCTGTTCCCAGTACCTGCGCTGGCTCTTTCCAGATGTGCAGGGATCGAGGTGGCTTCTCCAGAGACACGTGGATGTGCCCTCAAACCTGCAGCAAACGGGAGCAGTGGGAGGGAGACCAGGGCACGGAATAAATCACACACCCGGGTGGCTTTTGCTGCCTGACTTGGTTGCTCTCACCCAGGGTTTATTTTCTTGCACATTTCTGTTCCATCCCCGGGTTCACTTGGGTGTGCTGGGCTCATGGCTCCCTTGCATGGATCTGCTTTTTCAGCGCTGTGACACTTTCCAACCATTAAACCCAAGGCAGAATGGGAGGAGGGGAAGACACCTCTTTAATTTTTCCTCTGCCCTGCATCCTTCCCAACTCTCTCCCCTGGCAGAGATTGGGAGGAACGTTATTTTGCCCTGCTTCCCACTGCCATCCCAGGAATCCGTCTCGCAGTTGCCACAGCAAGGTCGGATCCCTCAGCTCTGGATTTTTGAGGGATCGTTTCTTGGCATTTTTGTTCAGTCTGGGGCTGTGGTGCAGGTGGTAAGGCAGGACATTGTGCTGCAAAGCAGCTTGGTATTTAGAAGCAGAAGCAAGGCACAGGATGCACATTTTTAGCATCCCAGATACATTGGCATCCAAAACCGTTTGCAGGGAAAATGGTTGTTGCTATTCCCAGAGTGCCAGAGAAGCCTGGGATCCAACAGCCACACAGTGGATGGGCCTGGTGGATCCTGGCTTGGCTCCTGCCGCTCCCTGGGACAGGGATGGGATTGGGCAGGAGCTGGGCTGCCCTGGGAGCCCGTTCTGGTGGGACAGGCTTGAGCGCCCAGCCCAGCCCAGCTTGCTGTGCCCAAACCACCCAGCAGTGCTGGGAGCAGCCACGCCAGGCTCAGGCAGCAAATTCCTCATCAAATAGGTTCTGATTTCCTTTTCTATGGTCCCAGCTGATGTTTTATAGGAGCTGCAGGTGCTTCATATCTATATTTTTTTTTCCAGGTGGGCTTTTTCTAAGCAGATAGTTGAGAGCATGAACAAAGAACGGGATGATATTTTAAAAGCAGTCACATTTCGCTGTCCCTAAGTGTAGCTGCTGTGCCAAATGGAGATTCATTTGTTCAAGAGATTACCTGCAGGAAGAGGAATTGCAGCAGTGCTGCCCAGTGCCTGCTGGGCAAGTTTTGGGTGACAGGCAAGGCAGTGTTTGTCAGGAGAGGTAAAAAAACATTGTTAGACATCAGGATCACAGGGAAACAAACAGTTCACCTGCTGGCACAAGGGAAAGAAAATGAGAAATGTGTGAGCAGAGACGTGGCCAGCTTCAAACCAGCAATGGGAGCTGGCTCTGCTCCTGGCCAGGCCCTGGCTTGGAGACTTCCTGCTCCATCTCAAACCTGGGGTGGGTTTGGGCCAGCATCTCTTTGGGGTTTCCCCTGCTGTTCTGCAGGAGAATAATTCCTCTCCCTACAGACTTTGAGGACTAGAAACCTGTGGTTTATCTACCTTAACGTTCTTGAGTAAACAAGGCTGAAAGAATCTCTGATTCTGAAAGAGAAGATGGTGCGAGGCGCTTTTCACTGCTCCTCACCCCACGGTACCCGGGCGGGAGGTGAGTTCCAGAGAGACAGGCAGAGATGGGGATGGGAATCTGCTGCAAGAGGGATTAATGCAAACCCCTGGTCGAGCAGACTGAGGCTGAACCCCGCCTGGATCCCTCCTGGCCTGGAATTTTCCCAGGGAAAGGCGGGAAGGGGATGAGCCCAATCCGGCTGCGGCGACGCAGCATCTGGGAAACGCTGCAGGAGAATTTTTTTGTGGGAAGGCGACTCCACCTCGTAGGTGTCACGGTGGGGCTGGGGTGAAGCAGCGAGCAGGCAGCAGGAACAAAACCACCTTTGTGGCCGTTCCCCTGCCCTGCAGAGCTGGCCCCGAGGCAGCCAGGTGCCTGGCGGGCTCCCGAGGTCTGGGGACGGCTGCCTGAGCAGCCAAGGGCTTCCCGGGGCTGGAATTTGGGGCAGCTGCTCTCTCACCTGGAAAAGCAAACCTCTCTCCTGGCAGCAGCATGAAAGGGGCTCGGATGGGGTAGCTCCTGAGGCTGCTCCCAGCCCACCTCGGTGCGCCGGGGATGCTCGTGTGCCTCTCGAGGTACGCCCGGGGTGGCAGGAGGGTGCAGGAATATCCGTGTGGCACCCAGGGAGTGGGCACAGGCAGCTTTCCTCCGGGAACAGGGCGAGTGGCACTGCGGGCGTCCCTGGTGGGTGGCGACAGTGCCAGCTCAGCATCCCCTCTCTGGGCCTGAGATGCCCATGTCGAACCGAGCTCTTGTTATAAATGCATATTATGTTATTGGCTTTTCGCAAATATTAAGATAAATGCCATCTGTATAATGTAAAAATAACTTCGCTGCATTAATACGGTTTTTATTTCTGCTGTTAACAAAACTTGGAGATGATAATAAAATAACTAATACGTAATTATAATTGAACCGTCTACTTAGTTAACATCCAGTAAACATATAATGAAGACCCTGCTACTAACATGTTAACTATCAGCACCTGCCATTTGTAAAAAATATAGACCAAAGCCCAAACTGAAAGTAATAATAAAAAACCCCTAAAGCACAGCCAAAAAACATGCATGCTCTAAAAAAGCAGACCCAAGGAAAAGCCATACAAAATAGTTCCTAAAATATATAAACTAGTATAAGAAAAAGTATAAATATACATAAAAGTCTATGAATATGCAACAAGCTAATGTTATAGAAAAGATATTTAAAGAGTATCTCCAAAAATAATGTGTGCTCTTGGCTAAATGCCAAGCACCCAGCTGTTTAACCCTTTGCTTTATCTCCTGTTGTCTTTTTATTAAACCTTTAAAATTTTACCGAAAAATTAAACCTCGTTTCTCACACAGAGGCAGCCCCTCGCCGGGAGGAAAGGAAAGCTCGGGCACCCCTGTGTGTGTGTGTGAGCACTGTATCCTCCCCTCTGGAATGGGAGGAGATGGATCTCTCTGGGTCTAGCACCCTTCAAAATGTCAAATTCCACCCGGGGAATGGAAAAATCCCATCCTTTGGGATCTTCCAGCTGCATGAAACCCACTTTAAATCCACGCCCCCGTCGCAGGAGGAGAGGATGGATCCCTCCCCGTGTTTCATCGCCGCAGGGCAGGCGGGAATCACGATCTGCTGGCACACTCCCCCTCCCCTGGGATACCCTTCCTGCCTCTCACATCGCTGCTCCTGATTGGAAAACCCCTGGGACGGCGAGAGTTAATTCTCCATCCCAGCTGCCTTCCTCCTCGGGCTCAGCAGGAAGAGGGATTGTGCGAGGCAAGGGGCACCACTGCGGAGGGGGAGGAGGCAAAAAA
>WBMY01014131.1:398380-455410 GCA_013397315.1 Donacobius atricapilla
CCTGCTTGCTCAGTGGAGTGATGAGTTGGCAACATGGTGAGTCAAAAGCTGAAAAAGGTTGGGGGGAAAAACCTTGAAAGGGAGATTGGGAGCTTAAAACTGCACAGCACATCTTGAAAACATAGCTTGGGTCCCTTTATCATCTCCAGAGTGACTGATGCAAGGGAAGCATCTCACCAGGGCTTGGGCTCACAGAGGGTGAGTCAGCAGGGCTGGAGTTCCACTTCTTGAGTCACTGCTGGCAGCACTGGAAGCCCCCCTGCCCCTTTCATTTGTGAGTGGTGATGGAGTCACAGTCCCCCATGGGAAAAATCATCAATTTATCATCGAAGCCTGAAATAAAGAGAGAAATTCTCCCCTGGGATGCTGACCAAGCCAGCAACTGTGGCAAGAGATGTTTCCTGGAAGGGCAGTAAGTATCAGATCCTTGCTTTAAGGTTTTCTTGGAAATTAGGCCAAGCAAAATGTGCTGGGAGTCATCGTTTGAGAGCTCTGCCTCATGAGGTGTGAAATATCTGCCTTTTCTGATGATCTTCGAGGAGATGATTTTCTCTGCTCGAGCCACCCAAATTCTTGGCCTCAGCTGGTTCCGGTGGCCTGAGCACCCAGCAGTGATCAGTCACACATTGCTTTCATCCAGAGGTGCCCACACTGATGGGACTGAGCAGCACCAACACTCAAACCTCGCCTTGAACGTGAAAGGTTGTGACAAGGATCGCTGTTGGGAGAGAGCTGAGCCCCAGGAGCAGAGGATGCCAAGCACTGTTTTTATTGCTGGAAACAGCCAGACATGAGGACTGAGGTCTTTTCTTCTGAGCCATCACACAATTTTGGAATGATTTTTCCCCTCTATACACAACCCAGAGCGTCCCTGCACTTCCCTGTGTCCTACTGCCAGCTGGGGCATCCCTTCTGGTGGTTTTTTTTCCCCCAGGCATTTTCCTCAGAGATCCACCTTTTTTTTTTCTTTTTTTCTTTTTTTTTTCTTTTTTTCTTTTTTTTTTTCTTTTTTTTTTCCCCCAAAACAGGCAGTTTCCCCTAACAGCAAGCACCCAGTGGCCGGAAGCGGATGGCTCAGTTGCTTTGCCTTATGCACAAAACTTTCCACTTGTGCTTTTCATCTGCCCAGCGGAGGCAAGCGCCTGCTCTCCCCGGCCTCCCTCCTGCAGAAGGGAAACGTCTGCCCCCCTGTGTTCAAAGTCCCCTCCAGAGGGAAGCCGAGGGTGCACTGACCTCACGGAGTAAATATTTTCCATGACATCTCCTCCTGACATCTCCTCTCGGGCTCTGTACCTATAGCTGACACAGCTCTGGGTTTACAGCCATTCCCTTGCTCCCCTACATGTCCCCACACAATGTCACCCCCTGAAGGTTTCAGTGATCTCTCTGGACACCCCCAGGGTCTCTGCTGGCCAGTGAGGTGGCCTCTGGGCCAGTGCTGCTCCCCAGGAACACCAAATCCTTCTGGCTTGCTGCGATGGCATCCCCAACATCTCCCCTTGCCTGCTCAGAGCTCTAACACCTGTGGCCATGGGCTGACGCCAAGCCAGCTGGGAAACTGGAGCCAGCAGGCACCAGGCATCCATGGCCCGAGGTGGGATGCAGGGAGGTGGTTTGGGAGTGGGAACAACTTGTCAGCAGGCCTGGGTGGGTGGGGGGGACACTCACTGACTCTGTCCCTGCTGCTCACCCAGCTGCCCGGGAAGGGGTGGATGATCCAAGAGGTATTTTCCACCTCCAGCCCCTTGCTGTGTTTTGGCTCAACAGAGACCTTCCCCGGACTGTCCTTCTCAAGGGGACAGTCACATCTGGTGTCTGGATTTCCTGCACTGGTGCTGCAGACCCCAGAGCTGCTCTTCATGGTCATGGGGTTTTATTTGCAACCATGAAAAGTCCTCCACCATCGGCTTTCTAAGACAAGGTGCTGTGGTCACTCTGCCGGGGCTTTTCAAATCATGTGCAAGGCCCCAGCACCAGTGCAGTGTCCTGAAGGGGAACAGGATATTCCACGAGTTGGATTTCTGAGGATTGGATCCCTCTCACCCGCCACTTGTGGCTCAGGGAGAAAACACAGAAATATTGCCAAGCGTGTGGTGCATAACCAGGAGGTGCCCGTCAGCGTCATGGGCAGCCCTGAGGGGAAAATCGCACAAATAATTTGCTGTGGGTATTTCAGAGCCCTTTATTTCTTTCTGGGGCTTCATTTCTCGTCTACAGCAAAGCTGCCTCCTTGGGTGAGGCGAGAAGAACACCTACACCTGCTCTTCTGGTAACTCCTGCACAGTTTGTGTTTCCCAGTTCTTCTGCACAGGAGAAGTTTTGTTCTTCTCTAGAGGGTTGTTAGTGCTAGAGTGAAAATCAACATTTAACACCTGTTAAGCTGAGTAGGTTTAGGGCTCCCCTTCTGGCTGCTCAGTAAGATTTTTCATTTTAAACATCTCTCTTTTTGGCAGACAGGGAAGGTTTTTGCACCTGCTCCACAGCCTGCCTGGTGGTAGCTTCACAGAAATGCTTCAGGATGCAGTGCAGAGCTCAGGCAATGATTCCAGGTATTGTCCTGTACCTGCTGTAGAGCAATTCCTGGACCTCCCCCCTCCATCCCGTGCTCCTGGAGCAACGTGTGTGTCCCTGGGAGATTCCCAGCATGGCTGTGAGTGCAGCACTCCCACCCTGGATCGCCCAGTGTGCAGGGTGCTGTCCATGAGCTCTTTCACAGGAGGCTGAGCTCTGGAAATCCACGTGCCAGTGGCACATTTCTGCACCTGGTTTTGGCTTCTCCTTGGAGGAGAGGCGTGTCTTTGCTCTTGAGCGTGCGCTGTGCTCCACTGTGGAAAATCCAGGTGGATCCCTGCTCCTGGGAGGGTGCAAGGGCTGCGCACCCCACCTGAAGGCGACAGCTCAGCGTTGAGGAAATGATTCCCCACTGGAAGCACCTGCCTGTTGGACAGGGCAGAATTTTGGAGGCAGGGATGTAGAATCATATATTGGATGTATAAACGGAAGGCCTGGGCCTTCCCTGGGCCTGCTGCTCTGCCTCCTCGCGTTTGCGGGGAGAGGAAACCTCACTCACAAACACAAATCAGCTGGGTTTTGTAGCTTTTTTTTTAATATTTAAAAAAAAAAATTTGGGTTCCGTGTGTTCAGTTGGAACAATAAAACATCTGTTCCCGAGCCCAGCAGCTGGACTGAAATGAAATGACGTTAGCATCAATTATCCTGCGGGATGGGGAGGCTGCCGGGAGAACGAACGGAACGGCGCCCGTTTCCTCAACGCTGAATAACAAATGAGAACAACAGCTTGGCTCGGTGGCTTCTGTGTTCCCAGAGAGTTTCCAACCCCCCACCTGCTCCAGCACTCGCGTTTGGGGCGCCGAGTGCTGCGTGCCACTGCTCTGGGGTACCACTGTGAGGGAGAGTGAGGGAGGTGCTCTTGCAACAACTGGGGGACGAACCCCATTTTTGGTGTCTTGGTTTATGGCTGCTGTGGTGGGGGAGGTTTTCTTGGATGCACCGAGTGGTTTTTTGGGGGGATGGGGTGGGCCTCAATAGCTTCCTGCAGAGCCAGCACGGAGAGCCCCAGCTGGGACGTGGCCAGCGGTGGGTGCAGGCAGCCGGCCCGCAGCAGAGCTGGGGTTCGCACAGGGATGGGATGATGCAGAATCACGTTCCCTGGGGACAGAAAGGGGCTATTAACGGGGAGAAAGGAGGGAGCCATGGAGCACAATGCCTGTGATTTGTTGGCAGGCGCGACCTCCAGTCCCTGGCAGCACCTCAAAGCAGCTGCGAGGTGCCAGTCGGTGGCGATGCTCCTGCGCGTGATGTGGGGCGCCTGACCCTGGCGTAAGGCTGGGACACGGGCTGGGACACGGGCTGGGACACGGGCTGCCCGCTGGGGAGGGCACCGACCCGGCTGCTCCTCCCCGGGGCCCCACAGATGAATCCCGAGCGTGCCAAGTGCACCAGGGACATGGTGGCCTGGGTGCCATCCTGCCCCAGCCCAAACAAGCTCAGCAAAAGCAGGTTATTTCCCCAGATCCCAGCAGCACAGAGAAAACTGTGTCTGTGGGAAAACTGAAGAAAGTTAGAGGGGAAAAGCATTTTTTCTACGCGAGCTGCTTTTGTACCTGCACAGCCAGATACTTAAATAACTTAATGCAGGAAATAATTTCGGCTGCTGCAATTTTGAAGTCCTCTGAAATAGCTTTGCTGCTCCCTGGGGAGCTGTGAGCATTTCAGGCTTGGCAGCTTCCAGCACCCCGCAGGTGAGGTTCAGCTGCTCCTGGCAGCCTGCAGGGCAGGGCTGGGGGAAATGGGACTCCTGGGGCTTGTGTGATGCTCATCGTGATTTTTTGGAAGGAAAGTGTTTGGGGTGAGCAGCAGGAGAGAAAGAGCTCGTAAAGGGAATGACAGCTTGCTCCAAAAACCTGGGAGCATCAAGCACCCAGGGAGTGCTTTGTCTGGTTTCCTCCTTGAATGTCCCTCTCGTGGGAGTGGCACCCACATGCCATGGAATGGTTTGGGTCGGAAGGGACAGCTAAGATCATCCAGTTCCACCTCCTTCCACTATGCCAGGCTGCTCCAAGCCCCATCCAACCTGGCCTGGGGCACTTCCAGGGATGGGGCAGCCACAGCTGCTTTGTGCCAGGGCCTCAGCACCCTCACGGGGAAGGATTCCTTCCCAATATCCCATCTAAACCTGCCCTCTGTCAAGCTGAAGCCATTCAACGGCACCCAGAACATGCCTGAAAAAACTCCTGTTTTCCTCGAATCACTCACTGCTTTTGTCCTCCAGCCTTGGTTCTGTCCACAAGCCACACTGGGCCAACACTAGCCCAGGTGTCCTATCTGATGTTTGTCACCTCTCTGCTCCCCGACAGGAACTCCTGGCCTCACCCGCCAGACATGGAGCCCAGCTGGGAAAATCCCCAGAGCTTCACTCAGAGGAGACTTGGCAGATCTAGAAGCGAAAGTAAAGGAAGCTTTGGCTTTATGAAAAAAATTGAAAACCAGATCACTTTGTCCCAAAGCAACTGAACTCAGCCCAGTACGTCTATTTTTTGTTACATTATGTACTGTACTCCAGCCTGTTTTCCCAAGCCTTACAAAAGCGAGTGGATCCTCATTTTGTTTGTCTGTCCCAACCCTCAGCAACATGCTGAACTGGCTGGTTTTGGGTAGGTCTGGCCAGGACATTAATTCCTCCCAATATTCTGGTCTTCCTGGCTGTATGAAAGCAAGTGCTGGAGGTTGGCTTGATCTCAAGTAGTGAGGGAAAGGCTTGTTGAGTCCCTGGTTTCCCAAAAATTCCCATCCGGTGGGAATTCATCAGCTGGAGCATTGGGATGGGGCTGCCCTGATTCCAGGCACCTCTTCCCCTCCCAGCCTGCCAGCAAAAACAGCCTGGGAGGAGTCTCTGGTGTATTGGGACCTAGAGGGACAGAGACAAGAGAAGGGCTGAGGTCCCTGCACCCTGCCTGTTTATCCAGTGGTCTTTTTCTTCTTTTCATCCCTCTTGCAATGGCCTGTTTTTCCCAGCCTGGTTGGTAATCTTAAATAAATAGGAGGCAGAAGCCTAAAATGTCTCCTGAGGAGCTGGATTTTTGTCTCTCCCTAGGGCACTGGTGCTCTGGCTCCTGTAAATGGTCTCATCTCTGCCAGGACTGAGCTTTCTGTGCCCTATCCAGGGTAAAATGTGCCCTGAGGGGCAAGGAGAGGTGGGAAACAGGGATTTGTGCCACCAGGCCAGCTGGGATATACAGCAGGCACCTCTGGCTCATCACCTGGAGGAGGCTTTGGAGAGCTGGATAGGACAGAAAATGCTGAGCAAGGCTCAAGAGGGTCCAGGTGTGTGTAATGCAGGTAAAAGGAGGTGAGATAGGGGGAACAGGGAATAACGCAAGGCATTTATTCAGCATTCTGACCACCACAAGGCGTCTGAGACAGGGTGGGATGCTCTGAGTGGGCAGCCACCAGGCAGGGGATGCGTGGCTCTGCTTTGTCCCAGCAGCTCTGAGGGGCGGCTCTGGAGCTCTTCCTTCTGCCAGGGCAGGGCACAGCCTGGGGCTGGGGCTCAAAGTGTTGTAACAACATCTGCATCCCATCCCGGTGGGGGTTTGTGCTCCGGGAGGCTCCTGTTCAGCCCTGATCGCCCTGAGGCTGTTCCCACCCCACGCCAGAGTCAGCCTCACTGCCTGGGGCACCTGGGCAAAGGGAATGAGGGGCCTGGGGGGCTGCTGGGGCAGGGACCTCTCCTCTCCTCCTCCCGGCCTCCTCACCCCTTCATTTCGACACACTCCCCCACCTCCAGCTTGTTTGCACAGCTCAGAATGTTCCGAGCATTATCAGTGTTTGCACTTTTGCCACTGTTTGTGCTGGTTGCACTTTAAAGGCAATAAAGTCAAGCTTTGTTTGCCTACAAGGAAGCCCTGCGTTTTTTCCCCTAACACGCCAGAGCTCGCCCTAAAACATGGCACCAAGCGCCCCTGGAAGGCCTGGGCCTGCTTGGGATGACGTTCCTGGGGGAAAAGGGGCTTGGGGTGCACAAACACACGGGGTACACACCGTGCACCACCCCAAGGCTCTGCCTGCCTAGCTTGGAGCTTCATGGGGGAGGCTGACCCTGCATCCTCCTCCTTTCACCCGCAGTGAAGCCAAGGAATCCCAGAGCCCCAGCAGCCCCTTTGCCATGTGAACTCTTCCCTGGCAAAGCCCTGGGGCTCAGGGAGCAGCGCAGGAGCCAGGGGCTGCTGACAACACGGGGCCGGGGGGGTCCCCGTGTGTGTGCCCAGCCACCCACTGCTGTCCCCAGAGGCTGACACCACCTCCCTGCTGGCTGCAACGCGCTCTCCCTGTCCAGGGGTTAAACATTAACAGGCTGGGGCCCGTGCAAGGCCAGAGGAGTCTCCAGAGTGTCTGGGGAAGGGTGTTATTTCTGGAGAAAGCAGTGCTAGGAAAGTGCCCTCCAGTGTGCTGCTCAGTGACCCTCTCCTAGCTTGCTGCTGCTCCATCCCTGCTCCCAGAAAACCTCCCTCCATCATCCCGCTCGGCTCCCCAGCTGCTCTCTCCACCTCTCAGTCCGGTGTGCGCTGCCCAGCACAAGGTATTTTCCACACTGCCGAAGTCTGAGCTGCCTGAGGTGTGTGCTGACCCTCTCGGGGTGACGCCAGCTCCCCCCAGTGCCCCCCTGAACCTCAGGATGGGGCAGAGCCCACGTCAAACCCGCAGCGCGGGGGCTGGACGGTGACCACAGCTGCCTGCTTTTCCTGGAAGGGCAGCGTTCCTTGCAACTGATCCCTGGGCTAACGCCGGGCATTTTCCCCGCCCTGCCGAGGCACATGTCACCTCTGTCACCTCTCCAAAGAGCAGTGGCTCAGCACCAGGAACACCCTGTAAACAAGGTGCCTGCTGGCCTGGCTCACCAGGGACACCTGGGGCTGCAAGGGGCCAGGAGAGGCACAAACCTCAGAGCTTCTGTGGGGTTTAAACTCACCCCCCCCACCCCCCACACGCACACACCCCAGAACCCCCAAAAAACCCAATTAAAAAAAAAAAACCAAAACAAAATAAAACAAAACCCAAAAGGAAAAAAACAAACCAACCAAAAACCCCACAAAAAAACCCCAAACAAACAAAAAACTCCAACAAAACAAAACTAACAAAAAAACCATCCAAAACAAAAAAAAAAACACAACGAGAGACAGAGAGAGAGAGAGAGAGAGATGTATAAAAGGCAAAGGTGTGTCTGGGCTGGAAATAAGGCCTGGGCACGACTCAAAATGCAGGTGCTGTGCTGTGCTGTGCTGTGGCGGCTCACCCTGCCCTCTCCTGGACACCGACTCGCTGGCAGACGGTCCCTTGGGCAAATATTCGAGATTTTTAAATGCCCTCCCTCAAGAAAACAGCCTGAGCTGTCTGCGGAGTGCAGCTCACACAGGGCTGTTGGGCCAGGGGAGGATTGTGGCATGGAATCTTGGATTTTTGGACTAAAATTCCCCTTAAAGACCATCCAGTTCCAGCGCAGGGAAAGTTGCATCATTTTGCTGTGACCTGATGCCTCCTTGGTGAATCAGCACCGATGGCTCCCTGAATTCCCCACTTTATGGGCGAGGAATTTTCCATTTTCCGGACCAGGAGGGAATGGCTGCAGTGGGCTGTGCGGTCTCCATCTGCCTCCATCTCAGAGGAGGTGGGTGCTGCTGTGGCACAGCCTGGCTGCCTGCAAACCCAGCCCTGTGGCCTCTCAGCGCTGCTGGTGGGGTTTGTTTTTTTGGCAGGCCAGGGTGGCTGTGACTTGCTCTGGGGAGGAGGCACCCCACTCCAGCTGTAATCCACGGGTCTGGAAAGCAGCCTGAGACGTGCCTGGTGCTGCCTGCCCCCAGCCAGCGTGGGCTGAGCCATGCAGGTGGGCACAGGACACACGCTGGGGAGCTCAGCCTCCCCCAGCAGTGCCTTGGCTGCAGCTCCCGTTCTCCTGTTTCCATCCTGCCCCTCTGGAGTGTCTCTCCTCCACCTCCGGCCACTGCCAACAGCTCTCCCCCGCTCACATCCAGACCAATGCTCCTTGGAATCATCAGGTGTTGCTTTCCATAAGAAACTGTGATGCCAGTGTGTTGCAGGAACCCAGCACGGGTCTAATCCTGCCTTAGCCCAAACCCAGGGATTGAGGCACGGGGTGAGCTTGGGCTGGAGGCACCATCCAGTCCCTGTGTTTTATCCCAAACTTTGCAGACAGGGAGCACGGGGTGACAGGGACATACCCATGGTGCTAATTGCTGCCTGTAATCCCAGGATTATGTTTTACTGCTTGTTATATCCCTGTTATGCTCCCAGCTCCGTTCCCTACCCCTGGCCAAACCAGAGCACAGCAAGCCTTGGGATCCTCCTAATTAAATGCTACTTTTTTTTTTTTTTAAATCACATTTTTTAGTGCAGTTTAAAACCCTTGACAGAAATACAGAGCTCAGCTCTGAGACCCACATCACTCCAAGCCTCCAAACACACCCAGCGTGTCCCAGGGATTAGAGGCTGAGCAGAGAGCCTGAGCCAGTGCCACTGTCATCCTCCAGTAGATCCCAGTGGATCCCAGTGGATCCCCCAGCCCCTTCCCTTTGGCTGGGGATAAAGAAAGGGCCCATTTTGGGGCGCTGAGGTCTGTTCTGCAGCAGAACACTGCTCATCCCAGAGGGAGCAGCTGTCTGAGGCATCCATCAAAATGCAGGCACCCCCTTGGGAATGGCTCTATATTTCATCGCTGAACCTGGAGCCGTTTATGGAATTATCAGGGCCAGATGAATGGTGATTTTTGTTCCAGCAGACACGCTGCACCCTGGGAATCTTGTAGGAGATAAATCAGTGATCCCGTAATTGTATTTCTCCACCTTCCTCCCTCCTTGGCTTCAAATAGATGGGTTTAAACTGCACCCAGCTCTCTGAAGAGGTGGTGCCGAGGGATGGGAAGAAAGGAAAGAGAAAGGGCAGCAGAAGGCTCTCTCAGCCCAGTGTCTGGAAGGTCCTGAGGGTCTCCTCACCATGAACTCAAGTGCCTCCTTCCTCTGCAAGGAATCACACCTGTTCATGCTCTTCCCTCCCTCCCAGTTCCAAGACAGACCACAAGCAAGAGGATCTGCTGAGGTTGGGAAGGTGGGACTGGAGAAAACCTCTCAGCAGCTCTTGCTGCAGTTCTGCAGAGCTTTTCTGCTTGTAGCTTTTTTACTTCACTTGGTTTCACCAGGTCTGATTTTATTGGATATTTCTGCCTTTTATGTGGTCCCATACTCACAATAGTCCATTTGGGAGGAGGCTTGATCCACATGCACATGTCCATGTATAAAAGCAGGGAATAAGGAAACTCAGGGCACTTAAGCGAGAGAGAAGAGGAGGATTTGATTTATACTCCCACAGTGGGGCACCAGGAGTGTGATTTTAGGATCTGCCCAATAAAGGATTCGAGATTTCTAAAAGACACAAAACCCCAGAGCCCTTTCAAGCTCAGCCCTTGAAATAATAACCATTTTGGAAAGCACTACACTAAAAGGAAGAAAAAAAAAAGAAAAATCCATACATTGATGTATCTTACATGGCAGTCAATGAACACCAGCATTGGCTTTCAGCTCCCAAAGGCCATCAGGGTGGCTCTCTGCTCCCTCTTCCTCCACGTGACAGAAATTATTCAAATTCTTCTCTTCTAGCAGCCAGGCAGTGATCCGGCGCTGCGTCGGCCGAGGAGCAGATGCAGCTCTGGCAGGCACTCAGAAAAACACCAAGTGAGCAAGTTTTTCTGCTGCTTCCCACATCCGCACCGTCCCTCGGAGCAGGGCGTAATCAGCCCCCATTTGTTTTCACTTCAGCTCCAGAATAGATGGGAACACGAGCTGCAGCAAACCGTCAGGAAAACGGGGATGGGGAAGGTGCAATTCCTACTCTCTGTCTCCTTGAGCCTTCCCCGTTCAGCAGTTAATAACTGCGACACCCCAAGTCAAGCCTTGCAGGTGCCAGGTGCCAAAGGTGCCTCCAGACAGGCTCTTTACTGTCAGAAAATACAGGCACTTGCTATGATTCACTATCCATGAGCTCAGCCTGCTTCTCTGGCTGATTTACTTCTCCAGATAAAACATATCACCCTTCCTGACTTCCCATCAGCTGGAGAAGGGAAAGCAAGCTGCTGTGCCTTTCTACTACACCCCAACCAGCCTGGGAATATTGGCAAGGTTGTTGGACACCAACTCTGTTCCCACAAAACATAGCGTGGGATGTGAGGGATCAAAAAGGAGATTTCGTGCATGGAATGGAAAAAACACCAGCACTCCAACAAGTGATGGGGAAATGCTTGAAGAAAGACCTTGCATTTTTTTATTTTTAGGTGATTTATGCAGCTCTCCTGGCAGCCGTGCAGTGCTGGAGAGTGTTGGTGCGACCCAAATATTGCGGGGCAGAATGGGGAGGGTCGCTCCACTCTCACCTTTGCACGTGGCTGCTTCACAGCCCGCTCCCTCTCCCTGGGTGCCACTGTGCTGCAGGGGGCTGGCTCTTTGGGATAACCCAGTGAGGCCAAGGACAGCACAGGCTGTTTGCTCATCCTCCCGCCTCAGCCCTGCAACCTGCCCGGCACGGCCGCCCTGCTGGGCCAGGCCTGGCACACCAGGAGTAAGTTGTTGGCAAACAAACACAGCCAATTTCCTCATCCTCAAGTGATTTATCTGCAGAAGGGAGAGCTGAGCTCAGCCTTGACATCCTGCTTTTTATTCTCCTTGGCTTCCCAGCCAGGAGAGCCAGGGCCTGAGGAGTCTGGCGAGTACGGCCAAGGTCAGGCCACAAATCAGGGCTCAGTCAGGCCGGGGGGCCCCTGCAGCTGATTTATCTGCTGCCTGATGCTTCCTTATTTTTAGTGCATCTGCTGGAGTTCCTCATTACTCACAAAGAGCTTATTTGGGACTCCCTGTCCCCAGGGATAGTCCCTGCTGGGCGTTGTGCAGGATGGCCGAGCAGCGGAGGTGACTTTCTTCATCCCACAGTCATCTGCAAACATGAAGGAAAGACATGGAGTTTCCTTTGCTGGGATTGTGGGTTTGGGGCAGCACGGTGGAGACTGAGTCAGGGGGGGCTTTGTGAGTCTTTCCATGCATCCTGGGGCTGCAGTGAGGCAGGAGGTGCGAGCAGCGTTTTCATCTCAACCATTGCACAAAGGTTATTCATTTCACCCAACCTTGCTTTTAGGCAAATTGCTTTTGAAAATATCAAATTTTGGGACAAGGGCTGCCCACCCCCATGCACTCACACCCAGCAGCAATTCCCAAAGCTGTGGTGCTCCAGGCACAGCTCCAGCACAGCCTCTGGATGGGAACACAGCTAATTTTAGCTCCTCAGAACGTGCAGCGTGGTTGAGATCGTCTGCAGTCAAAGAGATCCTGCTGGAGGGGGCTTGTTTGCTTAATATGCTTCAATATTCATCATCCTTAAGTCCAGCTAAGAGTGTGTGTGCCCTCTGGGACATCATCTGCCCTCAGGAAAGGTGGACATGAGAGTGTCCTGACCAGCAAGGCCTGTGCAAAGTGAAAGCCAACATTTAGCTGGGGCTGAATCAGCATCATTGGGGGCTTTATTCTCCAGGCCCACACAAACACCCTGGACAAGGATCAGTATGAGCAGAGGGGTAGCCTTGTTCCCTCCAGGAGCAGAGAAGCTTCCATCCAGGGCCAGCAGGGTGGCTCTGGCACACAGGATGTGGGGCTGGACTTTGACCAGCCACAGGAAGGTGTTTACTGCCGCCACAATAACGGCAGCTCCAGGGCTGGCAGCTCCCCAGTGTGCCAGGCTGAGGAGGGACAGGGACTCCAAGGGGTGAACTTCCCCCTTTCAGGGTTAAAGGTTGTCTCCCTGGGCCTGTTCTCCCAGTGCACTCCACTGGGGAGGTGTTTTCTGTTTGTCATGCCACCCTGGAAGTGCTGGCACTGATGGGTGATGCTCCTCCACTTTGTCCAGGGCTGCTGTGACCTACAGGGCTGCAGCCCTTAAGGTTGTAACTTGATCCTGCAGCCCTATAAATATGACCAGAGTGCCCTATAAATATGACCAGAGCGCCCTATAAATATGGCCAGTGCAAAACAGTAACAGTAACTGCAAAAACAGTTATCTAATCCAGTTAAATATAAGGGACTGCAATCCAGCAGATTAGCTGAGCGTGGATGGGGAGCCACAGGGACCCCAGGAGGAGTCTCTGCCCAGTGCTCAGTGGTCAGCAGGCAAGGAGGAATGCCAGGCAGCTCTCCACTGATGCGCAAACACCCTGAGGATGAGCAGTTTTGCAGTGGTGAAGGTGGCATTTGGCCATGGAGGAGTCCAGTTCCTAGAAAGGTTCATGAGGAATTTGCCATGGGATTTGTGGGCATGGAGTCAGCTCCCATGTTGGGGCTCAGAGGCTGTTCCTGGTGGTCACTGGAGACTGATCTCTCTCTGAAGCCACAGTGTCCTGTCCTGCCACCAGTCAAAGGTTTGTTGGCTGCCTGGGAGCTGCACAAAATGCTCAGCTGGTGCCTCCCTGGCACGATCCACACACCCCTTGGGTTTCACACTGGGAAACTCTTTCTTCCCTCCATACCATCTTCCTAAGCAGTGACCAGGTGACACCAGGAGGGCAAAAAAGGGGTTGCAAGGGTTTCAAACCCTCTGTTTGCACCCCAGAGGAGCAGGAGACTCACCTGGAGGTTGTCACCAGGGCCTGGTGTTGCTCGGTGGTCCCCCATCTCCCCCAGGCCCATGGGCACAACTGGGAATGAATGGGGACCAGGGTGACTCAGGAGCTTTCCCAGACCTACCTGCAGGGAAGGGGAGCACTTGGGGTAGAGCAGTAGGGCATGACATTTCTCATTTGTGGTGCAAACCACATTTCCCCTTTTTTACTACTGTAGGAAGCTTCATTTGGAAGAAAATATTACAGCATATTGCTCAGCTGGCTCTGCAGGACGTGGAAAACGAGCAGGAGGGATGGGAGCAGCAGGGAGGAGAGGGCAGAGCAGAGGAAAAGCTCACCCCAGGCAGTACAGTGCCAGGGCTGGGGGAAAACTCACTGTGTGCCATTTTCCAGAGTCATCTTCGCAGTCCTGGAACCAAGAGCTGGATCTTGGAAATGCTGCTGGAAGAGAAGATGTACCATAAATTTTAACTGTAATGCAACCCTGAAGAGGCAATAATTATGCCTGCATGCATATCCCCATGCCAACCTTCACACTTCTTCCCATTCTGACACCCAGACGTGGCATCTGACCTCAGGGACCTGTCCTGCCCCGTTACAGAGGCCCCACCTGAGTCCTGTCCAGCACGTCATTCCCAAAGTACGCCCTCCTGTTGATTTTACTTCCCTCCTTAATCCTCTGCCCTGTCTGATGTCCAGGGCAAAAGGTGGCAAACAGGAGGGCATGGGAATGCCGGGGGTGATGGCAGAGATTTACAGCTCCTGCTGGAGTGGTTCTGAGCTCAGGAGGGTGGCTGGAAGGGTGGCTCAGTGAAGTGCAAAGGAATGGGCAGCATGAGATACCAAAGCTAGAAATTACTCAGCCTACCACTGAATAATTTCCTCCTCACTAGGCATGTCCTGTAGGCTCTAAATCCTCCTTCCAAAGGATTTAATAAATCCCCTGCTTACCCCATCCTGCCCAAACCAGACACTCCTGTGTGTAAGGTGGGTCCATCCCCCCGTGTCCTCTGCAGCCCACAGCAAATGGGTGAGAGCTCTTCCCAGTGTTATCCCCGTCCATCACACCCTCAGCCAAGGAGGGGCTGGGAGCAATGTCCTGGGAAGGTTCCTGCAGCAAGCCAAGGGGATGGAGATGGGGAGAGCCACTTCTCTGGCTTCTGAGTCACTCTGCAAGAGGACAGGGAGGAAGATGAGGAGCTGGTGTGATGAAGGCACAGTGGATACCACACATACCTCTGCTCTCATCTTGCTTGCAGCTCCTGGAGGAGATGGCCTGGCATACACCAGCCGGACCACTCTCTGCTGATCAGCTTCTCCCAAATCTGTTTAGGCCATAAATTAGACTCAATATCGTGGCTGTGGCCAGCAGCTTCAAGTGAGGCAGAGCTGACATCCTTATTCCAGCCTTGTATTTTTTTGCCTGCATTGGAAGGGAAGAGATTTGAGTGGCTCCATTCCCCATGTGCACTGATCAGGAGGCTGAGCAATGCCATGGGATCGTGGTGGCCTCAGCGATGCGCATTAAAAGCCTGAGCAAACTGGAGGCCTTTTGGGGCACTACCAGCAGCAGGCAGGGCTTAACAGGCAGGGCTGCTTCTGCTCACTCCTTGTTTTATGCCTTGAACAGATTTCAAAGCTCTTGGCACCAAAAAAAGCGACAAAGACCCAGCCCTGGAAGAAGGCTGCAGCTAGAAACGCAGATGCTGTGTTGCTTCTCTTTGCTGGGGAATGGCTGGGAAGAGAGGCCAAGGAAATGAGGGTGTATTTCATGTTGTCTTTGCTATTTGGTGCGGTGCCAGAGTATTCTGCACTGAGGGAGGAGGGGAAGATTATCTTTGCTCCAAAGAAAACTTTGTCGTTCTTCCAGGGAAGTCTCCCTTGAGATTTGAAAAGTGAAGGGAAGGTCACCCCTGATGCTCTGGACTGGTCACTGCCCTGCTCAGATCACTGGCAGGGATGGGAACTGCCACAGGCCCAGGGCCATGCCTCAGCGAACACCCTCCTGAAGGTGTTCTCCCTCCCATAACCCTGGAGCAAAGCTGGCTGCCCCCCTTTCCCACTCCCTGCTTGCCCTTTCCCATCCTCTTGGCCTAAAAGAGGACGGGAAAGAGCTCAGGAGCTCTTTCTAGAGCTGGAGCTCAGGCAGCCTCTACCCTGGTTGCCTCATGAACACGGAGTTGTCCTGCATGAGGAGAACCCTTCTCCTACAGCAAACCCCACCTGTATCCCCAGCCTGGACAGGAAAAACACACCCTGACACCTTTTTAAGAAATCACACCTCTTCACTGGCACAACCCCTGCCAGCACTGCCTGTCCCATCCCTGTGCAGGGAAGAGCCCGGGGCGCTGAGCAGGACCCGCTGTCCTGGCAGTGCCCTCACCCCTGGGAGCCGTAATTCCTGGAGTTTCCCTCAGGCAGCTGCTCCAGCAGCTGTTGCAGAAGAGGTTCCACGGGACGTCCCGGGCTGCTCCATGCCCCTGGGCCCAGCTCTCCTCGCCTACACAAACAGTTTGTGCAAGAAGCCCTGGGCTGAGCCTCTCCCTGGGGTGGAGCAGCACAGGGACACTCTGCCCTTGCCAGCTGTCCCACCACCCCGCCATGACTGGCACGGCTCAGCCGGCATTCCCAGGACATCTGCAGCCCCACACAAGCTCTGTCCCTGCGGTTTTCCCAACACAGGGCCTGCAGGACTCAGCCTGACCCCTCTCCAGGGCACCGGCTTACAGAGGCAGGAGTTCTCTCCCCAGCCCTTCAGGATCCCCAGAGCTGAGCAGATGCTTGTCCTATTTTCCCTTCACGACATCCCAAAAAAACAGGGCAGTGTGGCACTCCTCTAGAGGTGTCTGCAAAGTGTTGGGATGGCAGGACAATCCTCTCCGGCTGCCACCAGTGCTGGCAGAAATGTCCCTGCAGGGCATAAGCTACGTGGTGACCTGGCCTCTTGCTTTCTACCCTCTGCAACAAGGCCACTGCCTACAAGTCCTCAGCTTACTGAGATCCCATATGGATTTCTTTGCTTTAAGCCGTGACACAACTTCCCAGGCTGAGGCTTCAGCAGGATTCAAGTTAGAAGAGCAGAGAATCAGAGAAGCCTTTTAGGTAGGAAAAGACCTCTAAGACTGAGTCCAGTGCCATGTTTGTATGTTTTTTAAATCCCCCCAGGGATGATGACTCCTGAACTTCCCTGGGCAGCCTTTTCACTGGCATCAGTGCTGTGGACACAGCAGAGCTCCTACATCTCCACGGAAGAGCAGCTATGACCTGGCCTCCACCACTCTCTGGGCACTGCTGCATTTCAGCACAGCTCTGCATCTCAGCAGGAAACACGGGGCACGTTATCCTGCCTGCACCACCAATCTTGGGTCCAAACACCCATCCTTTGCGTCAGGAACAGGCACTGGATATCCCTGACACCTCTGTGCTCTAGGTGAGGCACGCCCATCCTGAGGTGGTGCCCCAGAAACAGGCCAGGAAAAACCAAAATGTGGTTTATTGTTCTGGTCCCAGTCACCATCAGCTCATGCCTTGTGGCTGCAAAGCCCAAGGGATCTGCAGAAAGCCCTGGCGCAGGGAAGGAGCCACAGGGACTGGCAAGGCATCCCCTAAAATCCAGCACGTTCAGTGTTTTCATCCCTGCAAGCTCCTGTGGAGTTTTGGAGGACAGCAGGCAATGCCTGTCACTCACTCCCAGTGCCCCAGGAGCACGGGAATCACACCGGTCCTGCTCCAGCAAACACAGCAGCTGCTGCGAGCACCGGCAGAGACGAGGAAAAACAGCAAAGCAGAGAGGAGGGGGGAAAACAAACCCCTTGGAGCCGGCAGGAAAGCCTGAACAGATCTGGTTGGAGGCAGGGAGGACGAAGCCCTGCTCTTCTGCTGCCTCCCTCTCCTTTCTCCTCCGTCCCACCTCTAAAATACCGCCGACCTGCCCATGATTAAGAACAAGGCTCCCTTGAGCAGCGATGAAATCTCATCCTGTGTTTTTGGAGGGTATTCTCCTTCGCTGGGAAAGGACGGGCGCTGCCTCCGAGCTCCAACCCACGCCTCCCCTGCGGCCCCGAAGTGAAAAACAACGGGCTGGGGAGGAAAAGGGGGAGAAGGCAAACAGGCGGCTCCCGCAGCTCCGGCGGCTCCGGCCCCTCTGGCATCTCCGCGGCGGAGGCCCTGCCTTGCTGGCAGCGCCCGGATTGGCCGGGGCTGGCGGGCTGGGAGAGGGAGAGCGAGCCCAGGCTGGTGTTACTGGGCAGACTTGGAGATTTTTGGGGGGGATGGAGGGGAGGGGGCCACGGGCACACGCGCCTGCGTCGGGAGGGGAGCGCGCACAGGGCTTGTTTTGTGATGCTGGATTCCAGCTCGCCTCCGCCGGCGCGCTGGGACACGGCGTCAGCTGCTCCTCTGTCTCACGCTGCGCTTCGGGAGACAGCGATAGGGGGGACAGNTAGAAAGTGTTACCGTGCAGAAAGGGGATTGAAAGGAAAGGGAAAACCACAGCCAACCTCTTTGCTACGCTTGGGCAGCAAAAACGGCGTTTTTCCACGGGGACAGTAAAAAAGAACCAGCCCTGCCACTTGCCCCCAAATGCTAATTTCATCCCAGGTGGCTGGCCCAGCACGGGGCTAAACTGATCCCCGCAGGATGTTTCGCCCAGTCCTGAAGCCTCTCTGAGCAGTCCCTGCAGCCCCCCTGCGCTTTACCACTGGGGATCTCCCCGTTTTCCAGCCCCTGTCACCCAAACTGCCCCCTCTCCCTCCCTGCCCACAGGATGGGTGCTGGGCAGGGGCACCCTGGGCACCTACACCCGTCCTGGCCACGTGCAGGTGTAGCCCGGGTTCACCTGGACAAGGTCTCGTCCACCATCAGCACCGGCTGAGAAATGCCAGAATTGCCTCGCACTCCCACGCAGCTTCACAGCACAAAATTAAACCTGAAACAGGAGCCAGAAACTCCAGTGGCAGCAGAAAATTATTTTTTTATTTTCCCCCTTTCCTTAAAACATGTGAAAGCAAATTGATTTCTTTAGGCCAGAGCCCAAGAGAAAAATTAAACCCCTTTCCCAGAAGGTTGTGCCAGATGCTCTCTCCATCATCCTGCAGGAATGTCTAGGGTACCTCTGGAAAAAGTCTGAAGGAAAGGTGCAGGAGTCCAAGGTGGAGGGGACAGGGTGGGAGGAAAACCTCCCAAATTACTTTATCAAGCTTAGAAAATGTAAATAGGGATTTTGGAGTAACATTTTGAAGAGCATCTTCAGGGCCCTGGGGCTTTGTCAAGGGAAAACACGGGTAGGTAGGACCCTCATGCTGGACTTCAGGTGACAAGTTACGAGGCTAACACCCATTAGGTTTTTTATATTTCTTAATTTTGTCTGCTCATTAGTGTGCAAAGTAGAAAGTTCATCACCCTGTCCTGAGCAGAGGGAATATGAATAGGATCATGAAAACAAACAGGACTTGCTCCATGCAAACAACCGGAACACCATCCTGGTTCCAGTTTCCTGGCACTACCTGTGTGATGTTTGCATTAATTGATTGCATTAATTGATGCACTTTGTCATGGGAAGGAGCTGACGCTCACTCATTAAAGGGAGCACCTGTGGTTACACTTTTGGGATGCACACACCCACAGCCTGTGATTTGTCCAGAGCTCAGCATGCCTCTGGTGAGCACATGGAGGGCAATTTCCAGTCAGGGGGTGTTGTCGCCCTGATTTTTTCAGCCTTCTCTTCTGTTTCACAGTTTCATGTTTTGGGTTCTTTCTCACACTCTGGTCTGTAAACACGGGCAAATGTTTATCATAACTTCCAGATAGTTTTCATTCTTTGTCTTAGAGCTATGGACAGCTGATGGACAGTTGTCTTAACCAATGGGATGGGGAGAGGCGTCAACCTTCTCCCCCAGTCCCTGGCCTTTGTAGAAATACTGTATAATGGAGTCAGACTTTTAAATAAACGTAGTTTTTAGTTCATGCCTTCTGATAAAAGTGTAAGTGTGTGTTTGTATGTGTGTGACGAACTACTTCAGGGTGTCACCCTCCCGGGACTTTGCTTAGTCCGTGCCACCACCACAAACACGCTGCAGTTCCACCTTGGCCACCTGGCACCTTCCTGGTGGCCATCATGAGAGAAGAGGGGGTAGGTGGCAGCAGCTTGGAAGATGCAGCCCTTGGCACCTCTGAAAGCCAAGCAAAGCCCAAGACAAAAGGATTTGGAGAGCCGTGCTCATTAGAGAAAGAAGTGAGGTGTTTTTGCCTTGTGGATGTGAGCTTCTATTCATGGTTCCTCATTAGGGCTCAAACAACCTGTGGACCTATCCCAACTTGGGCTGGCAGTATCTGTGCTCCTATCATCTTGGAGCTGTGCATTGGGCAGGTCACTCGAGGGAAAAAAAAGAAAACAAAATCCCATGCAATTATAAACTGAGCCCTTCCTTGTGCTCAGTCTCAGCTCAGCGGATGCTCTCCTGGGGTGACCCAAGTCACTGACCTGGCCCTTCCGCCCTCTTCCCATTCACTCCAAAGGCTGGACAAAGCCAATACCAAGGGATTTTAATTAAAACTCCTTTCCACCCACAATGGTGGGCATTGAGTCTGTTAATTGCAGAGCAGACAGTCTCTCGGTGAACCAGAGACTGTCCAGTTGGCCAGTGGAGCCCTTCCAAGTCAAGAGTTGGGAACATTAGTGCTGAGCACAAGAAGGGTCTTTCATGGTAAGGACACGTACAAAACAAGGTGAATGGTCATCATCATCATCATTAAGAGGCAAAAAAATGGGAAGAACATTTTCTTCTGCTGAGTAAGGGTGGAAACTGAGCTTGGAGCACATCTCTGCCATGTTGTAAAAGACAAACATCCGACCCTCACGACAAATTCACCCGTGGCACAACCAGGACTGTTAATTTCTTTTGTACTCTCTCCACTCTTTACATTTCCTAGGGAAAGATGTTCAGGTTTGTATCTGCTGTTTCACTGGAGGTATTTGGAAGCTCTTGCCATGAAGGCCCTAAGATCAACGGAGAGGCTTTATGACACCTGAGTCATATAAGGATGCATCTCCCTTTTTCATGACAGCATTGAGGCAGTGCCTCTCAGGTGCTGTGAGATCCACAGACAGTCAGAAGCCCTTCTCTGATACTTCCATACAGAGCAAAGTCCTATCTTATTGTGTGTTGTTGCTCCTCAAGCTCAAAGATGTCGTGTTCTATAGTGCTGCTCTTCAGATCATTCTAGTTGCTCATGTATTTCAGGTAACCCATTTCTCTTTTTAACACCCAGTACTTCCAGTGCTGTTGATACCCCCTCAGCTCTGCCTCGTTCTCACAGCTCAACACTGCTCTTCTGCTTTTTTGGGTCATTCACAGAAATATGAAACAAGCCAGGCCCTGAAGCTGACGTTTGGGTGGGTTCAGGGGAAACCTTCCCTTTGCCTGACAGTTCCCCCTGCAGCTCCAGCCTTGGCTGCCTGATATGCAGCCAGCCCAGAGCCACCTTCATCCCGCTCTCCAGCCACACTCAGGTCATTTCATACTTCAGAATCCTTTGGAGATGTTGCAGCATTCCCTGAAGGAGAACAGTTTGGCTCCTTCAGCTCAGTTCAGCCATCCACAGCAAGGACAGGCACCCTCTGCAGCAGAGGATGGGATTTGGTGGGATGTCGGAGGTGTCAAAGCCAGGTTGGATGGGGCATTGAGGAAGTTGCTCCAGTGGGAGGTGTCCCTGCCCAAGGCAGGGGGGTTGGACTAGGTGATCTCTAAGGCCCCAAACCACTCTGTGATGGTATGAAAGGAAATCTTCTAGCTATGAAATTTCTCCCCCAAAACAACCCGAGGTTTGAGGCTGTTTGCTGCTGCAGCACTCAGCTCTTACAGCGTGCAGAAACCCCACGGTTGGCCATGCCAGGAAAGAGCATAATTTCCCTCCCAGTAACAGCCCACCTGGGCTGGACACCACCCAGCTACCAAACCCACCTTCCTCGGGCCATCCACACATTAGGCTGATTATAATTACCTGCCAGCCTAATTGCACCCTTTTCCGAGGAGAAAGGGAGATGCTGAGCATGGCTGGGAAGCTACAGTAATAAGAGGGATATTTTTATAACCTGTACTGAGTGCCTCAAATCAAGAGAGCAGAGCCAGGCACGCAAAAAGCCATGGTGTGTATCTAAAGCACCCTGATCTTGCTCCTCACAGCTAAACAGTAGCAGCAGCAGCAGCACAATTCACTTGGCAGACAGAAAAACCCCAGCTCTGCCTTCATGGTCTGGGTGGCAGGATTTAAAAGATGTGTTGGTTTGCTTGCTCAGAGTTTAAGCCTGGTTTTGCTGGGCAGCACAGGAAAATGAAATGCTCTTTAGCAACAGCACTAGAAAATTCACCTTGAAGATAAAAAGGCCCCTCCTCTCCATTTCCAAGCATGGCTTCAGGAGACCATAATTTGGTCTTTTTGCCCTAAAATCATTGCCAGCTTTCCCCTGGAAAACAACCCCAGTGTATTTGTAATTGAAGGATGTTGACTGGAGGATGAAAACAAGCTGCTAAGGAAAGTTTTTGCTTTCAAATGCTACAGCTTTGTTCTTTGGAAACTTTCTCTTTTCCATGTTCTCCTTCCCAGCCAATTCACATTTTTGTTTCAATATTTACAGGGCCAGCCAGGCACTTGTGTGCGGAGCTGTTGTTAGTGTGTCATGGATAGCAACACATACCTAAGGGAAGAAGTCAACATTTGCTGGAAACGGGCCTGGCTGAACTCCCTTTCCCCCTCCCTCATCCCAATGGCCCCCAGCTTTGGAAAAGTTTTCCTCCAACTCTGAACTCGCTTGGCCCCAACTGCTATAAATAGTCAGAACAAAACCTCCCGGGCCAAATGCCCCGAGTGTTTCGAAAGCTTTGATCCTGCGCTGCTCTTTGAGAGCTGGAGCCTTTTCCACTCGTGCAGCTGGAGCTGATATTGCTGCTCCAAGCAGGGGCAGGGAGAGCCATCCATGGGGCTGGGAAGGGGTGGGAATCCTGTGTGAACCCCCAGTGCAGACCCTCCTCACCTCTCCCAAGGTGACGCAGCATCAGAGAAGGAGCAGGAGACAGAAGCTGAACTGGAGCCATGATACTGGTCTCTAGCCCAGGAGCCTTCCAGCATGGAAAAGGGGCTTCCTAGGAGGTTGGGGAGGGCCTATTGACAAGGACATTGAGTCATAGGACAAGGGGCAATGATTTTAAACTGACAGAGGGCAGGCTTAGATTGGATGTTGGGAAGAAATTCTTTATTCAGAGAGTGGTGAAGCACTGACGTAGGTTGCCCAAAGATGTTGTGGATGCTCCATCCCTTGAAGTGTTCAAGGCCAGGCTGGATGGGGCTTGGAATAACCTGGTCTAGGGGAAGGTGTCCCTGCCCATGGGCTAGAAGATCTTCAAGGTCCTTTCTAATTCAAATCATTCAATGATTCCATGAATCCCTCTGAGGAGAGCCATCCCTCAGCCAGGGGTGGTAAGCAAACCCTCCTCCTCCTCGCTCCCACCACCGGGTTTGTGTTCTGTCCCCGCTGTCCTGCGGGTTGAGGGTGCTTTGCTTCCCCATTCCTCCCTCTGGGTGTGCCTGGCCTTTGTGCCTTGGCACTGCTTGCCTTGGCCAGAGATAGAAGTGGCAAGACACAAACATCAGGGAGCAAAAAAAAAAAAACAACCAAAGAAACAAAACAGAAAAAGGGCTGCTCTTGCAGTATTCCCAACCCATCAAGCCCAGAGCGGGAATCCTACGAGAAAGCCGGCTCTCACAAAACCCCAGGCCAAGAGGTTTGAAAAAGCAGTCCCAGGATTTGCATCCTCCCTGCCACCAAGATCCCGAGGGTTTTGGAGGAGCAGAGCTCAGGCAATTGCAAGGGTGCTCAGCAGCCAAAACAGGCACCCAGGCACGCTGCTCCTCAGGGCAGCACCTCCTTTCCTCCCTGCATTTCCATGGGTTTGTGTGGGTACCTCAGAGCCCCCACATCCCAGCCGGGAAAGCAGCTTTTGGCCTGTGGCTTTTCCCCTGCCTCAGCTCTCCCTTTTAGGAGCAGAAACCAGCAACACCAGTGCACAGAGCAGCACAAGGCTTGTGGCAGGGCTGGGGCAGGGCAGCTCAGGATAGCTCACCAGCAGTGCCCTGGGAGAGAGGGGACTTCACTGCCCACCATGGCTGGCAGGACAGGGGTACGGCACCAAACCATGCTCCCTCCATGTTCCTTCCGCAGCAATAGTGTTTCTGAGGAGTTTTGCTGCATCTTCACACTAGCCTTTCCCCCAGCCAAGTGACTTCAGGGTGGCTACAGGACACTTTGTTCCCATGCAAACCCCACTTGAAACTGCTTGGAAAAGTTGCAAACCCCACCAGCGAGTGTGTGCCCCCTGCCTTGTCACCTTGGAGGAGGAAAGCAATGATGAAATCATGGTGCTCTAGGGATTTAGGGGAGCTGGCATGGGTTTGGGCCGTGTCTCTGAGGAGCCAGCTTAGCTAATCCTGTGTTGGGAAAGGGCTGAGGTCAGCCCCATTGCCCTCTGTCACTGGCAGGGATCAGTATGGGGGCAAGAGAGCCTGGAAATTATTTCTCAAGGGAAATGATAAATGAAGTAGCCCAGCTTTAAGGGAGCACTGGAAACCCCCAGACAGACTCCATTGCAGAGAGGAACAGAGCCTGAGCTGTTCCTCACCCTGATGCACCCCACGGTGGGTCAGCCAGCGCTCAGTCCTGCTGCCTGGGACTGTGCCTTGTGGGGTAGCTGGGCGGGCGACACCCAGCCCGAGCAGTGGCCACACAGTGTCCAGCCTGGTGTCACTTTGGAGAATCCATCCCAGGCTCTTCAAGCTCCTAGGACTCATCACCTGAATCCTGCCGGGGAGTTTTGCCCCCATTTCCCCGCTCCTCAGCACCACAGGGCAACCCTCAGGAGGGCTGCAGCACCCAGAACCCACCCTGGGTGGGCTCCCATCGCCTCCTGCCCCCCAGCCCGGGGCACCCCGGATGGGGCGGCTGCTCCCCAGGGGAACAGGCTGTCCCGCGGGGGGTTTGGCAGCGCGCTGCCTCCGAGGCGAGAGCTGGCTCGGGGCTTTGTTTTATGTCCTGTTTATCCTGCCCAGAGAAACAGAGGAGTTCAGTGTGCAGGAATCTCGCGTCCTCGCCCTGCTCCCCCGCCGCATGAAAGCTGCTGAGCAAACAGGAGAGAATCAAAGGCGGCTGCGCCCCGCTGGGTTTCCGCACCGCCCGCCCCGCTGCCAGCTCTTACATAAGCTCGGCCCGGGGCTGCGCTCGGGGCTTTTTCCTTGTAAAGCAAGCAGCCATCCCAGCAAAGACCCTGCAGCTGTGCTAAGCCCTCTGCTCATCGGGGAGCACCTCCTCTTAGGGTTTCTGCCCCCTCGATGCACAGCCGGGGTACACTCAGCTGGGTGGTGGCACAGTGCGAGGGGACGAGCCAAGCTGGGCTCTCCCAAGAGAATCCGGCACTCCCCAGACTCAGCACAGCCCCATCACTTCATCTGATCTCGTCTCAACAGCTCTGGTATCCCCAGCATTAGAATGACATGGCACTAGCCTGAGGAGGCCTGTGAAGTTGATAAGTGCATCTCCCATCTGGAGACAGGCTGAGAAAGTTAGGTTTGTTCAGCCTGGAGAAGAGAAGGTGGCATGGACACCTCACAGCACCTTCCAGTGTCTGAAGGCACCTACAGGGAAGGTGAGGAGGGACTCGGCTTAAGGAATCGTAGTGACAGCACAAGGGGGAATGGGTACAAATTGAAAGACAGCAGGGTTAGGTGGGATATTAGGAAGAAATTTTTCCCCTTGAGGATGGTGAAGTCCTCATTGTCCAAGGAATTGTCCAAGGCCAGGCTGGACGTGGCTCTGGGTGTCCCTGCCCATGGCAGGGTGTTGGAACTAAATGATCTTTGCTGTCCCTACCAACCCAAACCATTCTGGGATTCTCTGATTCATCTCATCTCACCCTCTCCAAGACTCAGCATTGGGACGTCTCACCTTACCTTGCTGGAAAAAGAAGGGGCTTTGTCCCAAATCTGCTCCCTCTCTCCTCTGCTCCCAGACCATCTCAGGTTTGTCACCGCTGGCCTGGGTGTGTGACCTTTCCACCAAGCTCAGCCTGAAGCACCAGAGCATCTTGATCCGGTCATCTCTGGCTGTCAGGCAGTCCCCAGCTGTCCCCAAAGCCGTGCCCTGCGTGGGTTATGAGGATTCATTTCCCCAGCTCTCCTGGGCATGACCTCTCAGCAGAACAGGAATGAAAACCCTGTGGATATAAAAACACAGAGAATATTAAATCCTCTACATCTGTGCCCTTCACCACCAGCCATGGCCTCAGCTTCCCCTCCAGCACAAGGTCATCCTCTGATTTGGCAAGGTGACAGCTGCCAAAGGAGGATAAGGAAGAATGATGTCACCCTACCTTCTCTTTCATCCCTGCCTCCTCTCCCTGCCCTGTCTGTGTGACTTTCACTATGAGAAAAGGAAGAAAGAAGAGTTTCATGTTTTGAGAGGTCCCTGGGAGTCAGGGCATGAGCAGAGGTGGCTCTGAGGGGCCCCTTGCCCCCACACCAGTCCCCCAGCCTTGTGGGGTACTCCAGGAACAGCTCCTCAGACCCTCCAACTCTGCCTAGACCTGCCATCTGTCCATCTCCAGCAACACTCTATCATCCTCAACCATGCAAAAATATTCCTACTCTCTACATTTTTAAACTCTGTTTAATTGTCGCCCTGATTTTTTCAGCCTTCTCTTCTGTTTCACAGTCTCATGTTTTGGGTTCTTTCTCACGCTCTGGTCTGTAAACACAGACAATGTTATTGTGTAGTGTCAAGGAAAGTTTTTCATGCCTGTTCTTAGAGCTATGGACAGCTGATGGACAGTTGTCTTGACCAATGGGATGGGGAGAGGTGTCAACCTTCTCCCCCAATCCCTGGCCTTTGTAGATATGATATATATGGAGTCAGACTTTCAAATAAAGTAGGTTTTAGTTCATGCCTTCTGATCAAAGTGTGAGTGTGCGTTTGTGTGTGTGTGACAAACTACGTCATTTAATAATTTCTAATTGAAAGCAATTTTAAAAGCCTCAAAATGCCATTTTCTCAGGGTTCGCCATCATTTAAACTGAACAGCACACAGCCCTGTTTATCTGCATGCTCCCTGGGCCCTCAATAGGGAACTCCTCACTTTCCAGTATGCACAGCAGAGGAATGAAATCAAATTAACTCATACTTGGAGCAGCGGCAGGATCGGGCAAATCCTGGCTTGGCTCTCTCTCTTTAGACTACATCTTGCAAACAGAAGGGCTGGAAACAATTTTGCTTTAATTGCTTTTTAAAATGCAGCCAGCAGATGGTTTGGTAACCCGAATTCACGACTTTCCACAGCTCCAGGCTGCTGGCTTGGGAACCGAAGCCAAGAAGAAGCCAGGTAGAGAGGGACTCATCCTGCCTGCTTTACCAAAGTGCTGGCCAGAATGCCAGGATTGTCCGGGCTGGCCCAGAGGGACAACTCACAATTGTCAGGGCCACCTTGGCACAGAAACACTCTGGGTAAGCCTGGAGAACCCAGGGGTGCATAACATGGGCCACAGCTTCCTTGGAGAGCATGGCATGGTCTCTCCATGGCACGGGAGACACGGCCTGACGGGGGACATTCCTTTGTCCCTTTGTCCCTGGGGGCTGTTCCCATCGACCCATGCCCAAAAGCATCCAAACTGCTCCTGAAAGCTCGCACATCAGTCCTTTTCTTGCTGGCTCTCTCCCTGAACTGCGGTGTGACTTCCCACTTGTGCCCGCACTTCTCTGTGCCAGTGTCCATGATGTCTCCATGCCAAACAAACTGGGAATGCTGACCGCCAGTCCCACACGCCAGCGGCAGACCTGTGCACCACAGCAGGGTTTTAACACCCGCAGGCTGACCCTCCTGACCCTGGAGGTTTATCCTTCACATGACATTCCCACCTCTCCATGAACACCCAAGGTGTTCAGTGTCCCACAGTTCGCAGCCCCAGTGCTCTGCCCCAAAGCAGCCCCATCAAAGAGCAGAAGAACTAAGTCCATCCAGAAAACCTCACAAACATCTCGTGAAGCTGGGTTGTTTTTCTCTTACCAAGTAATTTGAAATTCTTGGAAGGCAATCAGGAAAGTACAAAGTATTCCAGCTCAGGACAGCCTGGGACTCATTCCTTAGAGGCACAATGGTTGTTTACTCAATCTCTCATACATTAATATCTAAAAATTCATGAGTTCAATTGTAAACAAGAAGTACTGGCTTTACGGTGGTGTCTATTTAACAATAGTGGTTCCAGCCTGAATGCTGATTTCCTTGTTATCCTTCTCTTAATCTGGCTATCAGAGGGTTGAGAGCTTGCAAAATTATGGGAAATATTTCAAGCCCATTTATTTCTGGTTTTGAAAAGCATCCCTCTGAAACCCAAGGCCAAAGAGAGACTATTTCAAATCAACATTGGAGAGCACAGGCAGGGAGAGGAGCTGTTTGTGCCAGCACTGTCCTCTGGCTCAGGAACAAATGAGGAAAAAGCCGGCCATGGATACATCTGTGCTGGAAATCGGGAGATGATTCCTGAGTGTCGAGAGGGAGGGTCCCCAAGGCAGTCACCTAAGGGGACCAGCAATCAGGTGTGCTGGCCAACAGCAGCTGAACATGAAGCCAGGTGGGCAAGAAGGCCAAGGGCACCTGGACTGTGCCAGCCACAGTGTGACCAGCAGGCCCAGGGCAGGGATTGTCCCCCTGTGCTGGGCACTGCTGAGGCCACACCTCAGATCCTGTGTCCAGTTCTGGGCCTCTCACTGCAAGAAGGACATTGAGGGGCTGGAGCGTGTCCAGAGAAGGGGACAGAGCTGAAGAAGGGTCTGGAGCGCCAGAAAAGGAGGCTCAGGGGGGACCTTGTCACTCTCTACAACTCCCTGACAGGAGACTGTGGCCAGGTGGGGATTGGTCTCTTTTTCCAGGTAACAACAATAGAACAAGAGAAAATGGCCTCAAGACACACCAGGTTCACATTGGATATTAGGAAAAATTTCTTCGTGAAAAGGGTTGTCAGGGAGTAAAACAGGCTGCTCAGGGAACTGATGGAGTCACCATTACTGGAGGTATTTAAAGGAGTGTAGACAAGGCACCTGGGGACATGGTTGATGACCTTAAAGGTCTTTTCCAATTTAAGCAATTCTTTGATTCCATCTGCAAGATGGAGATGGTCCGGAGCTCATTGGAGCTCCCCTCCCCTTCCATCTTTACTGACTGGCACTGGCACTGCCACAGCCTCTTCTCATGGCAGGTCTGTGTAGCCTTGACCTCCCCAGCTGGTCCCCCTTACAGACCTCTCTCCCTTTTGGGTCTAACACTTTTCCTGTGGCCTCCAGGAGGTTCACTGGGACATGCATGGATAAGCTGGCAGCATTTCCCAGCTCCTTTACAGTCCTACATGAGCACACTTCTGTTTCAGGCATTAATTGTGCCAGGGAACGTGGTTTTAGCTCAGCTTTCTCATCTCTCCTGAGCAACACCGACTTGTTGAACAGGATGAGAGCCACCCCTCTGCTTGCAGAGTCAGAGAGGATCAGTCACCTCCACCTCGAGGATTTCTCGCACTTGTGCAGAACTCAGACACCTCCACACAAGCCCCTGCTCCAAAAGGGTGAGGGGAAACAAGGCAGAGAGCACTTCCATGGGTGATTAGGGCTGTGTGTGATTCCCCAGCTGGTTGTTCCAGGGAGAGAGCCCTGCAGCAGCTTAATCTCAAGAACTGCAGGAGGAGGAGAAGGAAGATTCCTTGACATTCGTATATCTTTATCTTTGCTGCTGTCAAAGGGCAATAGCTGAGATTGCAGTGTCTTGGAAAGCCTCCACGAAAGCTATCTCAAGGACATCAACAAGTCTGGAAACCACCTTCACTCTCTTGATAAAGGTTTCAGTCAGCGAAGGCACTCCAAGGCAGGTTCCCAGGCAGTGATCACTTCCTACTGGCTGGAAATACATCAGTTGACGTTTGGGCTGGCTCAGCCCACAGCTACCTGGTGGAGGTGCACATGCCTGGTCTCCTGCCGGGGTTCAGCCCTGCAGGAACCAGCCAGACTGGTGGGGGTGACGGGGCGGTCACCCAAGCACTGCCAACTCGCCATCCAACAGCTCTCAGACACGCCCTGATTTCAACCAGGGAAGAAACCCAAGGGGAAACATTCCAGAATTCAATCACTCTCCCTTCCTGCCCCATGAAAGGCAGCAGGACATTCTATCCAAGAAATTCCATGAGTCTTTGATCTTCCCTGCTGACTCTGCAGCCAGAGACCCCCAGCAAGGAGAAGTCACTGCTGCATCAAAACCTGCAGTGCTGCGGCAATACAAGAGGTAGCATCTGGCTCCCCGTTCACTCCAGCAAAGAGCTACTTCCATAGGCACCAGGGGAACATCCACTTCGGGACATTTATCTCTGTGTTTGCACACAATTGCTCCCGTTGGAAGAGCCCAAAGCCTCCAAACAGCCCACACCTCACCAAGGAGGGCACCGTCTGCACCAAACCCAGCTGGGACCATGCTGATGCGCCTTCAGGCTGGTAAATACCCTGTTAAATACCCATATATAAGTTATAGGTATAAATATCCCCCTCAGGCCATGGTGGGAAAGGCTCCTTCTGCTCCTGCATGGCCTCGGGGAACCATCCGGGAGCTCCTCCCTGACCGCCTGCAGTGACCACAGCAGAGCACAAAGCCAAACTGCTTTTATGGCTTTGCCCAGATCCCCGGCTCTCGCCCATCCTGCCCGCCAGCCAGTCCATCCCAGAAGGCAGCTCCCTGTTTGTCTTGGATCACCTTCTGCCAGAGCAGAGCTTTCCACAGCACGGCTCTTCTGTGCTGCCCGAGGGCGGATTTCCTGCCGTTTGATCTAAATTTTCCTGTCGTTTCACCGAATGCCTCCTGATTTCCTCCATCAGGCCCCATCTTTCCATCAGGGAGGCGGTCCTGCAGCCCGGAGCTCTTTGGCAGGGAGCTGGGGGCCAGGTTTGGTGGTCAATGAGCAAATACTGCTGGAGCGGTGTAAAAGACCTTCCCTCCCTCCCTTCCCGGATGGATTAAGCATGGACACGCAGTGCCCTCTGCTGATCTGGCTGCCGAGGGAGATGCGGGAAGAGCAGCATCCAGGCAGCTTTGCAAAGCTCTGAAGGGGCAGCCGAGCCTCCAGTTCACCCAGGAGCTCTCCACTGGCAAGGCAGGAGCAGCACATTCCTCTGCTGCTGAACGGGTGTTTGTCACAGCTCATGGACCTGTTTGAGGGCCAGGCTGGTACAAGAGGTCCAGGTTGTCCCATTTCCATCTTCATACCTGCAGGTTGTAGCTACACCTAGAGAAGCCAGGATATCTTGGGCAGGTTGCCCAGAAAGGCTGTGGCTGCCCCATCCTGGGAAGTGTTCAAGGCCAGGTGGGACGGGGCTTGGAGAAACCTGGGACAGTGAATGGCATCTCTGCCCATGGCAGGGGGATAGGAACGGGATGACCTTTCAGGCCCTTCCAACCCAAACCATTCTGTGATCCTCTGATCTGCACTGCGCTCTGCAGTCCCACTCGCTGAGCACTGCTCCCCTTCCCCAAGCAACGGGGAGAGGGACAACCTGGAGAGATGGGCACAGCATTAAGGAGAGAGGATCCAATCTGGGAGACACTTCCCTTTCTCCTTGAGCAGAGGCTCCCTTTCTCAAAGAAAATGAGCTGCTTTACCTTGAAATAGTGGAAACCAGCAGCCTCACAGGGAGGACAGGCTGGTGATCCAAACTATCCCAGGGAGCAAAGGATCCTTACTGGGAACTGCATGAAATCATGTGTGAAACAGTCACTGCCCATACCAGGACCTCATAAATTCCTGCTCCTGCTACAGAAGCCTTCCTGGGAGCCCCAAGACAGACATTACTTAAACAAAAGGACAGGAAGGTCCCTTGCAATGTTTGTGTTTGCAGGACTGGAGGCCGGGGCAGCTGCAGCCCAGCATTGTTACCTGCAAGTCCATTATCAGTGGATTTAGCACTGCAAGGAGAATTCGGTGTACAAGTGCCTCTGACAACCTCTCCTGAGCCAGCCAAGGGAACTGCAGAGCAAGGACATCTTCCTGCTCCAAACTCGGGCAAAGAACATCCCAACTGATTTGGCTGGAGTTGGCAGAGCCCCTGGATCCCCACCACTGCACCAAAGCAAACCTAGAGCTGCTCCTGCAGCAGCACCCATGGGGCTGGCAGGATGCCCGCAGCTCAGAGGAGCTCACACTGGAAGAAACCACTTTGTTTTTCTTTTCCTCAAACCCTCCCCAACTCACTAGAGGCAGAAAAGCTCCAAGTGAGGTTTAAAGGGCACAACACGGGCAGCAAAGTCCACTCCTGGTTAATAGGATTCACTCTAGGAGATAAGGTTTGTTTGCATCTGCAGAGTGATAGGGGTTTATAACACTGGCAGCAATCTGACCCCCCAGCAGGTGTGGTGTACGTGGCACAAGCAATGTCCAGCCTGACAGGCATCTCCTGGTCTGGGGCTCCTTCCCCTGACTGCAAGGACTGCACATTGCTTATCTCTGAACATCTCTGCCAGATGCAGTGCATTCCGTTTGTATTGCTTTCCCCTCTCCTCTGATTTTTCCAGGTGATCAAGTGACAAAGGGCCTGGCTCAGTTTGTACTTTATTCCAAGGCAGGGTCTCCTTCCTCCTTGTTTGTAGCCATGGCTGCCAGTCCCCTTCTGCAGGTGCCCACACCCCCTCTGCCATCAGTCCCCGATTGTTCCATCCCACACTCGTCATTCTCCAGGACAGAGGAGCCCTCTGAGCCTCCACACTGTGCCCTGGTCTCCTGGGAGCTCCTCTGGCTGACACAAGTGACACATCTACGGGTGTCAAGCCAAGACTCTCCTGGAAAACTCAAATCATAATTGCAGAGGGGAGGAGCACATAAAACCACACAGAGCATCAACACGGAGGCCAGCCCCAAAACCTCAGTGCCTCTCTCAGGACCTCTGGTTCAGTCTGACCTCTCTTTCTTGAGCGCTGTTCACCACATTTCATGGATGTGTCAGCCCAGGACAGTCCTCCTCCCAAAATGCAGCTGCTATTGCAGCAAAGCCTGGCCACCATCTAATGAATGACAATAATGCCTTGTGTTAGGTAAAGAAAACAGAATCACACAAATTCTTCTGAGAGGAGGAAATTAAGCTCAGAACACACAGACCTGATGCCTCCTGGCATAAAGCCTTCATTTTCTTAAGGAGCACCCCAAACCCAGCACCTTCCAAGGTACTCACACCCTTTAGCAGAGCCAAGGATACAGCTAGGAGTGGGTGAGGGGACACCATGAGGACACCACTGCCATGACCCACAAAGCCTTTTGCCAAAGCCACACCTGGCCCATGTGTGCTGAGAGTGCACTGCCAGCATCTCTGTGGCTGTACCTGATGGGGAGGTACCTGACCAGGACAATGGCCTCTGCTCTCTGCATTGCATTCTCCTGTTATCTCACACCTGCTGCAAAGTGCTGACTGAAGGAATGCTGAGTCAGGAGCGCTCAGATGGAGGGAATTAATTTGGTTTTTAGCACCTGCATGGCCCTGTGCCAACTGGAAGCATTGTAGTTTGGGGAGCAGAGGATGTGTAACCCAGTGCCTTGCACCCTGAGGAGCAGCCTCCAAACCACAATGAAATATGCTGGATCCAGGCAATGGGGAGGTCAAGGGGACCCACAGTGACCCTTTAGGCAACTCAGAATTATTTCTTAGCACCTTCTGGCCTCTCCTTCCCAGGCCTGTGATGAGGTGCCTTGGCTGCTGGTGGTTCTTATAGTGGTAAGAGCTGCCAGCCCTGTGTTTTGTGCCACTGATGCAGTCACCAGCATGTTGTCAGCTCAGAGAAGTCAACAAAACCCACGGCCATACCTCAGGACCATGCCCCAAGCAGGCACACAACTCCCATTTCCCTGAGCTCAGCAGTCCCACCTGATAAAAGATGAGTTGGAGCTGCTCGGAGAAAAGAAGAAAACATTTCCAAAGCTGCCTGTGTTCCCATCAGATAAAGAGTGCATGGCACAAAGTCCTTGAGGTGACTCTGGGATACCACCAAGCCAGGCAGCGACAGGGAACACCCATCTTCCCATCCCACCGGGGCTGTGTGGGGCACAGGGAGGAGATGTGGCCATCCAAACCTCCCAGCGGCTGCGTCTGGAAAACACCTGCTGGCACTGGGTGAGTCAGAGGGACGAGGCACAACACCCTGCCAGAGGTCACACCCCAGCCATGCCACGGCTCAGCGCTGGGAGCAGCTTCACCCTGCTGCTAAAACAGCAGCTGACCTGCTCCAGTACCACTCACTGGCACTGCTCGCTGCCTCAGCCTCTCCCGCTGTCAAAATCACTCCATCCCGAGGCCTGGGCTCTTTTACATCTGAGCTGCTCCAGCTGTGAGCAACCCACAGCAGCCTCTGCGGGGCTGGGGAGGGAGCGGGCAGAAAGGAGTGTCCCTACCTGTTCCCTTGCTCACCTGTCCCGCCTGGGTGGCCGTGAGGAGCAGGGACCCACAGTAGCCCGGGGCCAAGGGGCGCCTCCACCAGACACCCAAGGCTCCCAGAGACCCAGCTAAAGGCCCTGGACCCACCACCAGCCTTTGTCTCCCGTCTCCAAGCTGTCAGTGCTCTGTCAGCGCAGCAAGCATCTCCCCGCGTCCCTGCGGTTCCGGCAGGGCGACATTGCCATCTGCTGCCTGCTGCTCGGCAGGACACGCCGGCTTGGCTCTGTCCCCCGGCCTTGGCCCTCCTCCAGGCGCCGCTGCGGGAAGGGAGCCCCGGCCCGCCGGGGACTGGCCCTGCGGGGACCCCCCAGTGTCACCAGCTCGGGGACAGCACCCACGCCACCAGCTCCACACCGAGCTCCCGGCTCCGGCCCGGCACAAGGAGCACGAGGCAGCGCTGCTTCATCCCAGCCCATCGCTCCAGGTCTGTCCCGCTGCAGGGAGCATGGCCGGAATGCCGTTCGAGGAACGTGCCACCAGCCCAGCAGCACAGGGACAGTGTCCCAAACTAGGGGCCTGTCCCCTGCGACAGCCCAGCTTCCATAGCCATGGAATGGTGTGGCATGGAAGGGGCTTCTTCAATGCCCTCTGGTCCAACCACTCTACAACCAGCAGGGGCATCTTCAGCTGGGTCAGGTTGCTCAGAGCCCTCAACCTGACCCTGGATGTCTCCAGGGATGTGGCATCCACCCCATTTCAGGGGAACCTGTGCCAGCGTTTCACTCCCCTCCAGTGTTTTACCACCCTCATGCTCTGAGCTGCTGTGCCACGACCCTGCCCTTGGCTCTGCTGGTGACTCAGGCACCACATGGGAACACACACAGCTCCGGCTCTTCAGCCTTGGGCTCTTCATCTGGAAGCACAAAGATGGTATTTTTTTACTCACAGCCACACTGAGAGATGTTCACTTATTTTAAACTTGAAAGCACCTACATATTGTTTCTACAGCTTGAGATAGGAGATGCCACCAAAGGGAGGAGAAGAGTAGTAATTATCTGCAGTTCAGAAGTTCAGCCTTCAGAGGAGGAATTGGGCTCCCAGCTATACTTGCCACATGTTTTTAAGCTGAGCTTTTGAAAGAAGCTGTGCATTTTATAATTGAGATTGCCCACCTGACACATGAGCTTTCCACATCACTCCTGGGTTTATAGGTTATGGACACAGACCAAGGCTGATGGTGTCCAAGAGGGACAGAGCCATGGAAGCGCCACAGGGGAAACTCTAATGTCAAAGGATGCAATCCTCATATCAATTCCCACTTTATATCTGAACAGCAGCTGGATCCACTGAAGTGAGACCTGCTAAAATACAGTGCTTGAGGAACAGCCAAGCCCAAAGCCTAATGGCTGTACTTTGAAATGTGCTAGAGGATTTCCAGTTTGAAATCCATTAGTAGGAGCTGACACAATCAAGCGCTGAGCAATGGGACCCGGCCCCTAGAATGAGGGGTAAACAAATTGAAAGCAAGAAAGGACCCTGAATGGTGCAGCAGTGTCAGTATTAAAATAATCATAAAGAAAAAACTAAATTTAAGGTGTTTCTCCATCTCTAAAGAAGAGCAAATGCTTTTCTCTATGGGGATGGATATGTCTTCTGCTATCAGAAGTGACCACAACCTAAAGAGTCCATGTCACTTCCACCTTAGGGCTGCCCTGAGTTATCACAAGAGATGTGAACACCACTGAGGGCTGGACAGGTCATTTGGCAGCACGCTTTGGTGATGGTGTGCACATGGCCATGAGGGAAATGTCTGAAAGCAAAATCATCTTTCCCCCCCACCCCATCAAGGCTGGCACTGAGATTTGCTGTGCCATTCCTAAACACTGGAGTATTTATTTCCTACCTTTTCCTCCCAGGTGGCCTCAGATTTGCAGCCTGCCCAGTCTCCCCCAGCCAGATCCCAGTCTGCCCAGTTGCTGGTATGTGGATGTGTCACAGCCCCAGTGCAGCTGTGGCACAGGTGCCCAGGAGCTGGCCCTGGATAGGCTCAAAAAATCTCAGGAGAAATGTTCCAGCTGCCTTCTCCTAATGACCTGTGGGGTTGGGGGGGATCTCCCGACAGCCCCACAGGGAAGTCCAGCCAGGATTTCTTCTGCTCTGAGCCTGTGATTTGGTCTCCCATGTGCCTTTGTGTCTCTGACAGCTCCTGCAATGGGCCTGGGAGCAGCTTGGACAGGGTATGATTTGGATTTCCTCCCACTGTTGCTTCTCTGTGGGCAGGCAACATAGTGTTTATCCCATAACCTAATACTGGTAACTAGGGAAAATACCAGGCAGATCTCAGAGCAGTCCAGAGACTGCAAGGGAAAAGGAACAGCTTCACAAGGAAAAATAAAATTTAAAAAGAAACCAAAAAAAAACCAAAAAAAACCAGCACTCCCCTGTATGCTATATCTTTGGTAGCATCTCTTTCTTCTAAAATCATCATTTTCTCACCCAAGCTGTAGAATTTTATGGATTCCTAGTGTGCAGCATTCCATAAGGCTTTTCCTTGGCTCTGGGTTCAGCCCAGAGCTCTGATGTGGGTAGAACCAGCCCAGGAGAAAATGTTCCTCACAGACAATCAGGGAGGTTACTTTGCTGTATTTTCCCCTATTTCAAGAGGCTGAAGGGGAGAATGATAATCATCACAATTACCTTTTTCTTCTGCAGCATTTCTTGCTCTTCTGGAAAAGAGCTGGACATGGGGAGGGAATTCCCCACAGATACTCCAAAACACCCAGCATGGCTGGAGAGGGATCAGCAATGCCAGGATCCCAGGGCACCATGCCAGCCTGGAGCTATTTTGAGTGGCCTGTGCTGGAAAAGGAATTCCAGCCCTCCTCCCTGCTCTTTATGGCTTGTGAGCAGACCTCAGTGATCTGTCCCTGTCATGATGCTCCTCCTGCTGCAATGAGATGAACCTGATCTGTGCCCTGCAAATCCCTTCCCATGGCTTTCTCTTCTCTGATTTTTAGACGATTCCCATTTTGTGTTCAGTGACAGCTCTCTCATGGCCTCAAGTAATAGAATCATAGAACCATAGAACTGTTAAGGTTGGAAAAGCCCTTCAAGATCATCCAGTCCAACCATTAACCCAGCGCCCATCACTAAACCATGTCCCCAAGTACCACAGCTACACAAATTCTAAATCCCCCCCGGGATGGTGACTGTCACTGCTATATGGGACATGTCAAGCCTGTTCCAGTGCTTGACAAGCCTTTGAGGGAAGAAATTTTTCCTAATATCCCATCTAAATCTCCCCTGTTCTATTATTCCTCACCCCACTCTGCTTTGCAGCAATGCTGCCAAGACCCAGCAAACACTTTTTGGTGTGGTTGGATCCAGCACAACAGGAGGTTATAAAACTATTCAGAGGAGGATTCCAGGCTACTGGGAACAGGGATCCATTATTTTTATCACATCCAGGCAATAAATAATGGTTTCAGCCCCTTGGAGAGCAGCAGTGCCCTGCTGGAGCAGCCTCAAGGGTGTTCATGTCTGCCATCACTCAGCAATGACCTCCTGGCCCAGTTGGCTCCAGCTTCAGAGGGAAATGGATTTACACATCTCTGGTTTCCTGTGGGCATCACAGCATTGATTCCTACAAGTTACTGCATCTAAAGCTGCTTCCACGACATGGACTCTCATTTTCTGCAAGCAAATTTTCCAAGAGAGGGAAATCCAGGGGGAATGAGCACCTGGGGAGCTGGGAATGGGGATGGTGACAGCTTTGTCACACATCCATCTGGTGAGGTGAGTGGTGCTGTGCTCTGGACCATCTTTAAATGCTCTAACTGCAAAAAGGGGGTAATTCCCCCTTCCCACATGCTCTCCCAGCTCCTGGCAGCAGGATCATATTCCTGTGCAAAGCCCTGGTCAGCAATGTTGGACTGAAGGCCTTCCTCCCTCCCTCCCTCCCTNTTCCTTCCTTCCTTCCTTTCTTCCCTCCCTCCCTCCCAATGTTTAAAGTGAATGGCATTTCATTTTCTCATTATTTTAAGCAGTGCAACTATAAAAGAACTCCTCTGAAACAAAGATAAAATGAATGTAAAAACAAATTAAAATACACCTGAAAAATTCTGTTTTCCTTATCCTCCCCTTACACAAAGAGACTTTTAATTATGAGGATTTTAGTTTTATCCGAAAGCATCCAGCCCATATGCACCAAAACTATTCCATAATGATAAGTAAAGTATAGTCAGGAGGGACAATAGGGACTGTTGTTGCAACACTGGCAAACATTGCAAAGGAGAGGAAAGGTAATTTCAAGAAGATTGGTTTTATTTAACAATGGTGAAAAATATAAAGTGAGTTTTGTTTTAAATCAATACTGAAGACAGCTCAACGTAATGTTATAAATCACAAAACAGAAAAGGTATGAAAATGACTAAAAGTGATGATTATAAGTAAAATGTTATTTTAAAGTTATATAAAGCTACGGAAAATGTTCGACTGTTTTTCAAGCTGTGTATTCTTTCTAACTACAACTTTTCATGCGAATGATAGATATTCCACAATGTCTTCAGTATATCTAGACTGATATTTCGAGCATGCCTGACAGGCTTGAACAAACACTCCCCAATATTTCAACAGCCCCGTGGGGCCTTTACCCTCCCATGGTCAGGGCCCAATAGTTGTACAAGTTTCTAGATTGTCCCAAAATAAGCTGCAGTGGATCCAGGAGTTTCCCAGAAAACCCAGGAGCAGCTCAGCAGACTCAGAAACTGCCTGGAGGATCCAAGAGCTGCCCAGAGGATCCAAATCAGCACAGAGGATCCAGGGACAGTGAACCTCCTCATTTTTTCCTTATAATCCAAGCCCAGGGAGTCGCGCTTAAGAGAATCACTCTGTAACGGAAACAACCACGTTCTACCAGTGTCCTGCACTAGGGAGAGAATGACAACAGGAATTTGCTCAGTGTGCTCCGCCTCAAGCACCTGGAACTGCGCCTGTGCCCAGAAAAGCAGCAGGCAGGGACGTGACATATTCAGAAGCATTCAAAGACTGACTCCTTTAGCCAGTGCCTCTGTTAAGTCAAGCTTACAGGACCAGTTCAGATCACTACAGAGCTGAGCCCAAGGGGATCCTGACCAGAATCACATCTAACCCCAGCTTCAGGTGAGACCTCAAAGAAATTCAGAGCAATTCAGCAGTTTGTGCCTTTTACGAGATGAACCAAGTGCGGTATTCCTAGACAAAAGATACCTCAAAGAAAAGGCCAACTTGAAAGAGTTTTCAGTATTTTACTTCTTATCACTTTAGGAAGGAAACCTTTTGAATTCAACTAAAGCCGAAGAGACACCAAAATACTCCAGCACTTAATGGATATTTGGGTTCTTTTTTTTCGAAACTGTATTCACACAGTTCATCTCCAGATTCTTTTCCTTTGCTTCTTGAACCTTATGAGTCCTCCTGTGTCTTACTCTGCAATATTAAGGGGGAAATGATGGATTTCTTCACTTGTGCCCAGAGCCCTTTGGGACACTTGGCACCCCAGCTGGATCGTTCCCCTTTGTGATGTGGGGGTTGCATATGCCGAGATCCCCTTGTGACCCTTGGGGCCAGGCCCTGACCAGGAGGGGATAAAAGGGCGCAAGGAGCCTGGGGGTGCCACTGCCAGGAGAGCAGCTCTGTCAGGAGACAGCGGCTCCTGGGACACGGCAGGGTCAGAGCGATTCCGAGATGTCCACGGACAAGGTGATGAGTGCCGACCTGAAGCCCAAGAGGAAGTGGCTGATGTTTCTGAGGAGGCCGAAGGTGAGGGATGGGGCAGCACCCAGCAGCCTGGAGACCAGGGCCAGGCTTGCCATCAGGGAGAGAGCTGCTGCGCCAGGGGGGCGTTCCACCCCAGAGGGATACCTCATCCTCGTCCTTCTCCTCCTCTGTACAGATTTCCAGCTGTGAGGCACGGGCAGCCCCGCAGGAGGCTGAGGAGCACCCTGACCCCTGTGCTGGCCCTGGCCCGAGGGCAGCAGGGGCAGAGAGCCGGGCAGCTGCCCCGCACAGCCCCTGCTGCCCCCAGCCCCTCGCCAGCCCGCTGGAAGCTCTCGGTGGGCAGGGGCAGCAGTGGGGACGGTCCTGACCACAGCAGAACATGAGGACAGGGCCTGGTTCAGCCTGGAGGAGGACGTGGAATTGGTCAGCCTCAGAGAGGTGTCGCATGTGGAAGATGACCCAGAGGAGGGCTGCAGTGGAGAACAGAGGCCTCCTGTGAGGCCATGCAAGGCCTGGGTAGAGCACAGGACCCTTCCTTCGTGCAGAGCCACAGGCCAAGCCTCAGCTCTGCCCAGCACAGCCCCTCACAGCAGGCCAGAGGTCTCCACCGCAGAAACAATTCTGGGTTACTTTTCCGCAAGCCCCTCACTAGGCCAGGTGGAAGTTCGCAGGCAGTGGGCAATGGCAGCAGGGAGGGTGCTCCTGCCAGGGCAGCTGAGTGAGGAGGGGGACACTCAGAGGATGTCCAAGCTGGCAGGAGCACGGATGAGAGCAACCACGTGTCCTGTAATTATGAACCCCGACACCTGGAGCCCTGCAAAGGCCCAGGACTCTTGGAGCTTTCTCCCCAAACCAGAGATCAATCAGCTGCCAAAGGGGAAGACAGGAGCAGGGAAGAGTTGTCAGAGCAGCAGGGGAATATCTTCATTACGCACAGCCTCTGGGTGAACCCCTGCTGGTGGTTCACCATCCAGGTGGACCCCAACTCGCCGCTGGAAGGAGAGGCAGGCGCTGACCTGCCCAGCACATCTGGTGCCCTGGCAGCTCCCAGGGACACCCAGCCAGCAGCTGCTGCCCTGGCCGCAGCTCCTGAGGGCCAGGAGCACCCTGTGCGTGCCGAGGCACACGAGATGCCATAGACAGCAGCTGCTGCTGCTGCCCTCGCTGCGGCGCGGCTCCCGTGCCATCCTCAGCAGGCTGGCGGCGCTGATCCGGCGGCACAGCCAGCAGCCGGGGACACGGAAGCACCTGCACCAGGGCACGGAGGCAGTGGAGCCAGCGAGAGCCCCCACAGAGCACCAAGACCAGAGCTGGGCCACGGCAGAACAGGGGCCCCTGTGAGGCCACGCGAGGCCTGGGTGTAGCACGGCAAGCTTCACCCGCGCACAGCCACCGGCCCAGCCCCAGCTCTGCCCAGCACAGCCCTCGCAGCGGGCAAAGGCCTCCACTCCAGGCCTGGTTCCAGGCTGCTGCCCCCACAGCCCCTCTCCGCGCCTGCTGGAGGCTCCCAGGGGGCAGGGGCAGGGACAGAAGCAGAGCCATGCCTGTCACTGCCGCCAGCCAAGGAGGGGTGCCGCTCCAAGGAGCCCAGGGTGGTCAGGAATGCGGCCAGGGCTGTCCTCAGTGTGGCCAGCAGAACCCTGAGCCGGGGCACTGAGGAACAAGAGGGCGCCTCAGTGTCCCTCCCATGCGTGCCCTGGCCTGCCAGGAACATGAGGAGGAAAAATAGGAGTGTTAATGTAGTTAATTCTGGAGGTGAAAGTAGGGGTAGGACTTACTAGTGTTCCCTGCTAGAAGTAATGATAACAGGATGAAGACCATCTCATGTCTTCTATCCTGTTTAATGAATAAATTACACTTTGGGATTCAACATCGGAAGTGACGTAAGGCAGCCAAGGTATTATCCTTATGATTCCTAAAGACTTGAACTAGAGATTAGCTTTTTAAAGAAAAGGGGTAGGAAACCTTTTTTGTTTCTGATAGATAACATTATTCAACACTAGATCTGGAATATATTCCTTTGAAGTATGTTCCTTAGGCCCTGAAGTTGTAGCTGTGGCTAATGTAGAACAGGTTAGATAGGATGTTTCCTGAAATAAAAGTACAGGATTAATAAATCTAAAGTGCTGGTTCATTTCATTGCACTGGAGTCATTGATTTGGGGGGAAAACCCTGAAGTCTGAAGCCTTTGGGATCCTGGGGCAGTGCAGTTTGTGCAGGCTGGGCCAGAGGAGAAAGGCACTGCCTGGGCTGGGAGGGATGCAGGGACACCAAGTCCTTGTGACTTGTGGCACAAGGCATTTGTTTGATGCAGGACCCCATTCTTTTGTATCCATTTTTCTCCTAGAGAGCTGCCCTGGTCTTTCTGTAGGATCTCTTAGTGCTTGCCTGGCATTTGAAATGGGAGCTCCTCAGCCCCCAGGAGAAACTGCCACTTGAGATCNAGCCCCTCGCCAGCCCGCTGGAAGCTCTCGGTGGGCAGGGGCAGCAGTGGGGACGGTCCTGACCACAGCAGAACATGAGGACAGGGCCTGGTTCAGCCTGGAGGAGGACGTGGAATTGGTCAGCCTCAGAGAGGTGTCGCATGTGGAAGATGACCCAGAGGAGGGCTGCAGTGGAGAACAGAGGCCTCCTGTGAGGCCATGCAAGGCCTGGGTAGAGCACAGGACCCTTCCTTCGTGCAGAGCCACAGGCCAAGCCTCAGCTCTGCCCAGCACAGCCCCTCACAGCAGGCCAGAGGTCTCCACCGCAGAAACAATTCTGGGTTACTTTTCCGCAAGCCCCTCACTAGGCCAGGTGGAAGTTCGCAGGCAGTGGGCAATGGCAGCAGGGAGGGTGCTCCTGCCAGGGCAGCTGAGTGAGGAGGGGGACACTCAGAGGATGTCCAAGCTGGCAGGAGCACGGATGAGAGCAACCACGTGTCCTGTAATTATGAACCCCGACACCTGGAGCCCTGCAAAGGCCCAGGACTCTTGGAGCTTTCTCCCCAAACCAGAGATCAATCAGCTGCCAAAGGGGAAGACAGGAGCAGGGAAGAGTTGTCAGAGCAGCAGGGGAATATCTTCATTACGCACAGCCTCTGGGTGAACCCCTGCTGGTGGTTCACCATCCAGGTGGACCCCAACTCGCCGCTGGAAGGAGAGGCAGGCGCTGACCTGCCCAGCACATCTGGTGCCCTGGCAGCTCCCAGGGACACCCAGCCAGCAGCTGCTGCCCTGGCCGCAGCTCCTGAGGGCCAGGAGCACCCTGTGCGTGCCGAGGCACACGAGATGCCATAGACAGCAGCTGCTGCTGCTGCCCTCGCTGCGGCGCGGCTCCCGTGCCATCCTCAGCAGGCTGGCGGCGCTGATCCGGCGGCACAGCCAGCAGCCGGGGACACGGAAGCACCTGCACCAGGGCACGGAGGCAGTGGAGCCAGCGAGAGCCCCCACAGAGCACCAAGACCAGAGCTGGGCCACGGCAGAACAGGGGCCCCTGTGAGGCCACGCGAGGCCTGGGTGTAGCACGGCAAGCTTCACCCGCGCACAGCCACCGGCCCAGCCCCAGCTCTGCCCAGCACAGCCCTCGCAGCGGGCAAAGGCCTCCACTCCAGGCCTGGTTCCAGGCTGCTGCCCCCACAGCCCCTCTCCGCGCCTGCTGGAGGCTCCCAGGGGGCAGGGGCAGGGACAGAAGCAGAGCCATGCCTGTCACTGCCGCCAGCCAAGGAGGGGTGCCGCTCCAAGGAGCCCAGGGTGGTCAGGAATGCGGCCAGGGCTGTCCTCAGTGTGGCCAGCAGAACCCTGAGCCGGGGCACTGAGGAACAAGAGGGCGCCTCAGTGTCCCTCCCATGCGTGCCCTGGCCTGCCAGGAACATGAGGAGGAAAAATAGGAGTGTTAATGTAGTTAATTCTGGAGGTGAAAGTAGGGGTAGGACTTACTAGTGTTCCCTGCTAGAAGTAATGATAACAGGATGAAGACCATCTCATGTCTTCTATCCTGTTTAATGAATAAATTACACTTTGGGATTCAACATCGGAAGTGACGTAAGGCAGCCAAGGTATTATCCTTATGATTCCTAAAGACTTGAACTAGAGATTAGCTTTTTAAAGAAAAGGGGTAGGAAACCTTTTTTGTTTCTGATAGATAACATTATTCAACACTAGATCTGGAATATATTCCTTTGAAGTATGTTCCTTAGGCCCTGAAGTTGTAGCTGTGGCTAATGTAGAACAGGTTAGATAGGATGTTTCCTGAAATAAAAGTACAGGATTAATAAATCTAAAGTGCTGGTTCATTTCATTGCACTGGAGTCATTGATTTGGGGGGAAAACCCTGAAGTCTGAAGCCTTTGGGATCCTGGGGCAGTGCAGTTTGTGCAGGCTGGGCCAGAGGAGAAAGGCACTGCCTGGGCTGGGAGGGATGCAGGGACACCAAGTCCTTGTGACTTGTGGCACAAGGCATTTGTTTGATGCAGGACCCCATTCTTTTGTATCCATTTTTCTCCTAGAGAGCTGCCCTGGTCTTTCTGTAGGATCTCTTAGTGCTTGCCTGGCATTTGAAATGGGAGCTCCTCAGCCCCCAGGAGAAACTGCCACTTGAGATCTGGCAGAGCCCCAGCACCTCTGGATTTTATAACATCTGCAGTGTGTTTCCTGGTTGTTCTGTAAGAGCGGGAAAAGCGTTATCAGAGTGCAGAAAATAAAAATCTGTTCTTTCAAATGAACATTGTAGCCATGAGAATGAGAAAGGAGGCCAGATCTAAGCACAAATCAATGTGAGCAAAGACAAACCCAGATCCTTTAAGAAACAGCTGCTCAGTGCTCTTCTCCTCACGCCTGGCATCCCCCCCTGCTCAAAAATCCAAATCCCTGCTGGAATGGCCCCGAGAGTGCAGGAGCTCAGAGGCCTCCTGGCCTCAGGCAGGTGAGGAGCCTGGAAAGCCTGAAAAGCCTCAAATGCACATGAACAAAAGCCCAAAGCCTCCTGTTCTGCCAGCCAGACACAACCCACACAAACACAGAGCACACTGGATGAGGGAACTACAGAGTCATTTCGGAAATATTTGCACCCCTCACTCCCCTGTCTACAGAGCCCCTTTCCAAAGCAGAGGCACACAGAGTGCTCTTCCAGAAATGAGCTGCATTCAGAGCCCAGGAAGTTGGCAAAAATGGCTTCTCTCAGGTACCTGAGAGCTGAGGCAATTAAAAGAGAATTAAACTGACATTTCTAACTTACAGCACAAGAAGGATGTGCAGTCGTGAAATAATTAAGAGCTACTGCTGGCAAAATACTCTTTTCACCTGTCTGCTGCAAAGAATAACAGGGCAGGAAGCATTTTGGCTTTTTTTTCCCTTTCTTTCTTGTAATTAGTTGCTAGTTATTGCTGCATCCCCAAATGCCAGGACTCAGGGGTTTTCCAAACAATGAGAGAGAGAGAGAGAGATTTACTGCTCGGTACTTGGTTTATCCAGCCTCACTTGGTGACCAAGAACATCTTGCCAGCAAGATTTCCCTGCTCAAGTGATCCCCATGAAAGGCTCAGGACTTCATTTTCTGGTTTACTGCACTGGCTTGAAAGGTCTTTCCAGGCATCTGCTTGCAGGTTGGGAAGAGAGCAGAGGGAGGGCTTTCCCCTTGTGCTTTGGTGGCTCAGACCTTTATTAGGACACTGCTGCCAGCACTGCCCCCTGCACTTTGGGAGGATTTCCCACACTGCTCAGATGTTTCTTCTGCATTTCTTATACTGCCCTTCACAGTGGTCCAAACCTGCTGAAAAGCCGAGCCCTGGTCTCTGACCACCTGGCCATGCAGTGTTATTGAAGGCATGTGAGTATATCTATGATTGGTAATAGAGAAATGTGCTTCTAATAAATGTGCTTTTATTGTTACGGTATTGTAGCTGCCAAAGATGGGGAACCCAGCTGTACTTTTCACTCTTGCAGCGATCACTGTGTGATCGTTACAAGCTGGATGCTGTGTCACAGTCTGCAAACAGAAGGAAATTATGTAGGTAAACCTGGGGATATTATTTGTGTTTACATGCACTCCCCTGTGCTGTAGCTATTTTAGAGCTGCTGTTACGTCTCAATTGACTAAATTGGAAATAAATACTCTCTATCTAGTCATGAATGCCACGGACAGTCTAAAAGACTGCACCAGGTGAAAAACAACCCCAGTCCTCTGGATTTGGTACCTGTAACTGAGGCAGTGTGGTGTCAGTGCCCTGTTTTTCCCATATATTAGCTCTAAGGAAGATGATTTTTACAATGAGGGTGGTGAAATGCTGGCACAGGGTTTCCAGAGAGGATGCTTCATCCCTGGAAACATCCAAGACCAGAAACCACAGAAGTCACTGAGCCATTCCCTAAGAATCTCTTGCAGCCAACAGGATGTGTGCTGGAAGCTTGAAGAGAAACAGAAAAAATCAGGTGGAAAGCACTGGAGCAACAATTCTGATAGATTCCTTAATGAGAAAAGGAACTGATGGCTCTGCTGGTTTCTTCAAGCAGATAAACAAGAAAGCCGTTACATGAACTTCAGGAGCACATTGAGCGCACTCTCCTCTGGAAAACAACGTTCCCACAGAGCAGGGGCGGTTCAGCAGCACATCCTACAAGGAATTTACAAGTAGGCTGCACTCTGGTGCAAAGACCTGCATTAGCTGCTTCAAGGGTTTGCTCCCATTTTGGGCCTGCTCTTTGAAGATGGCTCTAACCTTGCACAGGCCTGCAATTTTACTGCTCAATACAGCAGATACAGCTGCAATCACCCAAAAAAGGACACTGTTCTCCTTTCTATTTCCAAATTGTTATCCTAGCAAAAAAAAAAAAGCTCTTTGTCTGCTGTTCTGTTGGTGAGAGCTCAGCCTCCATTCGGTTTCAGTCAGGAAAGAGGAAAAGTGCAGTGGGAGCTCCTTGTGCCAACAGAAACTCCACAAGGTCAGAGGCAGATGAAGGCTCACTTGAAATAAAAGCTGCCTCCTCCAGAGATATCAATGCCCTTTGCTGGGGTTAACTGACAAATGATGGATTGCGTGGTGCTCCCTGTTTACGTGGGAGACTCCTGCTTCAGACTTCTCCATGCCAGGGGAAGGCAAACGGTGCAGAGGAGGAGGATGGTGTGCAGGGCGAGCACAGATTGCACAGCAGCAGCTGTTCCTTTCTTCAAGGTGCTCTATTCACACTCCTCAGTCATGGGACAGTTTTTACCAACAACACCTTTGCTATCAAAGGTTAACAAATTTACCATCAACACCTTTGTTAATAAAGGAAGAGAACAGTAAAGTAGCTGCAAGGACTGGCTGGTGATTCCAGGGCAATGAGGGCCTGGAATCTTCAGGGCTGGAGCTATTCATAGTCTTGAGAACACTGTTCTGTGATGGAAATGAGTTGGGCAGAAGCAACGTAGGGAAGCAACAGGAAAATTAGCAAAAAGCAAAGGGTATTTCCATGTTCCACAGCTGACAAACACTATGCAGTGATTGAATCAGCATCCTCAGCCTAGCTCAGGGCTCCTCTTGTGCTCATGTCCAAGGGCTTCCTGTAATGCCCTGGCAATGAGGGCTCTGTGAACACAGAGCCAAAGGAGTTGTTTCTCCCATGGCCTCCACAGATCCAAATGAGCTAACAGATATTCTGGCCATTCTGGACAAAGAAAAATTACTTCTTCTGAAAGCAGACCCTTCAAACCCTCCCCAGTGGTTCAGAGCAGTCTATTTGCCCCATGTCAGCTACATGTCATGACTGGCTGGGTCTGTTTTAGGTTATCACCCACTCTGACTGACACTGTGAGAGGGTCAGGGCCTGGGAGAGACTTCCAAATCTTTATGTGAAAAATGGAAAGTGCAGAAGTGCTGATCTTTGGGTTAAATTAAGCTCCACAGGGTTTCGTGTACCTTGCACAGGAGTTAGTGGAAGTTTCTTTGAGGAGGAGAAACCACTTTTCCATCACACATTATAATTACTCCTTTCACACATCCAAGCACTTTATATGCAAGTCAACCTTCCAGGCAAGTGTCTTTTTAATAACCTTTTAGTTATGCCTGGTACTTTTCATTTCACCAGCCATTTACTCTTCCCATATAACAGACCTTTGCTCAAAATACCTTCCACCATTATGCCAGAGGTAAAAATTCCACTGACTGCTAGCACCAAAAAGCAGAATAACTGGCTGTTCCCAATTACCCTAACTGCCTAAGCAGAACTGTCACACAACATAAAGGTGTGCATAAGTGGTGCAGTTTAATTGGATATTAAACCATCCTACAGCAGGAGCATCTCATACCCAAAGGAAAAGCAGGATGATGAACAGGGGAGATTGTAGCTGATAACTTCAAAATGGGATTAGAAAATGAGTGTGGAAACTTAATGCATGATAACCTCTGGAACAGCTTTGTCACCTTGCTGTCTGCCCTCTCTCCAGGTCACCTCAGATGGTGCTGAACAGCACGGGCCCCACAGAGCATCACTGGTGACCTCCCTCTGCAGAGCACTCAGCCGCAGCCAGCCAGGATTCTTTTCATGCAAAGATCTTTCCTCTCTGAGAGGCTGCACAGCCTTCAGATAAGACTGAGCTGTTGCTAAGGGGCCCCATCAAAGGCCCTTTGCAAACCAAAAGCTGAACTGGAGCTTCCTGCAGAGGGGAGTTTGGAGAAGCGTCACTCAGGGCCCAGCCATCCCAGAATTACAAACACACACAGAACACATCCCTCGAAATAAGGATGCACATCGGTTCCCTCATCTGGAGATTTGTTTGAGGAATGAAATGGAAATGATCCATTAGTGACACCAATTAGCCTCCCATTTATAATCAGAGTTTTGCTGTGGACAGTGGTTCATCTTGATCTGAGCCAAGGACCTGACACTAAACACAGCAGGGCCCACTGTGTGGCACCTGCTCAGCTGCTGCACAGATGGGAGGTGCTGAGCTGCCAGCATCCTTTATTCTATGGAACATGGAAACAAATGGCACAATCGGTACTTTATATTAAATAACCTGGTAATAAATGCAAAGGTACATTAGTCTGGAGCTTTACCTTCACTCTGCTGCACAACTTTCCCCTGAAAAGGCAGAAAGCCCGAGAAAGAAATTAATGAAATTATGGAAGCTGGTAAGGAAAAAGGAAGTGAATACGCAAAACCTTTTGACATGGAAAAGAAATTCAGGCTGCAACTTCAGGACAAACTGGATGCTTCTACCACAGAGGTTAACAGCAGATTTAAAGTCATTATTAACTTTCAAAGTTGAAGTCCCACTGCTGACACTGAGGCATTCCACACCTCTTGGAAGTTACAGCCTTGGAGAATTTGTCAACATTTGCCCAAGTCTGCCAGGCTAATTCCTAAGGAAATATTTTTTCACTAACCATTTGAATCTAAACCAAGAGCCTAACAGACACTTTGGGCAGTACTTGGACACACCACAGAACACGCTTTTGTTATGGGAAGCTTCCCTATGTCTGAAAACATTTAAATGAAGAGGTTTCTGTGCAACGAGTAGCAAAGGTGGCTTAAATATGGTCTTTTGCAATTTGAATTTTGTGTTCTCAAACATTTCTTTCCACAATATTCAGCTGGTTAGACAATGTGCATGGTTCCATCAGAGACATAAATGTCACCCCAAGAGCATGCACCACCACAGCTAAAACAAAGCTTTCCCCATTATTAACAGACATTCAACCCATCACTCAAAAGTGCATAAAGTATTGGTACTCCCTCAGATAGAAACATTCTGAAATACAGCTGGTAACCGTTGTTTTTATTAAGGAACTGGTTTGTAAGTGGAGGTCGTTTGGTTTTTTTAATAACCAACGTGATACTTCCCCTTCCAAATAAAAAGAAATGTAACAGAAAAAATCAGCAAAATACAAGGAAAGAAGGGATAGAGGGACAACTCTGGACTGTTCTAACTTAGTGAGTTAACAGATCTCCAAACCCAGAGTCAAAGAGGGCAGGGCCAATTTTTCCAGTGAATTCTCACAGCCTCTGCTTGCACATCCTGCACGAAGCTCGAGCGGATGCATCGCCAGTCCAGCAAACAGAGGCAGCGCAAGCACATGCGAGTGGTTTCAGTCTCCTCAAGTCTCCCATTTCATTACTCAGGGGTAATTAGATTATTTTCTCATACAAAGCAGTTTAAAGCCAGGCAATGCAATCCTTCCCAGTACAAGTTTCAGAGCTCCCTGTGATGCAACATTGCCTGTCAGCCACTGTTGGGCAGTGGGTCTGGACTGGGCAGAGCACACACCATGGGGTGCTTCTCAAGCCCAGCTGAGCAGACCTCGTTCAGCCTTCAAAGCAACCACAGAGACCTCAAATTAAGGTTTGTCCAACTTGTGAGTGCGTTCGTGCCTCCGTAGGGTCCCTGACTCGGTGAAGGAATGCCCACAGAAATTACAGGAGTAGGGCTTCTCTCCGGTGTGGATGCGGTGATGGCGCTGGAGCGATGCCAGCCGGGTGAAGGTCCCTCCACACTCCTCACAATAGAAGGGCCGTGCCCCGGAGTGAGTCTGCTGGTGTCTCTTGAGCCTGAGCAGCTGCACAAACGCCATGCCACACTCCTGACACTTGTAGGGCTTGTCCTCCCGGTGGATCACCTTGTGCTTAGACAGCAGGTTGGGCTTATCGAAGCCTTTGCCGCACGTCGGGCAGGCGTAAGGTTTGAAGTCGTCTTCCTGAGACTTTGGGTTTCCAGGACAAGCGTGGTCTGGGCACTCCACACTGCGCTGGCTGCGGTGCACCACGGACCAGGGGTTCCTGGCCACGCCGTTCGCCAGGATCACCATGGAGCGCTCGATCTTGTGCACGTTGCGCAGGTGCCTCCAGACGTCGGCCGTGCGGATGAAGCCCTTGTCACACTCCGGGCACTTGTGCGGCCGCTCGCTGGAATGGATGAGCTTGTGCATGCGCAGGTTGGCCGCGCGGGAGAAGGCTTTGGCGCAGACGGGGCAGCGGTAGGAGTTCTCCAGCAGGTGAGCTCGCCGGTGCTCCCGCAGCTCGCTCACGTCGCCGAAAGAGGAGCCACACTGCTTGCATCGATGGGGCAGAGCTTCCTCGGGGACAGGCTCCAGGTCCTCACCAAACACGTCCCCAAGAGCGGCGCTTCCATTGTCCTCACGGAGTTTTGTTATCGTCCGTGGTTTTCTGGGGCGCTCAGAGGAACAGTGATCTAAATCCTCATCTTCACTCTGCAGGTGGAAGCTGGTGCTGGAGGGAGCAAACTCCCCAGCTATTCTCTCACCTTGTTTATGGCAGTAGGTGTCACAGGTTTCTTTGTCTCTACACCGCAGCTCTGCGGGAAGCTCCTGCTTTCCTTCGGGGCCAGCAGAGTTTCCAGGAGGACTGCAGGAGTAATTCATGTCCACCTCCTTCTGCAGGCTGCAGCTGTGGCCCACCTGCTTCGTGGCCTTTCTGGGATAATTTGAATGCTTCCCCCCTGTGTCACGAATGTTATTCTCACTCACATCCATCCTCTGAGGCAAACACTGTGTTCATCTGCAATCCATCATCACCCAGAGCTTTGTGTCCTTCATGGTATGTCCATCTCATTCTCAGCTCTTCTGACAGTCCTCCCTAGAAAATAAAACAGATGTTTCATCAGTGATTCTTCTGATATTATAAATTTAAAGCAGTGAAGGTATTTTTATGATTCAAAAAAATGGGACAGACTATTAGATATGCAGTAGGAGATACAGAATCATCTACTATTAGATATGTAGAAAATATACATTCAGCGCACAAAAACATAGACAATGTTTAATAAAGTTAAATATTCTATGATCAGCCAGCCTTCACTACCAAATATAAATTGATAATTCTGATTTTAAATTTTCCTAAAGATGAGAAATCACAGAATCCCAGAACGGTTTGGGTTGGCAGGGACCTTAAAGACCTCGTTCCAACCCCCTGCCATGAGCAGGGCACCCTTCCACTATCCCAGGTTGCTCCAAGCCCCATTCAACCTGGCCTTGAACACTTCCAGTGATGGGGCAGACAAAGCTTCTCTGCAACCTCTGCCAGGTCCTCATCACCTTCACAGTAAATAATTTCTTCCTAATAACTATTCTAAATTTCTACTCTTTTAGTTTAAAAATGTTTCCCATTGTTCTATCGGTGTAAAACGTTGCTCTCCTTCCTTTCTGCAAAATCCTTCAAGTACTGGAAGGTGGGATAAGACATCTCTGAAAATAAGCATACACATTAATGAACACATATATGTCGAAACCTAAATATTTCTGTATTTCCACTTGTACATAAATGTAAAACTTGCCTGTTTAGTTTCAGCAGGCTTATCAAGTACAGTTATCAAGGCTGTACAGCCATGTGCATGAAGTGAAAGCTCTTATTCACATTCCAGAAAGGCTGGCTCCATCAGCCACACAAGCCACGCTTTCTTCTGCCTGAGACACGGAAAACAATCTGGATCAGTCCTCATTAGTCACTGCCTGGAACAGCGTGGCTCGACTCACCCCCAACTCCAGCCATTCCCGACAATTTAATAAGGCGCTGGTAACAGGAGTATTCCTCACCTTCAACCCTCCAACTGAGCTGCCGATGCCTTTGGGGCGGGAAAACTTTCCAAGGGATGCTGGAGCTGCTTGGCTTAAGAGAACTCCATAACCACGGCTACCCGTTTCCTGCAGCAGGGGGATGTGGCAACCACGGCCTGGGCTGAAAAATAATAACAACAACAACAATAAATACACACACATACATGAATATGTATATATCTTTAAAAAGAAGAGGATTTTTTTGTTCTTTTTCCAAGCAGCATGACAAACACATCCTCCCCCCCTCAACTTTTCCCCGCTCCGGTGCCCGTTCCCTGTTCCTCCGCTGTACCTGGGCACTGCGGGGCCCAGCGCGGCCCCGCGCATCCCCCGCGCATCCCNGCCCCGTTCCAGCCCCGTGGCCAAGGCCCTTCCCAGCGCGGATCCCGGTGCTCCAGGAGCCCGTTCATGGAATAATGGAATGGTATGGCTGTGAAGGGACCTGGAATGTTGTCTCGTTGCAGCCCCCTGCTGTGGGCAAGGACACCTTCCTCTAGACCAGGTTGCTCCGAGCCCCATCCAGCCCGGCCTTGGACACTTCCAGGATTCAGGGGCTGCCGCAGCTTTTCTGGGCAGCCTGTGGCAGAGCCTCACCACCCCCATAGAGAAAAAAATTCTCCCAATATCTAATCTACACCTACTCCTTTTCATTTTGAACCCCTTCTCCCTCGTCCTGTCACTCCAGCTCTTGCAAATAGTCTTGCCCCATGTTTATTCCAGGCTCGCTTCCGGTGCTGCAAGGCCACAATTAGTTTACCCCAAAGACTTGTCTTCTCCATGCTGAACAATCCCAGTTCTTTCCTCATAGCAGAGGTGTTCCATGCCTCTCATAACCTTGCTGCCCTCCTCTGGACTCCCCCCAATGGGTCAGTGCCCTTTCTGTCCCTCAGCTCCAGCTCACAGCAATCATTGGAGTGTCCCCTGTGCCCCCCACCATGGCAATGACTGCATCCATCTTCCTCCAGGAGTGTGGCAGGGGTTGATTCCCTTTCAGGCCCTGCCTTGTTGGAAGAAACGGGCTCTGCCCCTGCCAGGAGGGATCAATCCACCTCCCAGGATTGTGTCCCACCTCCTACTAGAATAAGTCTTTGTATTCAAGGGCATTCAGCATCTTCAGTGATACCTCACCAGGGCTTTCACTGTGGCACCAGTTCCTTGAGAAGTCCTTTACCCAGCACATCCAAGGGTCTCACCTGCCTTTGCCAAAGCCACAGTAGGATCATGGTCCACAGTTGAAGCCACTCTCCAACATCTCTGGAATCTCATGGAGATTGTTCCAGCTTTAAACCCAGCTCTGGGAAGCTTTGCACTGCCTTTTCCTAGCAAAACTCCTCCAGCTTTGGGAAATGGGCTCCACAATTAGCAGCAAATACAGAACTGAAATGACAAATGAACAAGAGTGTACCTTGCCAGCATGCAAATATGGTATAGGAGAATGCTCCAAGCTCTGTATTATTTTTGTGATTGCACAGATCTTGCTATAAATAGACATGAAACCAGAAACTGCTCTGCTGGGAGTTGAGGGTGAGGAAAAGAAATGTACCTACTCCTTCCACATGGAAAAGCAAGTTCCTTCTGAGAGCAGAGTAAGTGTCAGTTCAGTTCCTTCAGATGAGGCACTTCAAAATTAAGTTTGCAACAATCCTTTAATGACAGTCCTTGAATCCATGAGGAGCCCAGACTCTGCTTGGAATGGCAAACCTTGCAGGGGAAGAACTGTCATTCCAACTTTCCCAAACTAGGAGAAAACACAAAACAACTCAGAAGATTTCCATTATTTTTACTGGGTTTTTTTCAGAATTTAAATGCTTAGATGTTTTTCACTTAGCTGGGCAGGGTAAAGGCTGTCTCCCACCTAGACCCAGGATGCACAGAATCACATACCCCTTTCACATCCCTCAAGAAGACAAACACACAGCCCCTCCCCTTTATCATAAGGAATACTCTAGGAATACATAAGGACACTCTAATCAGCTGTAATCCTCTGCACCCACATCCCCACAGCCAAGCATGTTTGTGTGGGGCAAAGATGATGAATGGCCAGGTTTTAAAAATTCCAAATTGTGGTTTATCACAACCACCAGGGAATGGTGTAGTGCCAACAGTGTCCTTCCTCTGAGGGATCGTGGATGAAAAGGCCAAAGCATCTCCCCGTGCTCCTCCTCAGAAGCACCAATAAAAATGATGTTTTTCTCGTCCCCACTTGTCCTCCCTTGAGGTTCCTCAGAGTGCTCAGAGGAAAAGAATTCTCAACATTCATCTCCATGCTGCAGGTCAGGGTTGGGGGGTTGATTCAATCCCACTTTTGGCAGGAAATTTCTAGGTCTCCTCTTCTTGGCCCTGCAGTTCTGTATGTGTTTCTTATCAGACTGAATGCACCTACGGCTGGAAGGTGGTGAGAAATCTTCCACCAGCTCCATCTTCCCACCCTTTGTGAGGCTTCCGTGGGATCGCCTGGGTGTTCCTCACCTTTGTGACAACTGTCAGCACCAGGAAGCAAGCCTGCCTCCCACCTGTGGTATCACACAGTGCTCACTTGTGAGGAAATGTGGAAACAGGCAGCGCAAATTCCTGCGCCCAGTCGCGTCTGGCTTCTTTCATGTCAGCTTCCTCGGGAAAGAAACAAGAATTTCATTATCTGCCAGGCAAAGTCAGTATTTAATCTTTCAATTCAATTGAAAACACTTCAGTGGTGATAAATAATGCAGAGCACTGCAAATGATGCCTCGTGGGTGAGATCAAAGACCCCGAGGCAGCATCAGTCAAGGCCTCGTGGCTGCTGTTATTGGGCTGAGATGAGACAGAGAAGGGATCCTGTGCAGGGGCACAAAACCAGCACAGACACACCCCTCACCCAGACTGACAAAAGTGTCCACACACTCATCAAATTCATCAGCACAGCCCCAAACTTCCCTTCTGACTTTGATAACACAAGAACACTCTGTCAGTGTTTCCCTTTTGGCATAAAATAGCAGCAAAATTCAGAGATCTTGCTCTGTTGGTCCTCAGACAAACACACTTAGCTCTATCAACCTTCACATATATTGATTTTTTCTCCTAATACTGAGGTATTTAAATCTTTTTTGCTTTCTCTTTCACATGTTGCATCTACAAGCCCATGGTTTCATTAAACTCTACATTCTAAGCCTTTCCCATCAGCCTTGTTGAGTTCTTCCAGCACACACACACACACATAAAAAAAATCAGCTGTAATCCTCAAGGAGAAAGCAGAAAATTAATTGAATCACTCATTTCCTTGCAATATATGATTCCTATTAAAATTACATTATTGGTGTTTTGTGCCTGCCCTACATTCATATTCCCAACACACACATGTATGGATGCCAAATCCTTTTTATTTATGCCACCTCACTTTTACGTGTCTTAAATGTGAGAAGTCTGTCAGGACAGATGAGGATCTGTAATGTATTTGCCAGTTAGATCCATTCTGGAGTAATTTCTTAATTTAAATTTTCTGTTAAATTCACTGAAAAATGTAAACTCGTGCTTCTCATTGCCATCCCAATGGGAGCTTTATATATTTTGTGAAGGATTTAACATCACATTCCATCAAATTCGAATTTTTTATGGGCCACAGAGGTTTCTGACATCTAGCTACTCTGTTTTAGGACTGTCATAAACATCTGAGAGCTTCAGACTCTTCTATGTGAAACAGGAAAAAAAAATCCTAAGCAATGTTTCTTCTAAGAAGGAGCTGAATTCAGAGGGATTTCACTGATATTTGGCTGAAGTTCGAGCTTTTAACTCCCCAAGGGGAAGCTGGCCCCCCTTCAGCCCACTGAACTTTGGTGACAAACCTGCAATGCCTGTTAGGGACACTGAACTTTGAAAGGACACCTGCACAGGACCCTAAGAATTCAATTAAAAGAAGGTTCTGATGCAGGGAATTGTTTCAGTCTATCCAGTTCCATCCTATTGTCCTAAAATATGTTTTCCTGACGTTTGCCAGGATTTTCGAAATCTTTGGGTCCAGTGAATTGGCATCTCATGAATGAGGCATTCAGAAGAAACACCAGAAAAAACCCCCAAGTTCTAACTACACCAAAAGCCAGACAGAGGTACAAAATCCAGAATCAGGCTTTAAAGAACATGGGAAAATAAACAGGAACAAACCAAGCAAGGACTGTATGAAGCAGGCTGGTTGAGGAATAACTTCCTGGCATGCTTTAGCTTCCCAAACTTGCATTTTCCTCTGCACATAGTGATGGAGACTCAGCAAATTTCTAGGCAAAAACTGCTGTCTGATTCTGCAAATATGCCTGGCTGGAGATCCAGGACTATAAAGGAGCCTGCCAGGGAATAACCTGACCCTTCCAGTGCTGGATGAAAGGTGCCTGTGCAAAAACATCCTCATCTGTGGGCTCCTGCCATTCCTGTGGCTGTGGGTTTGGAGGAGCTGCATCTCTGATCTGCACCTGCACCTTGTACATGCTTTGTCTGGAAACCCCAAAAGTGCATCCATGAGCTTGCTAAAGAGTTAAAAGGAAAACCTCCACCTGGGCTCTGTACTTATTGGTTTCTTGTTCTTACAGAATTCCTAGGTTGGCTGATGACAGCATTTAATAATCTAGTCAATAACCGTTCAGCACAAAGGATTTTTACTGCAGCTCTTCGTGAAGTTTTTATGAGAAGCTTTTAGCGGTGTCCCAGGAAATCACAAACTCTCGACGACTTCTTTTTCTTCTTCTTCTTTTTCAGGACCCTGCTGGAGCAGAAAGGCGGGACAAGATGATGCAGTGTGGTCCCTTCCAACCTGAACCATTCTGGAATTAAAACGGGAACTGACCGAGGCCACCCCAAAACCCCGCCGGGAGGATTTTCCCAGCCCGTCCCACCCTCGCCCTTTGCTCCTCCCAGAGCTGATGCTCAGGATTGGCGTCACCAAGCGCTGGGATCAGCCCCTGGCACACCCGTTGTGACAGACAGAGCCAGGGATCAGCCCCTGGCACACCCCCTGTGACAGACAGAGCCAGGGATCAGCCCCTGGCACACCCAGGGATCGGCCCCTGGCACAACCCCTGTGACAGCCAGAGCCAGGGATCGGCCCCTGGCACACCC
>WBMY01014131.1:456349-466955 GCA_013397315.1 Donacobius atricapilla
ACACCCAGGTTGGACGGACAGGTACAGGTACCTCCCCTGTCACACCCCCAGTGTGACTGACACCGCTGGGGACAGCCCCTGTCACACCCCAGTGTGACTGACACTGCTGGGACCGCCCCTGTCACACCCCAGTGTGACTGACACTGCTGGGACCGCCCCTGTCACACCCCCAGTGTGACTGACACCGCTGGGGACAGCCCCTGTCACACCCCAGTGTGACTGACCCCGCCAGGGACCTCCCCCCATCACCCAACCCCCGACCTAAGTGACATCTTGGCACCATCCCTGTCCCCTGTCACACTCCCGTGGGGCTGGTGCAGCCCCTCAGTCATGGAACACACCTTGTCAGGGCATAAAAAACCCACAAAGGAATCAAAGTGCCCCACGACCACTGTGTTCCAGCCCACCCGCTCAGTCCCTCTCCGAAACACTCCGGCGAGTCTTTAAACACTCAAATACCCACCAGAGTCCTCAGAGTGCAGCGGAAGATCATGGACATCCAGCTACAGCAGGGTGAGGAATGCCCAGGTTTGGGGTGAGAGCTCCTTTTCCTGCCCCTCATCCCAAGTCCTTGCTGATAACCTGCACATCCCATCTCCTCAGGATTTTTCTTTTTTTATCCCTCCCGCAAGCATCACACAGCTTCAGCAAGTCTGGGGACAAACTTGTGTGTAACTCCCAATCAAGAGTCATGGCATTTGGGAGACTGGACCCTCTCCTGGGACATCACTTCCAGCAGTTTGCCACACAAAATATTCCGGCTGTGGGTTAACGCAGGTTTTTAATGCTCAGGATGCCTGGATACAGTGTGGAAATCCAAGAGCAGTTCCCACGCCAGGCTTGTGGCACTCTGTGACTTCTCCTCCGAGCGCCTGAGCTGCCCACAGAAAATGGAGAAATGACTGCACGGGAGAGCGCAAGTGCACGGTGTGTGTGTGTGTGTGTGAGCAATCCCTAAATATTCAGGAGAGATGGGAGAAGCCTCGGGATCCAGGACTCTCTGCTAAATCGAGGCAGGGGAATGATGCCTGTGCTATGCAGATGAGCTGTCATATTGTCTCCCACACAAGAGCATCTCCAAAGGAACCTACACCTACTGCAATTATCCTGCAGCATATGGACATTTATAGGTCAAAAAAAAGGGAGAGTAATGGTCGGCCAAAAAAAGCAGGAGCCCAGATAATTCTCCAGTGTTATTTTGGAAAGAGCAGACACTGAACAGGATGAATTATACATACCTGAGAGCCATTAGAAAATGTCAGATTGCCTCTAAAACGCGTTAGAAGGGGGGAAAATTCCTCCAGCTTTCTCGTGCAAGAGGAGAATGCAGTATGTAAATAATATTCCCTACAAATTGTCACTGGAATGAGTTTGCAAGCTGATGCTGACCCTCTCTTGTGCTGGGGACAGAGTGTGGGGCTGCATTCTGACATCATCAAGCTGAAACTCAGACAGAAGAGCTGCACTTTCATTGCTGGAGCAACCATGATGTATAACCCAGGAGCTCCTCCTGGAATGATTTTAGAGCAAACCCAGAATATTTGTTACCCTTCTCTAAATTTAGCTGGAAAAAAATAATAACTTCTGCTGCCAGCTCTATGAAAACAACACATGTATCTTGACAGCAAATGATTTAAAAATGAAGACCAACCAACAATGCAATGTTCTGAGTGCTGGGGGAGGAAGAGGACTGGAAAATCCTGAAGTTTGCATTTCCAAACTCTCAGCATTCACCTCCAGCTTGTACCTGCCGCATCCCCAGTTTTATGCACCATCCTCAGTATATTTTTCCAAAACTTCAGCCTCTGATAAGAACGAAATCCTCTGCTGACTGATGCTTCTGCTGGAGAGCTGAGATTTCTGTAATTAGCATTAGAGAGAATTTGGGGAGGGATCTGTCTTTTTTGGTTTGGGTTTGTTTGGTTTTTTTCCGTAAATTTGGATGTTACACATTTTAAAACAAAACAGAACATCAGCACATCAGTTCATAATTGCAGAGTGGAGATGAGGAGCACGTCAGTAGTTGAAAAACATTAAATTTGCAGGAAGTGACTGAAGTGTTTGCACAGAAGGGGGCAAATGGAGATAAGACACGCAGGCTGCTTGCATTCAGCTCCAGAAACTGTAGAGCAGAGATTTACCCTGTTCAAGAGAAGCAGGCAGGGGGAAAGCTTGCAGGACTATGCTGGGAATTATGTTCACAGAGGGGTAGAATATCCTCTTCCCTGGATATTTTGGTCATTGCTGAGATGACCAAGGTGTTGGTCTTTGCCCATTTGTACGAAAGCCTTTTCTTTCGGCTTGTTTTAAATTTCCTTTGTCAGAATCCTCCGGAAGAGTCAAGACATAAAGATCACAGGATGGTTTGGGTTGGATTGGACCTTAAAAATGATCTGGTCCAACCCGGCTGCGGGGACACCTTCCACTAGGCCAGGTTGCTCAAACCCCAGCCAGCCTGGCCTTGAACATTTCCAGGGATGGAGTTTTCCAGGCTGAACTTCTCCAGCAAAATCCCTTTGCTCTGCCGGCAGCCACTGACTGCACAAGGAGGACACCCAAATTGTTCTAAACACACAAAGAGCTCAGCAAACTCCTCTAACCCGCGAAGCAAAAAAGGTCTGGTTTGATTTGCATTTCGCAGCCCTCCTGGCCTGAGCTGTAACAGGCACAGGATCATCTCCTCACACTGGGGAGAGCTCTCAGAACGCTCACCTGAAAATGAGGCATCTCTTCTCCATCTGGGAAGAAAACAAGCTTAACATTTAAATCTGTCTGCAAGGTGGGAGCAAATGAACTCCTGAATGGCTGCACGAAGCAGCAAGAGCGCAATAAAACTAAACAGGTAATTACTGATGGATTATCTGGAGACACAGGCTCACACCAAACCAGCCAGGAGAGACAGCTTAAAAACACCTGACAGCCAAAGCACAGCTCCAGAGCAGAGTGTGGTAGCAGGCAATCTCATCCTTGACACCTCTGTATCTACTTTTTTTTTTTTTTTTTGAAAAGCAGCATTTATTCAGATTAAAAAACACCACTTGCATGAACCCAGATAAGGTTCCTCACATCATTAGCTGTTGCACACAGCTAATCTGCAAGTGCCTCCGTGAACACACAGAAAGTAAACCTTACTTTGTACAGGACAATTGACTTGCCAAGTAAAATAGAGGTTTTCCTGCTTTTTTTTTTCCCTCTAAGGAACTGAAACTCAAACTAATGAATCAGAACATGTAAAATGATCCCAAAACATCTGAACAGGAGAAGTTAAAATAGTTACCCTTGTTCAGCTGAAGAATCTATTGGTTATCTGTCCTAGATTTAATTAGTGAAAACCCTAAAGATTGACTAGCTCAGCACAAAATTCCTGACCTGAGCCAGTTTCATATTTGACAGGATAAAATACAGCTACTTCGGAGAGCTGGACGAACACACCTACACGACATGTGAATGCTGATGAGCTTTCAGAGGGTAAAGGGCTCTACAGCCCCAGCCCTGTATTGAGGAAACAAATTCGACATATTCAACAAGTGCAAGAAATAATTCAACCAGTGCCTTTTTGTGCCCAGGATTGCCTTGGGGTGGGATTCTGGCTGCTGCACCCTTTTGGGTGACTTTTAAACTGAAGGAGCGGGGGCAACACAGAGCAGCCAACACAATCAGAGCCACTGTCATAGGTAATAACTTCAAGATTCCCAAATTGCTGATAAATCCATGATACTCATATAAAAATTAATGACCCATTGGCTGCAAGCAGCAAAGTACAAGACAAAAACAGATTTGTTGATGTATCTATTTGCCATTTGCTGCCTGTCCTCACACTGGAAGTGTTTCTGGTTATGGTTGCTGTTAATTGCTTTTTATCTAACAGTGGAGCTTAGAGGCTTCAGCTGAGATGAGGTTTCATGGTGTTAGGCAATTACACAAACATGCAGATGCACAGAAATTCCCTGGTTTGTAATCTGGACGAGGCAGAACACACTGTGTTATCTCGGGCCTGAAGAGAGGCTTCTGATTCGGAAAGAAAACAAAGTCTGCCTGACCAAGGCAGCACCGGGGAAGGTTAAGAACTGACTCACTGCCTCCTTGTGCTTCACCTGTTTGAGCTCCCAGATTAAAAATTCAGCCACGGCTGCTTGGATTTTAACTCATCAACAGGAACACACGGAAGCATCGTGTTTTCAAACACTCCACGTCTTCAGGAGACATCCCTTCTAAGGAGGGCTTCCTTGTGCAGTGTCATTATCTCCGACAGATCTGCTTTGGAAATTTCCTCTCGGGGCTCCTCCACGCTGACAAGTGAATTCTCTGCCTCAGAAATATTTGTTCAGAGGCTGCCAGGCTCATCAGTCACTTCCCTGCAAAGGAGGTGGTCCAGGGGGGATTCTGCTCTTCCCCCTCCTGTCGCCCCTGCAAAAATGATATTATTGAGGAGACACCGAGGACGGCCACATGTCTGTGCCACTTGTCCTCTGTGAAGATGCTCATTTCTCTGTGTCAGGGCTGGGGACAACGCTGCTGCTTTGTCCTGGCTCTCACAGCCACATCACAGCCACACCAACGTGAGAGGGTAACCTGGGCTGGCCCGAGCAGGACTTCCAGCCCCATGGGCTCCCTCCTTCTCTGCGGTTAGGGGGGCTCAGATATTCCTGCTGGCTGCCAGCCACAGAGCCAGTTATTTGGGACCTATCCATGCACACACAGTCCTAGGAATGGGATTGTTTAACAAGCACCTTTGGACTGTTGGCAGCTCCTCACAGAGTGCATGAGTGATTTGTGGTGTCTCCGTGTGGATGAGGAGAGGATGGCTGGATTCAGGCAGCATCCAGACTGGGGGGTTACCAGAGGCCTCCCGTGGCTCCAGCCTTACCTAAGGAAGAGCTTCTTCCTCCAGCTCTGCCTGCCACTTCATCATTAACAAAGCACTTAGCTGTTTTATCACTGAACAGGGAGATTTCTTGTGCACATATAAATCAGCCTCTCTCTAGCTGAAAAGCTCCGTTTTCTCCTGGCCAACCCTGTCTGAAAGCAAAGGCTCTACCACAGAAGGAAAAAATACCTTCCCCTATTCACTCTCAGACATGGTACACGACAGTCTTTTCCCTTGCTGAAATGCTATTTCATCCCATGTTCACCAATTAAGGAAATAATTTTGCTTAGACAGAGATGAGGACAATACAGCCTAGCTCATTCTTGTTTTTGTCACCGGAGATTTGATGTGGCCTCTTTGAAAGATGGCTGAGGACTCATTTGTCCTGATTATTCCACATTGGAGCTTGTGCTGCCCCCCTACATGTCAGGAATGAGATGAACCCAGTGGTGAACATGTCAAGCTTTGAAAGGTGTCACAGGAGAAGTGTTATTAGTTCATCGTGCTAACAAAGGTGCCACGCTGGATTTCCAGCCTCTCCGTTACTGCTGTATCTATGGTTTCTGAAGCCAAAAGGCAAAGACTCATTAATTAACAAAAGAAGCTGGGAGATAATCTTGTGATTAAGTTATTGGAGTGGGACCTGGGTTGATTTCTCAGTCCTGGGCTGGTTGCTATGTGATATTATTCAAATCCCTGCCTGGAGACGAGCGTGGAAGACGGCAGTGGCAGCTCCCCATAGGCTGCTGGCGCTGTGGGCAGGGGCTGCTGCACAGCACATTCCTCATTATTCCAGCTGGAGTCACCTCTGCCGGCAGACAATGGGAGAGAACCCCCCAACTCCAAATGCACTGCACGTTCTGCAACTGGCCTTTGCGCAAAAGCTTGCTATTTTTCCAGAATCTCCTGTGACTGACTAAATCACTCCTCTTAGTGGGTTTTTTTCTCCCTTTTCTTCTGTTTCCTAGTGAATGTCTTTACCTTCTGTCTGTTGCAAATGTGAACAGTTTTAATTAGGTGCTGTTGAAATGTCTTTTGCAGTTTGGCATCCTGTTTGGTTTTGCTCCTCTCGTTCTCTTTGCAGTTCTGTTCCTTCCCACATTGCTTATGTTTTCTTGTTTGTGGAAGCTTCTCTTTATATGCATAATTTAATCATGCTGCACTTCAATTTCATCTCCAATAAGCATAAATAGGGAAGAGGGCAGCTGAAGCCCATCTCTCCAGATGCTCCTTAAATCATCCTCTTTTCCTCTAGAGCGGCCCTCAAATATTACAGATTTCCAGCTGAACCCAAGGACAAAGCTCTCAGCTCAATAGATTTGTTGTGTATCCCTGTAATATTCTTAAATTACTTGATTTTTTTCTACAACTTCAGAGATCAGACTGAGCCTACACCTTCAACTGAGATCCAGAACAGCAGGGAAGTGTTCAAGAAACTCAACAAAGAACCAAAATCCCAGAGGTGGTGCCTTTAATCCCCTATTTCCTGCTCTACGGTTGAACTAGTGGATTTTGCTTTTGGTCAAATTATCCTCACTGAGACAGAGCAAATCTACCCAGTCTTCTACCAGTCTTCTACCAGGTAGATTTGGTTTCTTCTACCAGTAGATTTGTCTTGCTACTTCATCCTTAGTGCCCTAATCTATGTGAACTTAGTGTCTCAAAGTCATTTTTTGTATATTAACCAGATCACTGTTGATGCAGTTAAATCCAGCTTATCTGGGGAAGTCAGTAATTTCAATTAAGCTGCATTATGCATTTACTTCTAGTTGCATAAGAGAAGACAGACTTTCCCTTTTATTCCTCCTGATCTGCAGCAGCAGTCCCACAAAAATCATGAAAAATAGGGCTGGCGTGAAGGGCAGAGATGGGACAGCTCGCTTCTAACGCCAGGGCATGGTCATCTACACCTAAATCCCTTTCAAAGAAGGGATTTGGACAGCTCCACACAGAACCTTTTCGGCTGCAGCCTCTGCAATCTCTCCCATGACCTGCTCCAGCTTTTACCCATCAGGACCAGGTTTCCTCTCACTCCTCTGTCGTGTTCAAACTGCATCTGCTTCACTGTTGTTGAAACTTTCTCCTTCTCCCACCATGTGTGGTGGGCAGGATTTTTACAAACGTGTGTCCCATTATCGGACCTCCAGGAGAAGCTGTGGATGCCCCATCCCTGTAAATGCTCAAGGCCAGGCTGGATGGGACTTTGAGGGTAGGCAATGCGCCCCCAGAGCAGCTGGAGTCCACCCCACCAAAAGGGGCTGTTTGAGAGGCAAGGATGAGCAAAATGAGATTTGAGGAGCGGATAAATTACCAGTGACATTTCTTTAACGTTTATTTGGCTGAGGTTTGACATGAGCCATCCCCTGCCATCACATTATTGGGGCCAACTGCCTTGCTGCAGGGAAATCACTGAGCCAGGCGTGGGAGAAGGGAGGATTAGGTAGGAGAAGGCTTGGGGTGTGATGAATGGGATTTACAGCAAACCCTCACTCCGCCTCCGACCATGGGAGGGGGCACAGACAGAGCTGAGCTCTTCTCTGAAGCACTTTGTCCTGGTGCTGGTTCCATTCAGAATGCGCAGGACCTTGCCGGGCTCTCCTCTGTGCTTTGGGGTATTGACAAAACCCTTTGAAGGTGCTCCGGGGTGGGGTCCGTGGCTTTATCCTGACCTTGGGAAGCATGAAGGCTTGTCCCTTCTGCCACACATGGTGGGAGGGCACCAGCAGAGCTGTCCTCAGCTAACTTGGCGCTGCAGTTCCACCTCTGCATGCAGTTAAACCAGGAATTCTGGTAAAAACTATGATTCTTTTTCTTTTGTGTCGTCAAATAAGGACACATACACACAAAAAAAAGCCAGTAACCTGTAGTGTTTTCCACAGTAAACAGCACTTCGTGACCCTAGTTCAATCCTAGGGGACACCTGTTGAATTTGATTCCCTCCTTCCCTTATCCCCTTACTGGAAAAGCTGCAGCCCTGCCCTCCAATCATAAAGGTCTGTTCTGGGCCCCCAGTAAAATTCCAAACTGTTAACAAGTGACCTTTCAACTGCAGCAGAGGAAATCAGTACCCCAAATATCATTTTCTTCAGTGCAATATTCAGGCTTCCCCGGGACAATTTGGAGGATTCAAAGCTTTGATCTGACTCGTGACTTGAATCCTTTTTAGTTCCATCTCCACCCTGAGACAAAAAGGGCCAAAACACCAGCGAAGGTTCTGGGCATGGGATGGTTCAGCCAGAAGAGAAAGACTTTTGAAGAAGCCCTTCTCAGGACAGCTTCCTGCTCACGTTTTCCACCCCTGCATTGAAGTGACCTCCAAAATTATCCAGCATGTTGCTTACCTAGGGCAGGCTCTGACACATCACAGGTCTGCTCCTGCTTAATTGAGGCAGGAGAAGCCCTGAGTAACCTGTCTCTGACAGGCACCATGACATTTTCTTTCTGAAAGGGGAAACCTCAAAGACGCTCCTGCCTGATAATGTCTGGCTGTTTCCACATTTACACATTTACAAAAGAAACAGGTAAAAATATCTACAGCTACTTGAGAAGGGAAAAGAAGCCCTTTTTGCCATGCTGAGTGGAAATCCTAGCTTCAGAATTAAGGCAGCTACAATCACTAGTTGCTTTTTTGAAACGCTGGCCAAACAGCTGCTGTTTGACGTTTGTGTGTGCAAAGTTACTGTACAGAAAAAGGAAAGAGGGGAGACGTGTTTGGAAGCACAGCAGGAGCTGCGTGCAGGGGAAAACACATGGCTCCTTCCAGGCTGGATTGTGTGATTTAGTGCTTGCCTGGATCATGGAGATGGAGGCATCACATCCAACGTGCTTGCTGGTTATTGGGAAAAAACCCACTCCGGGTAAAGCAGGTCAGAGGTGTGAACGCTGCCAGAGGGTTCACCCAGGCTGCACCAGCTTTGGGTCATCTCATACTCCTCCCATCGATGTAGAAAACTCCAGGGAGAATGCTGCTTAATGTGGATGCCTTTTTGTGATCCTGGGTGGAAGCCAGGCCTCCTCCAGGCTTTGCAAGGGGTCTGCTCAGCATCAGCATCTCTGCAGGGCCGCGCTCAGCCGCGGTGGCGGAGATGCTCCACATCTCCCAAGGGCCGTAAGAAAACCAGGAGGCGGAGCAGGGTGCCAGCAGCATTACGGTAACGTCCAGGGAACCCTCACAGATGGAGAAGACATGGTCAGATGGATTCAGGGTGGGACTGCAGATGGAGTACGTGTCTCTGAGCTGATGGAAGCACGGCCTGCGTGTCGGGAGGGCCACACTGCAGCATCAGCACCCAGCTCATTCCTGCTGCTCAGGAGAACAGGAATGCTGGGCCAGCAGTACCGAAACACCCTGGGGAATGGTGACAGATGACTCCATAAAATAACCCTGAGGTACTGGAGCAGAGGAGAGGCGTGGATGAAGCTGTAAAAGCTGACCTGATGGCCCGAGCCCCTTCTCCAACACGGCACAACACCCTGCAACCGCCGAGATGTGCAGCTACAACTCAGCAAGACTGAGAGGTGCTTAATTAGAATGAAGGATGGGGGAAAATAAATAGGAACTGAAACCCTTTAAATGAATGGCCACAAAGCACAGCCTGTAGAACTGCACTGCAGAGAGAAAACAGGCACTGCTGAGCTGGTGGTGGGAGAAGAGCAGGGAGGAAAGAGGAATGGGTGTTGCAGGCTCTCTGTCAGCCCCTGGAGTCAGGCTGCTCTCTCCTGGGATATCAGCACTGTCCTCTGGTAACGGGGTGATCATCCTGGCCCTGGCAGCAGGGTGATGTCCAGCTCTCCCCTCCTTTCACAGTTATCCCTGGCTGTCAGCAAGAAACCAGACACCACAAACTCTTCGACTTATTCGCCTTCATCAATATTTTAATAGATACTGGTTTTTTACTGTAAGAGACATCACTTCTTGTTAATTTGAGTGCTGGAATGGCACTGGCAGGCAGAATACCTTGGCTCCAAATGAACCCTGAGGGGCAAAGGGAAACATATTCCTGAGAACACCAATTGGAAAGAATCTAATTCAATAATAGATTTTGTTTGGTATCACTCTGGCACCAGCAGTCATCTTCCTGTTATTTTTAGGTTCTGATGACGCCAACAGGTTTTGTTGGGTTTTTGTTGTTTTTTTATTTTTTTTTCTTTATGGGGTTTTATTTTTGCTGTTATGCAAAAAAATCCCAAGGAGAAAATTTCCAGGGTTTAATCACACAGAATGAAATCACAATTATTTCTAGAATTTAAGACTCGGTGCTTCTAGATCCTCACCAAAATATACAGAGTTTTGCTAGAGTCTAGAGAGGAGGAAAAGGACTCCTTGGTTGGGTTTTGGGGAAGGAGAGAGGGATGGGATGAGGACAGAAAACAAACACATATTTACCTAGCCAGAGAATACCAGGGTTTTAGATGAAGGATGTTACACAGCTCAAGAGGCGGAATTTGTGTTTAGAAATACAAAACAAACATCAAAATCATCCTGTTTCGTGTGACAGCCTCTTTCTTTGTGTTTTTTCTTTCCAAGGGATTAGTCACGGAAGAGACTATTCAAGATATTAGCTGCAGTAGCTACACAAACCAGCCACCAAATATTATGAATTTCTGTCCCAGTATTGTTTGTGCTTTCCATCAAGTCATGAAATTCTTGATCTGTAAAAAAGTCGGTTTTGAAGTGCTTTTCCCCATGATTACCTTTGCTTTGTGCATCACGAAGGACTTTATTTTCTTTTTTTTTTT
>WBMY01014131.1:466980-549234 GCA_013397315.1 Donacobius atricapilla
TTTTTTTTTTTTATGTACTAAGTGGCTTGATAGCAGGCTGGGGATGGAAATCCAACCCCAAAGTCACCACCAGCTGTGCACCCGGGGTGCTGCAATGGGGAAAAGGTGTCTGCTGGATCCCAAACCCCTTTCCTTTATCCCCTCTGAAAGGAGCAGCAAGCAGGGAGAGGTTCTGTGGAACATCCCCATCCCTTCCCGGACAATGGTGACAAATTCCTGACCAAAGAAAAGATGTTGTTCCAGGGCTGGCCAAAATGAGAGTTAACCAAACCCTTAGAAATGAGGGAATTTGGATGCAGGGACAGCAGGATCTGTATCCCTTCCCTGCATTTACTGCCAGGCTTGAGGCATTTTCTGTTCTTTCTGGAGCACTTGGAATAAAGAGACATTGTTTACAAAAGCGCTTAGCTAGGAGGAATAAGAGACAAACTATAAATCCCTGTTTTCAGTGGTTTTTTCCAAGCTTAGACGTCACTTCTGGGCTCCGAGTCATATAAGATCCCACATTTTTCAAGGTTTAATAACTGGTGAATTCTTGCTGGTTTGGGTTTTGGGTATTTTTTAATTATTATGTTATTTTTACAATTCACAAAAGGTATTTGCAAAACATATGGGTTTTTTTTTTCTTTTTCCCAGATAGCTTCTGGCTGCTTTCGAGCTGAAATTTGGCAGTCGGCACACATCTCTTATTCAACAACAGACACAGATTCTGCACTTTAAAACTTGCGGTGGGTACAGACCCAAGAGATTCCCCCCTCCCCCCGCCTTTCTTTCAAATCTGCATTAAAATCATGCGTGATTTTTTGGGGGGGTTGTTTTGTTTTTAAAGCAAAAGCTACCGCAGAAAACCCGGGGCTGTGTATTCACAACAGCCCGTTAGCCGCACACTGCCCAGGTAGCTCTTGCAGAGAGGGTTTTTATCACTCATAAAGCCATGGAAGCTGAGGAATTTTACAGTGGGATGATTTAATATCGGGGGACCAGACTGCCTTGGATGCAAAACAGAAGTGAGGATGCGTGTGGATTGCTGGATCCCTGTGGCACTTGTCCCGAGCCAGCCCACATCGGCTTTTCCTGGTTGCCACTGGTTGGGGCAGGAATGATTTGGGATTTGGACCTTCATTAGCGTTGCTGGAGGGGAATCCCTCGGCTGCTCCTGCTCCCCCTGGCCTTTTACATCCGTCACCTATTTCCCTGGAGGGAGGCACATCAGAGGAGAGGGAAACGCACACGTCTCATTTTAACTTTGAAGTGGGGGAAATGGTGGCAGGATTTTTCCTGGAGCTCCTTCTTCTTCTCCCCGCTCTCTCCTCGCCCCAAAAATCTTCGCAGACTTTTTAAAACCTGGTTGGTTTGAATATGCACAGGCTTTCCTAGCGTTTGCTCTGACCGGTGCCTTTGGGTAGCTTTTTGAAAAACATGAGGAATTAACATTTGAAAAGGTATTCCCACACACTCTTTGAGCAGGAAATGTGGCTTCCTTCTCCACCCACTGTAGCGCTAAGCAGCTTGGAGATAAATAATGGAGACTTTCATGGCTATTGTGGTTTAAAACGGTCGCCCAGGCTGGGATAATCCTTCAAGCCTGTCTTTGCTGAGCAGGGAAATTGGATGGTAGATATCCCTGTGTTGTCTCAGGCATTGCCGCCCACTGATCTGTGCACCCTCAGATCTCTGCTCAAAACAGGGTGAAATTCATGATCAAAAACAACATTTGGATTGGAAGGGGACCTTGAAGGTGATCTCATTCCAACCCCCTGCCATGGGCAGGGACACCTTCCACTAGGTCAGGTTGCTCCAAGTTCCATCCGACTTGGCCTTGAGCACCTCCGGGGATGGGGCAGCCACAGCTTCTCTGGTGCCAGTGCCTCACCACCCTAACAGTAATGAATAGTTTTCCTAAAATCCAATCTAAACCTACTCTCTTTCAATTTGAACGCATTCCCCCTTGTCCTGTCACTAAATGCTCTTGCAAAAAGTGCTGCCCCACCTTTCCTGCGAGTTCTCCTTAGGCTGCAATTAGGTCACCCCGAGGCCTCCTCCTCTGCAGGCTGAACAGCCCCAATTCCCTCAACATCAATGGAGTAGATGGAGTAAGCCATGTCCAGAGAGACCTTCAATGCAGCGCCGGCCCTGCCAGATCTCTCCTGCTGGCACTCAGCGAGGCTGGAGAAGATGCTGTGGTTCCTTGTTGCCTCTCCTTGAGTCCAGACAACCAAGTAATTGGCAGCTTAAAGCACCCTCCTGGCATCCCTGGGCAGAGCAGCTTGTTTAAATCTCCATCCCATGAAGATGCCAGGCAGGTTTGTGTCCTTCCTCAGACTGGTGCTGACAGATCCCCTTGCTTCGGGGTGGTGTGGGGAAGGTACCAAAGGCCTTGCAGGAGGGATGTGTCCTGAGAGGCAAAGCCCAGGACAGGATCATGAGGAAGCATCATGGTTAAAAAGCTGGCAAATGTTTTAGGTGGCCTGCTACATCAAACAGAGGTAAAGTTTAGATGGTTGGAGTGTAATATCTGGAAGGCAAAGCTCTCCTGAAGGGCAAATCTCTATGCAGCTGTAACCAGGAAACTGCAAGCAGCACCTTCACAAAAAAAAAAAAAAAAAAAAAAAAAAAAAAAAAAAGAGAAAACCAGACCCAATTTGCCATCCAGGCCTCAGTGTTTCCTTGCCCATTTTTCCATGTGCACCAATCTGCCAAGCCAGATGTCCAAATGAGCTGTGTGGGCAAACAGGCACTCGTATGAGCAAACATTGCCTTGATGTGTGCGCTCTTGTGGGCACGGAATCAGGCACTGCACTTGGGAGGGAGCAGCAGTGGGGCTGGGAGAGGCTGACCCCTCTCCTGGGGCAGAAAACACCTCCCCTTACTCCCTGACACCAACAGGTCTCGACAGCCGGGCTCAACAAGGCTCAGGAAGGTTGGCCCTGCTGCAGGAGCTCCTTCCAGCCAGTTTTCCCAGCAGGCTGGACCATCCCACCTTGCTGGTGTGGCCTCAGGGTTTGTCAGGCTGCATCCAAAGTGATGAGCTCACAATCACAATGACATCAAGGTGCCTACCTCAGCTCATCTCTGAATTCCTGTCTTCCCCAGGCTAAGGAAGGACCCCCACGGAAACAGGAAAGCACTGTACCACCCTAATGTGACACTGTTTATCTTCTACTACCTATGAATAACCTAGTCTAAGCCATTAAAAGCAGAGGCAATGCATTTGCCACACTTTCACAAGCTATTCAGGAGCATTACAACAAATGAGCAGGTAATTAACCAGTCTCAACCTCAGTAATCACATACTGTAATTCCAGCAGAATCACAAAGACTGTACTATTGACTCCTCTTGGAAGGATGCAAAATTAACTTTATAGTCTGGATCCCTGCTCTTAAAGCATATTCTCACAGAAACAGTGGAGGGAAGGGAATTTTTTCCAGCTCGGTGCCCTTGGAGCACCCAGAGCTGACAATCCTCAAGCATCATTCCTGAGAGCTCCAGCTAAGCAGTGCCCTTGGGCAGGGCAGGTGTGGGAATGGGTGAGAAGGATTTCTCCTGGGGAAAGCCTCAGCTGCAGGGTGGCCACGTGTGCCTGGCTTGGGATGAACACAAATAATCACTTGTAGAAAAGCAGGGATAGGAGAGAGACACCTTCCATCCTCTGTGGGCTAGGAAGCCCCAGGCCTGTGTGATGGTGGATTTGCCAGTCCTGGATTAGCAGTTGGACTCAGTGACCTTAGAGGTCTTTTCCAGCCTAAAAAGACCAGCTCTCAGTGAGGACACCAGTTCTCAGTCAGGGTGGATCATCTTCATTCTGAACCCCAAGAGCCAGGTGCCACCATGGATTCCTCTTTGTGTCAGAGGCCAATTACCTCTGCCTCAGGGCCCAGCTCACTCTGACTTGGTGGCAAGCAGAAAAAGCCTAGAACATCCTAAAACACACCCCAGGACCTGAATACGAGTGCGCTGCAGGTTTCTTTGGATTCAGTTGCCCCCATAGCCCCTGGAAAGGCCCAGGGTGGCTGAACACCAAGGGTGACTCTGAGCAGAAGGAGCTGACACACGCGGCTCCCTCCGGCAGCTCCGAGCACACTTTGGTGCACGGCTCTGTCTGATGCAGAGGATGCCAATCTGGCATTGAATTCCTCCTTTAAAATATTCCTCTCTCAGCTCTTGAAACATCCCCCTCCCTCCCCAAAATAAACAAACAAGTTAGGGAGCTCACGAGCCGGGGAAGGGCTGCGGGCAGGAAGCGCTGGGGGATGACGGAGCCGCAGCGTCCCACGGCGGGCGGGGGCTTGTGCATCCTTCTGGCTCCTGGTGGTTTCCGGCCCCTCTGCCTCACCCCCACAGCTCCTGCTGCCCCCACACCTCAGCTCCACGGGGGTGGCTCACGTGGAGCCCGGGGCAATGTCACAGCGGGTCCTGGCAGGGCACTGAGACACGGCTGGCACTGGGTGACCTTCAAGAGAGCCAGAGCGAGGCTGTAGGGCTGGTGGCTCACTGGGGACACGTCACATGTGTGTTATCAGCTCTGGACAAGAGTGATTTACCCCCATTCCGCACCACAGTGCTCCTCTGCATCCAACTGGGACAGGAATCCTGGGATGGTTTGGGTAGGAGGGGACCCTAAAGATCAGCGAGTCCCCGCCGAAATCGAGGGAGCCAGGAAAGGGTCTGGATGATTTCAGCCTCCATCTCCCATCAGCGAGGACAGGATGAAGGGATGCTAAGGCTGCTTCCATCTGTGCCAAGGGCTGAGGCAGCTGAATCATCTCTTCCCTCCCTGCCTAAACCTCATCTGCCCTTTATAAGTCTCTGCCCCCTCCTTCCTCGACAGCAACAAAGCAAAGTGAAAAACAGAGGCTTTATTACAAACAGTACCTGTTTCCATAGAGATTTGCTAAGAAAATTACACGAGACAAAGATGGAAATAAGTGAGGAAAACACAAGGGCTCGTCCTTGTGCATCGAAGCGATGCCTCACCCGCCTGCAGAGCCCAGCAGCCCCCACTCTCCTGGAGGGGGAGGAGTGTGACAAGACCCCCAGCCCATCCTCACTGGCCACAGGAGCTGGTGTCCCCAACCACAGCGGGTGTCCCCTACCGCAGCGCTCTCCTGGCACCCCTGTGGAGATGTTCCCAGCCAGCCCCCTGCAGAGCTCAGTGGTAAACAAGAGCCTGACTGTAAAATGGCAATGGAAAAGGCAGGAACAACATCTCCTTAACGGACAGGATGGAAGGACAAGCTGGAAAACTGTGAGGGGTGCTGGCAGGGCAGGGCCTGCCTGTCTGGCAGGCTCAGAATCCCAGCCAACCACTGCGGCTGGTGGAAGAAACAATCCTGTTGGTCCCACACATTTGGAAAAGCACACCAGGGGTTGCAAGCAAGGAATTAAATGGATAAGATGTTTTTAGACCACGATGTTTTCTTCAGGAAAGTCAAGCAAACTCCAAGAGAGCAATACGAGGCAGAGGGGTTGGGCCTGGGGATGCTGGCACTCGGCTGGAGAGCCAATGCTCATTCCTTGGAGAGGTGTGTTCCTACCAGGATGGATAGGAAGCTGCATTCCCGCTCCTCGAAGCAAAGACCCTGCCTCTGCACAGGCACTGTGGCAGGGACACCTTCCACTATCCCAGGCTTCTCCAAACTCTGTCCAGTCTGCCCTTAGACACTTCCAGGGATCCAGGGGCAGCCACAGCTTCTCTGGGCACCCTGTGCCAGGGCCTCCCCACCCTCACAGGGAAGAATTTCTTCCTAATATCTAATTTAACTCTGCCCTCTCTCAATGCATAGCTCTTTCCTCTTGTCCTGTCACTCCATGCCCTCATCAAAATTCCCTCTCCAGCTCTATTGGAGCCCCTTTGGGCACAGGAAGGGGCTCTAAGGTTTCCCCAGAGCCTTCTCTTGTCTAGGCTGAACAACCCCAACTATCTCAGCCTGTCTTCATAGGGGAGTTGATCCAGCCCTCTGAGCACCTTTGTGGCCCTCCAAAGATGGATTTTATTGACACTCTTGGCTGCATGGAATCTCTCACACACGTGCAAGGCTGACCTATGAATGTAGGTGCAACTGCTGCCCAACAGTCCATCAGAGACAAGGGGCCATTTGTACAGAGCACAGGTATCTGAATGGCAAACACCTCTCTCAGCTAAAGAAACCCATGGATTCACAAGAAGAAAACTATGACAGACTTGTGAGGGACTCAGGCCTCGCCACACAGGGGCAAACAAACCTTCTCCTTGAGGAACAGCAATGACTCAGCTCCACCAGCTGGGAACAACCAGACTGAGCCAGGCGCTTTCTTAGCTCAGGAAAACCTCACTGGGGAGAGGGCAGGGGACAGCCCCTGCTCACCCCCACGCCCTGTGAGGCACGTGAGGAAAAGAAGCCGTGTCCTGCTGCATCCTCCTGAAGGAGCACCGATGCTCTCCTGGCCACCCCGGAGCCCTCGGTGTCACTTTGATGCCACCTCTCCTGGCAGACAGAGTGGCAGCCGGGGTAAGCCCAGCTGCTGGTGCTACCCTCCGTGTTCACTGCCCACACAAAGGGAGGACAGGGGTGTGTCAGCCTTTACCAGCAGGGCTGGGAAGTTAGAATGCAGACAAGCTCATTTGGTGCTGTCTTAGCTGGGCACGTGGGGAAATCATCTGGCTTTTACATTCCTGCCGAACAGGAGATGCTCTCCTCTGGCAGGGCACCCCCACTGCCTCTGCTGCGGAAAGGAAAAACTCCTCCACCTTTGGCTGTGTCTGCAGGATCAGTGCCCAAGCAGGCACAAAGCAGAGATACCTGCAGAGTGCTGGAGCATGGCTGCAGGACAAGGACGAGGCACGCCACGCGTCCCCCCAGGGTGACAAGGCCCTCGCAGGTCGGCGCTGGCATCACGGCCAGACACCAGCAGCTCAGGCTGCTTGTTCCTGCAGAGAGCAGCTGCTGCTCCAGGGGATGAGAGCTGGGAGCCTGGGTCATCTCTCCGTGACAGTCCTGGCATGCAGCAGACACAGGGGGACAGCTGCCGGGAAGAAGGAGCAGGTCTCGTTTAAAAAACACGGACATTGTGTTCACTTGAACGCTTCAGCTGAAGTGACCAAAGCCCAGCAGGAGCCACAGCTGGATGAGCAGGCTGTCAGCAGCCACTGTGACTCACCCCACAGAGCTCCTCTTCCTGACTCAGCCCTGAAAGATCCATCAAGGGCCTCGTGGGAGAGGCTCTTGGGAGACACTTCTGTGTTTGTTGCTGCTGCTGGAGAGCTTCCAAAATGCCAGAATACCTTTGCACAGGGGATCCTTGCCCTGCTGCTCTGGGAAGCTCGTACAGCTGCTGGAGCCTTGTGGAGCACTCCAAGGCACCTTTTCCAGCCTCAGAGCCTTTGCCATGCAGGCTCTTTTGTTGGCAAATTTACACTCAACTTCCCACGCTTCCCTTCATCTTCCAACACCCAGAGCACTGTGACACCCCACGTTTGACCAGGCCACAGAGCACAGGCTGGTTGCAGGGTGCCCCTCGATTGTCTGTGGAGAGATTTTTAGATTCCATGACAATCCCTGCAGCCATGGGAAGCGTCTCCCTGGCCAACATGAGGCCCCAGCAGCCAGGCAGGCGTGCAAGGAGCCCCGTGCCAGGAGAGCTCAATCTGCGCTGGGCAGGCAAGGCCGGAGCCACTGCCTGCACGGTGAGAGAGCTGCCTGCAAGCATCCAAAAGCATGTTCTGCTCCCTGCACTGCTGAGACCTCACGTGAGCAGGGAACTCGTGCTCAGAGCCAGGGCTGGGATGCTCAGGATTCAGTATCACCTCTAGGGCAGTCTCCTTCTTCCATCGACAGAGATGTTTGTGCCTCCATAAAACAGGATTTGCTTCTTCCACCCTGAGCTGACACGTTTCAGGGAGCAAAGGCTGTCTCCTCCTGTGCATCCAGATGGCCTCGCCCCCAGGATCCCTGTCCCCACTGAGAGGCAGGCTGTCACTGCAGCACAGAGCACCAACCAGCCCGGGCCCTCCCCACAGCCTCGGAGCAGCACTGAGAGAGCTTTCGGTGCAAAAGTGACAGCACCTTGCAGGTGTCTTGCATCCCATCCCTGCAAGTGTTCCAGGCCGGGTTGGACGGGGCTCTGAGCAGCCTGGTCTGGTGGAAGGTGTCCCTGCCCCTGGCAGGAGGCTTGGAACAAGATGAGCTTGAAGGGCCCTTCCAACCCCAAGCATTCTGTGGTTCTGTGATCTGTCACCGTGACCACATGAGCACCACAGCTCTATTAATGAAAAGCTGTTAGGTTGCAGCTCCTTCCTTTCGTCCTCATGCTCCCAGAGGCTGTTTTTGCTTAGGATGGGTCTTCATGGGTCACTGCCAGCCCTGCTGATCTCTCCCCTCCCTTTTGATGATGCCCTCCCTCTCTTCTTACACCCATCACCCTTTTGGTGGCACAGTGACATTGAATCCTGTGTCGTAGCCAATTCCACCAGACAAGCCAAGATGGGGTCTGGATTCCTAGCCCAAAACCCACTGAAAAATCCCCCCAGCTGGTTCAGCCCCCAGTTCCCAAGCCACCATTACTGCTGGGATGACACCAGGAGAGTTACTTAGTCTGGCAGATGCCCAGATTGCCCCCATAAAACAGAGATACAGCAACTCATGGCCATTTAGTGCCTCCACTGCTGAGTGCTCCACAGGACCCAGCGTTCTGCCAGAGCCCTGGAAATGCAAATTAAAACATGGCTGTTCCAGGGAGGCTTTGCTATTCCCATGCCCTAAGCAGAGATGAATTTCACGGAGCCAGATTTCACATCTGTCCTCACACACTGCAGTGTCAGGCACAGAGCTCAGGAATAGACAGGAGACAAAATTCCAGCTGCATCTGGAAATAAATCCGAGTGCAGTTTTACTGCCTGCCTCTCAGCTGTCCCCTGGGTCCTGCCTGTCTCATTTCTCCCTCTGCCAAGGGGCGTGATGGACACTGCCAGGCTGTGACCCTGTTCAGAGGAAAACCTTTCTCTGGGGGTACAGGAGGAAATGGTGGGGACCAGAGGGAGCTGAGCAGGAGGAGGATGCCCAGGAGGGTTCCCCCCTTGGTGATCCTGGCTAAAAGGAGCTCTCTCTCCTCTCTGCAGCACATCTTGGCATTGACACCAGGCTGGGGATGTTGGTGACACCAGCATTATTACATGGTTTCTTGGCTTTATGGCATCAGGACCAGGCAGCTCCAGGTCCATTCAGTCCAGATCCTTCACGGGAATGCCTCTGCCATCCTCTGTGCCCGCCTGCCTCTGCGTGATGTGATGCCAACACCCCATGCTCGGCTTCCTCCCCTGCAGGACCCAGCCCAGGGCTCTGCATTCCTGCTGCGCGCACAGGAGCTTTGCTTCGGCCTTCTGGAGGTCCCAACGGCCTTCAGGGAAACAGGAATTGCAAACACTAAAGCAGCTCCCTCTGCCTAAGTCCCAGCTTTATATTCAAGCTGTCCTGACAGGCGTTTGTCAGGAACAGAGGATACAGTGTTCTCCGTCTGCAGCGCGTCTCCGTATGGCAGCGCTGGCAAAATCCACCGCTTCTACTCAGGGCTGTGAAATTCAGCCTGGGAGGGCTGTCTAGCCCTCCTGACCTCTGATTTCCCCGCTAAAATCAGTTTCTGTGGTTGGGAGAAGAGCCAGACTCAGTCCCGGCGCTGCTGGAGGCTCTCGCCTTGCCCAGCATGTGGGACAGCATTCTCCCATCTCCCCCATGCCTGCAGGGCTGCACAGGCAGAGCCATCCCCCTTCACTGTGAGCCCAGGAAAGGGGCAGAAAATGGGGGAGGAAAGCCTATTTCTCGACCCGGTTTCATCCAGGAGATTATTGCAGAACATCACTTACCCACTTTTCCTTCCCGGCCTGAAACCTGACCTGTCCTCATAGCCTGTAATAACAATTCTGAGTTAATTCACTGGAGCTGTAGTCACTTGTGTGCCAGATTAGGGCTGAAACTCTTTCCCTTGGTGCAGAGCCTGGTCTGAGAGGCAGGTGAGAGCCCTGGGGAAAATGGGGCAGCAGCTCAGCCCTGTCAAGAGCAGCCCTGACTGAAAGCCTCCTAAACTCCCACAAGCGGAGCAAAAAAAGGGTTTCTGCAGGGGGAAGCTCTATGAAACACAATCAAAACATTCAGGCAGCAAATCCCCAAAATCTCCTTCTCCGGCAGTTTCCTGCAGCCCGCGTGCTTTGGCTGACCATTCCGAGGGGGGTGACAGAGGCAGAGGTGCTGAGGGCAGCGGCTTCGCGGCCAGGGGTGACCCCGCAAAAGGCTTTTTCCCTGAGAGCTGCTGGGCTCTCCAGCTCCCAGGGAGCCTTTCCTGGCGGGATGCTCCTGGGCACACTGCAGAGGAAAGCCAGCCTCGCTCAGAACCATCCCGCCGGCTGTGTCCCAACACCCGCCCTCAAAACAGCGCGAATTGTGTCAAACACCAAGTCACTGTCCTTCGCACAGGCTGGAGACCCGCTGGAGGAGCTGGTGCAGGGAAAAAAAGAGGCTAAGGCAAGGAGAGTGGTGGCTCATGTGACTGCGAATCCCATCTGCCGTAGCTCTTCCGCACTGGTGCACTGGAAGAGCGGGATGGGAAGATGTCCCTCCTCCTGAACCAGCACTGGGCAAAGCAGGGATTTGCCAACATTCATCCCAAAACCGCCCCCAAGCAGCAAAGAGGAGCGTGTGGGCTTTTCCTGCCTTTTCCTACACCTTTGCTGGCTCTCTGATCCAGTGGAGCACCTTCCACCCCTGAGTGATGCTGGGGACGAGGATGTCTGTCCTTGCAGGCAGGTTGGGGTTAGGGTTTGGGGTCAGGGATCAGGATTAGGGGTTAGGGTTAGGGTTTGGGGTTAGGGTTTGGGTTAGGGTTAGGATTAGGGTTTGGTTAGGGTGTGGGTTAGGGGTTAGGGTTTGGTTTAGGGTTAGGATTAGGGTTTGGTTAGGGTGTGGGTTAGGGGTTAGGGTTAGGATTAGGGTTTGGTTAGGGTGTGGGTTAGGGGTTAGGGTTTGGCTTAGGGTTATGGTTAGGGCTAGGGGTTAGGTTTAGGGTTAGGGTCAGTATTAGGGTTTTGGTTGGTGTTCGGGTTACACTGGGCTCAGAGTAAAGGGGGATGGCTCTGCCTGTGCAGCCCTGCAGGCATGGGGGAGATGGGAGAATGCTGTCCCACATGCTGGGCAAGGCGAGAGCCTCCAGCAGCGCCGGGACTGAGTCTGGCTCTTCTCCCAACCACAGAAACTGATTTTAGCGGGGAAATCAGAGGTCAGGAGGGCTAGACAGCCCTCCCAGGCTGAATTTCACAGCCCTGAGGAGAGGCGGTGGATCCCGCCATCCACCACAGACCCCCGGGCAGCGGCGCAGCTCCCAGGGCTGGCGCTGGCAGGGTGGCCGTGTCCCTGCGAGGCTGCGGCCGCCCCGCTCGGCCCGTCCTCCCCCCGGCCCGTCGCACCCTCGCCTCTGCTGCAGGAGGCAGCTGCAGCTATTCCTGCGGGGAGGTGTAAGACGAGCCTTTGCCAAGGGGCAGGGGAGGCTCTGCTAATTCCCAGCTCCTTCGCACAGTTCTCGCTGGTTTCCTAATGCGCTCCTGGCTGTTAAGGAGGTGAGACTTGCTGATCCAGCACAATATCACATGCTGGAGGGAGAGGGGCTCAGGCTGGGACAAGTCCTGAAAAAACTATGGCTGTGTAAATGGGGGCCACCCTTTGATCAGTGAGGAAAAAAAAAAAACCAAACTAAAAAACCAACAAACCAACCAAAACAATGAAGCTTGATTGCACCCCCTCTCCCCCGAAGTAAATTATCAATGAAGTAAGGATATTTTCAGGCCCCTGTCAACACTTCAGAGGCCATGGGAAGGGGCAGCTGGGGCTTGTGCCTCTGGCTTGTGGTCCTGCACACTGCATCTCTCACCCAGAGGCCCCAGAGATGCAGAAACCCTTTATTTGCCTAACCCTAAATAAAACCTTTATACCACGGGGTTAAACTTGGCTGGGAAATATAACCTTGGATTTATTTTCTTCTCTGCTCTTCCTCTTTTGGAGAGGAAAAGAAAAAACCAGCTCCTCACATCGTTCATGATGGCCATGATTCTGTAGATCTGTGAAAATGAATCTGAAGATCACATCATGTATGACAGAGTGCTCCATAAATTGACTGAGTCCCAGGGGAACGTGTGTGGGAGGCAGAGAGAGTCTGGCCTAGGCCTGGCTTTAAAAACCAGCCCATCCTGATCCCTCTCACTTGCACCCCAAGCATCACTGGTACCTCTGCTGGAGTCTGGGGCTGCCCACCGGGTATGTCACACCCATGCCAGGGTGCCTGTGGCAGCTCATCTGTGCGCTGGGACACTGCAGGGACACCCGGCTCAGCCCTGCAATGCCTTTGAGCTGGGCACAGGGGGGCATTTGGGATGATTTTGGCTGCAAATCACCCCTGCTGAGTTTCCACCCACTCGCCCGGCCCTCCCAGCATCCAACTGCCCAATGCCAGGGACACCTGGAGAGCCCTGCTTTGGGGAGAGGGAGGTACCAGCTGGGAAAGGAGAGCAATTCATGCTTTTGGCATTCGTTTAGAAGCCAGAATTGTGTCAGATTTGGGTTATTTTTAATTATCTACCCAGAAATAGCAAAGCAAAATGAACAGTGAGCTCTTTCCTGCTCAGTGGATTTTCGGCAGGAGATGGGATTGTGAGACAAGACAAGGCACGGGAGAGGCAGGGCTGAGACCAGCCCTGCCCATCCCCTTGCTCCCTGTGGGTCTGCTGTAAAGCCAAAGGTGACACAAAAGAGCTCCCCAAAACCTCCTGGGAGACAGCAAGTACCAGCTGGTCCCTCTGTGCTCTGGTAGGGGTCACTTTCCAGGGAATTCCATGGGATTTCAGCTGCTCAGCAGACCCCCTGCTCCCCGTGGTGTCTGGCGAACACGGCCAGTGCAGATGTGCAGCACTGCATCACTGAGCAAGGCAGACCGGCCTCGAGAGACAGAAATAAATGAGAAGAACAAAAAATAGAGGTGCTGAGCCAGGCCAGGCTGTTCCAGCCCTTGGGGAGGACAATCCGTGCCAGCACCTCCCGCTTCCCTGGGGAACGCGGTGGTTCTGGAAGAGGAGTGGGGTGGTATCGGCTTGTATGGGGTTGTTTGAGGTTGTATGGGGTTGTTTAGGGTTGTATGGGATTGTATGGGGTAGTATGGGGTTGTATGGGGTTGTTTGGAGTTGTATGGGGTTGTATGGGGTTGTTTGGGGTTGTATGGGGTTGTTTGGGGTTGTATGGGGTTGTTTAGGGTTATTTGGGGTTGTTTGGGGTTGTTTAGGGTTGTATGGGGTGATACGGGGTGTTATGCAGTTATATGGGGTTGNTGCACTGAGAGATAAAAGAAACGACAAGAAAGATTCCACTGTTTGACGAATGGAATGAGGGAGATTTTTGTCTTTACAAACAGTGGGTCGGCTGATAAATAAAGTTAGATGCAGAGAGATGAAAGAAACAATGTGAAGAATGATAAATTCCGTAGGAATTCTATTGATTCACACAAGGAAAAGAAAAGAAAAGAAAAGAGAAAAGAAAAGAAAAGAAAAGAAAAGAAAAGAAAAGAAAAGAAAAGAAAAGAAAAGAAAAGAAAAGAAAAGAAAAGAGAATATACATTAGAAGGGGGTCTTAGGTAGTAGGCATTTCGGGAAGCCTGTACCTCTCAAGTGCCTCAGACAATGGGGAAAGAGAGAGGGAAATGCGGCCGTGAGATTAGGGTAAAAAGGAGGCTGTGTCCTCTAAAAATTTGAGAGACCCCAGGGGAAATACCCCATGGCCTCTCCCTTTATTCAAATAAAGTTACAGGACTCCTCTGTCTCCTTTTTGGACATAAACCCCTGGTGTTTGTGGGTTAATTTTCCTGGCAGGGCGATGCTCATCCATGGGGGGATGCTCACCTGTGGGGGGTGCCCCTCCAGGGGAGAATGCTGTCCCAAGGAACCGCCGGTGTCCCAAGGAACCGCCGGTGCTGCCGGCCCACGAGCCATGGCAGCTCCACGTGGCTCCGCGTGTGAGTAAGCACCAGCCCCACTTCAGAGCCCACACACATCCTTGGTGAGCTCCTAAGTGCCACCAGAGGAAGAAAAGGGAAGGAAAAGGAAGGAAAGGGAAGGGGGCGGATGAGAGCCACCCCGGCATCTCTGATCCCAGCCATCAGATGTGTCCCCAATGGGAACAAACCCTGCCCCCTCATCCTGGAACGGATGGATTTTAAACACCTTGCTCGGATGGGAAAAAGGAAGAGAAAAGGTTGCGTTCTTTCTAGTTCCTGCCCCCTCCTCTTGTCCTTTAAACCCCCAAGGGACTTGGGTTTGGCTCCAGCAGCCTCATAGCCAAGTTTCCCTTGTTTTGCTGGAGGAGCGAGCAGGATCACCACCAGATGTTTGGCCGAAGGACCAGAGCCAGGCTTCCCTTGCAGGGATGCACAATTGCTGACATCCTGCCTATGAAAAAAGTCCTGGGGTGACTTGCTCACAAACTTGCCCTAAACCAGGACAAATACACAATCCAGGAAGCCTTTAGGAAAGAGCCCGTGCCTGCAGAGCTACAGACACACCCGGTTCATTTGGCTTTTCAGGAGGGAAAGCAGGGCAAAGACAGGGAGAAAAAAGATCCAGACAGATCAAAAAAAATCCAGTATGATGAGGCCTCTTCCCAGGAAGGTCTTTGGCCAGGAGGCAGAGCCAGGTTATGGGGTGATGATCTGCGGCTGTCCCAGGACAGGACTGTTCCTGTCCCCGAGCTCCCTGGACATACGCCAGACCATGCACAGTGCTGGCCACAGTGCCGGTACCAGGGGTTGGGATTGCTCCCGCATCCCGGGAGCCTGGGCAGCTCCGCTGGGACCGGGGCTCAGAAGGGCCCTGGAGCACGCAGGGCAAGGTGAGAGGAGCACACACAGAGCAGGTTTTTGGGCTCTGGCGGCCCTGCCTCCAGCGGCTCCTGAAGGAGGAGCAGCCCCGGCACTCCTGGCAGCCGCACGCCAGCTGCATCTGTTTCTGGGGTACTTTTGTTCCCAATTTATCCCCTGTCTCCTGGAGCTATTATAAGCAGGTACAATCTGCATTGCCATTGTTATTCAGATGATGTACAGATAATTTTAACCTTTCTGTTCCATTTGTCAAGGGGCTTTTTTTAGCCTCTGTGCCTGCCAGGCAGAGCTCTGGCTCTCCGACAGCGAAGGCTCCCCGTTTTACAGCACCAGTTTCCCTTGCGAGGGTGAAGCTCTGCCTCTGCATTGCTCTGGGTATCTTCTTCATTGCCCCCAGATATTTTAGGGGGGTTGGGGAAATGTGGTAGGGGTGGTCATCCACTCAAGTAGCTGCATTCACCGCTCATCCTTGTACGAGCATCCGAGGTGGGGCTCTGTGAGTTGTCCATCAGAGACCTGCACACTCCAAAGGCTTTCAGAGCTTTTGGAGGAGCTCCTACTTAAAACAGTCACTTCGAGGAATGTTAATGCAGCACTTCTGGCCCACACAGGAGGACATCCTCTCCTCAAACTGCTTCCAACAGCACTGCAAAGTCCTCAGCGATGAAGGTGGCATCACCACCCTGCAGAGCCTTCCCCACAGTGAGGGCTGCAGATCACTTTTTTGGCTATAAAATGGGAACTTACTTCCCAGCCTGAAAAAATGCTGGGCTGTCATTGCATTCATCGCCTCAGGAAGTGCTCTCAGAGCTGGGCCATCTCCTGGAACTCTACACTTCCCACTGAAAACTTTTTAGCACTTCATGAGCCAGAGAAGTGAAAAGCAAATCTGTCAGCATTTGGGAAGTAAAGGGAAATTTGCACAAAGGGAAGGACAGGATAAAACCAGTTCCTACTGCAGGTCATTTGGGTTTAGTCCTTGGTGGCACCACCCTTGTGAAACACACAGGGTAAAGCTCAGCTCCAGACAAGGCGACTGCCTTCCTCCTTCTCTGAGCTCTTCCTGGCACAGTACTGGGAAGAAGCAGAGTGTTCTTGAAAAGCCATAAACCATCCCCGTCACCCGAGCTCAGCCTGGAGGCTGCCACAGGCTGCTGCCTCACCTCTGGCTGACGGAGAAGTTTTCACGCTTCTAAAGAAATACAAGACGCGACTTTGGCGTCTTTGCTTGCCAACTCACCCACGAGCTTTGGACCAGGCGACAGCATCTGCATCCACCTGGCATCCCTCCAGCGCAGGCACGGAGGGGTGTTTGGATGTTTGGATGCCCCCGGGGCACGGATCCCGGCGGCGTTTCCAAGCTCGATGTGCAGGCTGGTGCTCCCTTGCATTCCTCCAGGGACACCATGCCAGCATGATGCCCTTGGCTTCCCCCAGCCCGTTTGCTGCAGTGCCACCATTAACAGCTCCTCAGGATCCTGGGCCCGGCTCCCCCGGCTCCCCCAGACCCCAGTATCCCTCTGCCCCCGTGTCTGGAAGCAGCCAGGTCCGAGCCACAGCTAACCCAGGATATCTCAGATATCCTCCCTGCCCCTCTCCGAAGCCCCCCACCCTGCCTGGGGTTGCAGGACACCCCATCCCACGTGATGGCAGTGCCAGCACAGTCTGTGCTGTCCCCCTCCCTGTCATGGGGACCTTTTCCAGGGGTCCATGACATTACCCAGGGTCCCCACGGCCCCCCCAGCACGGGGCGGGAGTGCCAATGAGACCAAGTCTGCAGCGGTTCTTTACAACAAGGTTTTATTTTTCTTTCCTTTTGACAAAAAACATTGAGGAGTTGTACATTGTTGGTGGTCAGCTCGGTTCCCTGTTTGGGTCCAAACGAGCCAGTTATGTTACAACATCCCACCCCAGAGCCTGGGGGATGAAGGCAGAGCATCTCCCACCCACCCTCCCTCAGTCCCAGGAGACCCCAGCCCCACACCTGGGGGGCTCTACCACCCAAGGCCTCCTGGGGGGGCGGGAGGGTGGTGCTGGGACAGCCAGCCTGGCGGGGACAGCGGGGCTCTGTGTGCCAGGGCTGCCACACCTCCTCGCACACCCACCACAGCCCCCCAGGAGATCCGCAGGGCTGTGAGTCCAGCCCCAGCACTGAACTGGGAACCAGTTGCATGCTACTGGTGAACTCCTGCCTGGGCAGGGCATGTCCTATGCAGACAGAGGTTGAAACACATCCCCTCTCCCCATCCTGCCTGCCAAGGCCCAGCACGGCCAGCAGCCACCGACGGGGAGGGCAGTGGCACAGTCTTGGTGTCCGAGAAGCTGAGGAAATGTCCACAAATCCGCAGAGGACAGATTGTACAGCAGCAAAGCCCAGTCCAGCGCCTTGAAAAGCAAGGCACAGGCTGCAACGGCGCCTTGGGGCTGGTTTGCCTCCCCCCTCGGCACAGTCCTTCCCGCGGCTCTCCTGGGGGCTGCTTTTGGTTTCAGAGACCTGTGGAGGTGCCGCCCTGTCCCCGCGGGTCCCTGCCTGTGCCCCACGCCGCGGGAGAGGCAGCAGCGGGGCCTTTTCGGACCCTTTCCGGGTGAAAGGGGCTCTGTTTTGTTCGCACACAGTTTCTGTACGTTAGTTAAACACAGGGCTGACATGCCAAAAAGCTCAGGTTCGGGCGCCGCAGCCCCGACGGCAGCGCGGGTGCGCCCCGGGGGCTGCGCCCCATCCTGCGCCACCACTGCGGAGCATCACCAACACCCGCTCGCCGGCCCCATGGCGGGGCTGAGGAAAGAAAAGCGCCCAAAAAGCTCGAAATCCGCATGAAACGTGCCCCCGCTCCGAGAGCATCGCTGCCTCCCTCCCACCCGCCAGGCACAGACACAAAAAGCCGCCCCCTCCCCTACCCGCGGGCTCTTACTCAGAGCCCGGCGCATTGTCAGACACCTTTCCGCATTTAGAAGGAGACGATACCGACACCTATATTTAGAGCAGGTACGGCATCGCCTTCCCCGGCCCCCAGCAGCACCGCGTCCCTGCGCCCCCATCCCACGCCATCCCACGCTGCCCGCCAGACCCGGCTCTCCCAAATTCCGCCGCACGGAGCAACGCTCCCGAAGCTTCGGGGGGAAGCCGCAAACTGCTCACGGATGGCTGGAAGGGAACAGGGGATGCCCGTGTCCCCAGCCGCCACCGGGGACCTTCCCCGCGGCCGCACGGGACGTGGTTTGTCCCCAGGAGCCGAGAGGGGGTGCGGGGGCTGAGCCAAAGCCACGGGGAGGGCTGCCTGTGGAATTTTAGGATCCCTGGGCAGGTGGAAGCGTCTGTTTGGGAAGCAGCGGGGACGGCAGAGGTGCCCCCCCACCATCAGGGACCGCTGGAGGCAGGAGGAGCTTTGGGCCCCGCAATGGGTGCACAGAGGGCACTTTGACCATTAGAAGGAGGGGGTTTGGTCCATGCAGAGCCCTGCAGGGGGAAGCCTTCAGAGCCACTGGGATTTGCTTCTCACAAAGCAGAGCTCCGTCGTGGGAGCTCACAAAGCGATCGGGGGCTGATCTGCACATGCAGGAGCAGGGCAGTTGGTGCATCTTTCTGTCAGGAGAAGACATGAGCTATCCAGCGCCGAAGCAAAGCCTGGCCAGAGCTGCTGCTCAGCCGCACAACAGCCCCGAGCGCCCAAACCACAACAACCTGCAGCAAAGCAAAGCCACGGGCAGGAGGAAGGGCAGGGCGAGGGCTGCGCTGCCTTTACCTGCCCAGCCCCACGTCCCAGCTGCACACGCGGCCACCGTGCCTGGCCCAAAGGCACGGAGCATCCCCCAGCGCAGAGAGCAAGCTTTTCCCTGAGGCTCCAAGGGCGCAGCACCCTCCAGCTCGCCAGGACCACGCTCAGGATGATGGCAGACACAGCTCAGAGCAGAAACACACCACTAGTCACCAGGGTGAGCCACTCAGCACCACAGGGCACCAGCAGCACCTCCCCGGGCTGGCAGGCACAGCACTGCGCCCGCAGCGTGGATCGCTGAGAGCTGACAGCAGATAATTAACAGATTAATTAATGACTGGGGCTGGAAGGGGGCCCTGCTCTGTACTTTCAGTGCTTGCAGGAAGGCTGAGCCACCCTGCTCACCCCCAGGGCAATGCTCCTTCCCAGGGTCCCCCCAGCTCTTGGACACCCACCTGCTCCCACAGCGGGGCCACGGGGTTGGCACACGCACCCCCCATGGCAGCCCTTCTCCAGAGGGGTGCCAGGCCCCAGGAGAGGGCAGAGGCCGTGGCTGCAGGGGAAACTGAGGCAGGGCTGGTGCCAAAGCTGGATGCCTCTGCCCGGAGGACAGATCTTAAGGTACATCCTGCACTCACAACCTCTTCACTGCCCTGCGGACATGGCTATCTTCTTTCCCTGGGAAAACAAGCAAAGAGGCCTCTGAGAGGTTTGCCACCACCCCCTTGGCACTGGTGGTGCCAGGAGAGCCGCACTCCCAGGGACAGCCCTGTCCTCATCCCTTGGGCATCCCACTCCTGCGGGCACTGGGCTGCCCGAGGAGCCCTCGCCACAGCCATCTCTAACAGGGAAAATGCAATTCCCATTGCTGGAAACACCTGGGACAGGGAGCAAGGTGACATTCCCAATGCTCTGTACAGCAGCCCCCCGGGGAGGCTCGGTCCTGCAGGGTGCAGGCAGCAGGAGCCCCAGGGGGCTCCCCAGCATTGTCAGATGATTAAAACAAATCTATGTATGTGTATATCTTTATATATACAGCATATAAATATATATACACACACACCCCGTATATACACACACAGGCACACCTAGAGTTCTCCGTATATAAATAAATATATGTCGGTGGGAGACAGGATACATTTGGCAGCACTGAGCCCCCCAGCCCCCAGTACAAGCCAGTTTTGCCCCCTCTGGCAGCCAGAGCTGCTCTGGTCTGTCTGGGTGCATGCCAAGCCCTCATCCCCTGCACCCCGCCATCGCACCTTGCCCCTTTTCCCGGCAGCTTGAGACCCTCAGGGAGGGAAATTCAAAGCCACAGCAGCACAAGCCCAAGCGACAGAGCAAAGGGGGGGTCCCTTGCATCCCTTTGCAGGGACTCTCCGGCCACAGGGAGCAAAAAAGTATCGGGATGAGCATTCCTGGGGATCCCTCCTGGGGCAGGGACCGGGGCTGCGGCCGGGGGGGGCTCTCCCTTGTCCCCCAGCACACGAGCCCGGCCGGGCCGCTCCGCCGCCCATTAAATGCTTCTCTGTGCAGAAAAAAAAAAGTGATAGTAATAAATGAAAGTCGACAGATTTTAATTTTTTTTTTTTTGCACAAAGGCTTTTTTTTCCCCCCGTTTCTTTTCTTTTTTTCTTGGGTTTTTTTTTTTTGTTGTTGGCTTTTTTTGTTTTGTTTTGTTTTTTTTCCCCTCCGTTCCGGTCGGTTTGGGGTCGGTTTGTTTATCATCGCTGTTGGGTTTTTTTTCCCCCTCTTTCTCCCCCTGCGTTTGATTTCGTGGTGGTTTTTTTTGGTTTTTTTNTAGCACTTGTCGTCCTCCTCGGTGTCGCTGAGCACGTCGATGCTGGCGCCGCACATGACGCCCTGCGCCGCTCCCCGCCGCCGCCGCCGGTAGTGCCCGTTGGGCATCTGCCAGCTGTGCCGCAGCGGCGGCGCCGAGCCGATGGTGTTGGAGCGGCCCAGGCTGGTGGCCACGGCCGCCTCGAAGGTGAGCGTCTCCTCCTCACCGCAGTCTGAGGCGTGCGAGTCGTCGTGCAGCGCCAGGTAGGGCTCCGAGATGTAGCGCTGCGGCGTGGACTGCCCGCTCGGCTTCGCCGCCGGGGAGCTGGAAGACTCGGCCGCGCCGGCCGCGCTGGGATCCAGGCTGGAGGAGAGCAGCGGAGAGCCGCCCTCGCTCTCGTCGGCGGGAGGAGAGGCGTCCCCCGCGGCGTGCCGCAGCATGGAGGCGTAGGACAGCAGCGGGCGCGGCTTGGGGGGCACCGGCGGCAGCTGGCGGCGGCCCCGCCGGGGCGTGCTGGTGTCCGAGATGGAGGGGATGGAGCTTTCGCTCAGGGAGCCCATGCCCTGCAACGCACCGGGACACGCTGGGGGATGCAGGCAGCACCGCATCGCACCGCACCGCACCGCACCGCGCCGCACGCCCTCTCCCTCCACCCCGGGCTCCAGACTCATCTGCCCTGAAAGGGGGATTCTGCCCCTCGTCTGCCCCACGATGCCTGCTGAGGGCAGAGCTCATCGTGCTCTGGGGCTTCCTCGCAAAGGCAGCGCTTCCTCACACGGGCAGGCACCGATCTCTGCGGCGCCCAGTGACAGGACCCAAGGGAGCAGCTTGAAGCTGTGCCAGGGGACGTTCGGGTTGGGTATCAGGAAAAAGTGCTTCACCCAGAGGAAAAGGCTCCCCAGGGAAGCGGTCACAGCACTGAGTCCAACAGAGCCCAACAGTGCTCTCGGGCACATGGTGGGATTCTTGGGGCTGTCCTGTTCAGGGACAGGAGTTGGACTTGATGATCCTTGTGCTCTGCTCCAACTCAGGATAGTCCATGCTCTTGGTGGTCAAAAGCAAAAAGCACTCCCAGCCCCACTGTAGAAGAGCTGATGGCTCACCATCTGCTGCTCTCCATGGGTGGCATCTCCATGGGTGGCTTCAAGCTCACGCAAGCACTGGCACCTCCAGGCTTGTGTAGCTGGGACACCTTGACCTTGGCAGGAAGCGGATGCCAGGGCGGCAACAGGATCAGCATGAGATCCGACCCTGTCCCCAAACGCTCTGCAGGCTGCCCGAGCAGCCCCAGCCTGCTCAGCTCAGGGGAGACACAGAGATGCCACCACCAGGAGATGAGACGGGTCAGAGCTCCCAGAACTGCGGCTTATCTCCTCCGGTTTTGGCAAGGAGCTTTTCCTGTGCTTCCCTTTACGGTTAGGAAGGCATCTCTGTCACCCACCTGCCTGCTGGGTGTCTGTGACCTGCCCTCGCTGGGTGACCGGGACTCGCGCCGCCGCTCCGGCGACTCCTCCTGTGCCTGGGGACTCCTCTCCTCGGAGTTGCAGCGGGAGATGTCAGGGGACAGCAGGTGCTTGCGCTCTTTGGATCGGCCCCGCTCCCTGCCCGAGCGGTGCCCCTCGGACCGGTGGCCTGCAGGACACCCGCGTCAGTCCCCGCCATCCCCTCTGCAGCAGGGGGAACGCTCCCCTGGGGGGTTTATGGGGGGTTTTTGGGCTCACCCGAGTCAGCGTTGAGGCGCCGGGCGGACAGCTGGAGCGAGGAGTGGTAGCTGCGCCGGCGGGACTTGTAGGTGTTGTCACTGCTGCGCTCCATGGAGAACTCATCCAGCCAGGAGCTGTTGGGCCGCTTGTCCCGGATGGTGGAGAACGATCTCCTCATGGAGCTGGTGTCTGTCACCACCTGCAAGCAACCCCGGCCAGCCAGGGACAGCATTAGCGCCAGGCAGGGCTGGGCATCAAGAATGACCAGTTGGCCGCCACCGCGGGGATTGCCACCCTGTGGGATGGGGGAATTCGGGGTGGGGGGCAGCCAGCCTGAGAACAGCCCCCCCAGATAATCTCTGCACAAACCAGGGGCGGGAGCAAAGCAGGGTTCAGCCCTGGGGCTCGTGTGCTCCCCTTCCCCCGCCGGCTGGAGCTGTGCTGCACAAGATCCAGGGGCTGGGGGGAGAGCAGCAGCACCTCCCGCTGTGTGGGGACATCGGGGGTACCAGACCATTGCCCCCAGCTGCCTCCCCAGCATCCTCCCCACCAGGGTCAAGAGGAGCAATCACTGAAAAGATTGTTGGCAGAGAGGGGTCCCCCAGGGCCCCCTGCTCTGTGTTCATTTTTCCAGCTGCCACCACTTTTCCACACGCCTCCCTACTCTTCCTTTATACCCACATCCCCATCCCTTTCCCCTGCACTCATTCCCTATCTCCTCGCTCACGCTGTTGTTTTATCTTCCCTTTCCTTTTCTTTCTCCCTCCCATGCTTTTCCTTCCTACTTTCTCCCCTCATGTGTTTTCACATGTTATGGGGAAAACAACACCTCCTTCCATACTTCCTTTCCTTAGTTCTAGCAGCTCTTTGCCACTGCAGCCTCAGGCTGTTCTCCGTCTCCTCTCACCTTTCCTGCTCCCATCCCCTCCTTCTGGTCATCTCCTTTGCTGCTGAATAGCCAAGAAAGNCGGGCTCCAGACTCATCTGCCCTGAAAGGGGGATTCTGCCCCTCGTCTGCCCCACGATGCCTGCTGAGGGCAGAGCTCATCGTGCTCTGGGGCTTCCTCGCAAAGGCAGCGCTTCCTCACACGGGCAGGCACCGATCTCTGCGGCGCCCAGTGACAGGACCCAAGGGAGCAGCATGAAGCTGTGCCAGGGGACGTTCGGGTTGGGTATCAGGAAAAAGTGCTTCACCCAGAGGAAAAGGCTCCCCAGGGAAGCGGTCACAGCACTGAGTCCAACAGAGCCCAACAGTGCTCTCGGGCACATGGTGGGATTCTTGGGGCTGTCCTGTTCAGGGACAGGAGTTGGACTTGATGATCCTTGTGCTCTGCTCCAACTCAGGATAGTCCATGCTCTTGGTGGTCAAAAGCAAAAAGCACTCCCAGCCCCACTGTAGAAGAGCTGATGGCTCACCATCTGCTGCTCTCCATGGGTGGCATCTCCATGGGTGGCTTCAAGCTCACGCAAGCACTGGCACCTCCAGGCTTGTGTAGCTGGGACACCTTGACCTTGGCAGGAAGCGGATGCCAGGGCGGCAACAGGATCAGCATGAGATCCGACCCTGTCCCCAAACGCTCTGCAGGCTGCCCGAGCAGCCCCAGCCTGCTCAGCTCAGGGGAGACACAGAGATGCCACCACCAGGAGATGAGACGGGTCAGAGCTCCCAGAACTGCGGCTTATCTCCTCCGGTTTTGGCAAGGAGCTTTTCCTGTGCTTCCCTTTACGGTTAGGAAGGCATCTCTGTCACCCACCTGCCTGCTGGGTGTCTGTGACCTGCCCTCGCTGGGTGACCGGGACTCGCGCCGCCGCTCCGGCGACTCCTCCTGTGCCTGGGGACTCCTCTCCTCGGAGTTGCAGCGGGAGATGTCAGGGGACAGCAGGTGCTTGCGCTCTTTGGATCGGCCCCGCTCCCTGCCCGAGCGGTGCCCCTCGGACCGGTGGCCTGCAGGACACCCGCGTCAGTCCCCGCCATCCCCTCTGCAGCAGGGGGAACGCTCCCCTGGGGGGTTTATGGGGGGTTTTTGGGCTCACCCGAGTCAGCGTTGAGGCGCCGGGCGGACAGCTGGAGCGAGGAGTGGTAGCTGCGCCGGCGGGACTTGTAGGTGTTGTCACTGCTGCGCTCCATGGAGAACTCATCCAGCCAGGAGCTGTTGGGCCGCTTGTCCCGGATGGTGGAGAACGATCTCCTCATGGAGCTGGTGTCTGTCACCACCTGCAAGCAACCCCGGCCAGCCAGGGACAGCATTAGCGCCAGGCAGGGCTGGGCATCAAGAATGACCAGTTGGCCGCCACCGCGGGGATTGCCACCCTGTGGGATGGGGGAATTCGGGGTGGGGGGCAGCCAGCCTGAGAACAGCCCCCCCAGATAATCTCTGCACAAACCAGGGGCGGGAGCAAAGCAGGGTTCAGCCCTGGGGCTCGTGTGCTCCCCTTCCCCCGCCGGCTGGAGCTGTGCTGCACAAGATCCAGGGGCTGGGGGGAGAGCAGCAGCACCTCCCGCTGTGTGGGGACATCGGGGGTACCAGACCATTGCCCCCAGCTGCCTCCCCAGCATCCTCCCCACCAGGGTCAAGAGGAGCAATCACTGAAAAGATTGTTGGCAGAGAGGGGTCCCCCAGGGCCCCCTGCTCTGTGTTCATTTTTCCAGCTGCCACCACTTTTCCACACGCCTCCCTACTCTTCCTTTATACCCACATCCCCATCCCTTTCCCCTGCACTCATTCCCTATCTCCTCGCTCACGCTGTTGTTTTATCTTCCCTTTCCTTTTCTTTCTCCCTCCCATGCTTTTCCTTCCTACTTTCTCCCCTCATGTGTTTTCACATGTTATGGGGAAAACAACACCTCCTTCCATACTTCCTTTCCTTAGTTCTAGCAGCTCTTTGCCACTGCAGCCTCAGGCTGTTCTCCGTCTCCTCTCACCTTTCCTGCTCCCATCCCCTCCTTCTGGTCATCTCCTTTGCTGCTGAATAGCCAAGAAAGCCCATGAGACAAAGCCTCCCTTTGTCTTCACACCCCCCCCAAGGTGCCACACCAGGACTTGGTGCCTGCACCGAGGTGAGAAAGCGGACCCAGAGACTTCACAGCAACACCAAACCCCAAACATCATCCGTATCTTGGGGGAGGCTGAGCACAGGACAGAACAACAAAGAAACCAGGCAGACAGATGAGGAGGTGAGGTGTGACCTGGGTTCCCCTGGACAGACAGAGAAGTGCACGTGTTGGGACAATGGGAAAGGACGGAGAAGGCATTTTGTCACCTGTGGTCATCTGACAGCTGGGCTGCGGCTCCTCAAACCTCAGCCAGTGCCCAGGGCTGGAGGAAAGGAGGGGTGTCCCACCATGGGGAGAACCTGCCGCCTCCCGGCGCGGTCCTGGACCTCCCCCACGAGCCAGGAGATGGATCCCCCAGGCTGCTCTCTGCTGCCAGTGTTCCCCTCGGAGGGCAACAGCAGCTCTCCTACTTGTGCAGCACCCGAAGAAGGGCAGAAGCTCCGATATCAGGGTGCTGGGGCTCAGCACAGAGAGAAGCCCCAGCCTCATCTGGCAGGCTTTGATCAGACCCGACACCTGTGGGGGCTTTGCTTGGTTTTACCTGGGGATCCACAGTGAGACGAGGCATGGAGGAGGCCCTCCCAGAGACAGTGTGGTCCTGAGTGTCCACGGGAAGGTAGCTGCCACGGTTAGAGGGCTGCACTCTTTGAAACTCCCTAACCTCTGGCTCCTGGAAATAAACACACAGCCAAGCTCTTGGGATGGGCTTGGAACAGGGCAGCACGCCGGCAGGGGCAGCCCTGCTTGTTCAGCCAGGGGCAGAATTTAAGTTGGCCAAAAACAGGTGGTAAAACACTGGCACAGGTTGCCCAGAGAGGTGGTGGATTCTCCCTCCCTGGAAGTCTTCAAGGCCAGGTTGGATGGGGCTCTGAGCAGCCTGATCTGGTTGAAGATGTTCCTGCCCATGGCAGAAGGGTTGGAACTAGATGAGCTTTAGAAGGTCCCTTCCAACCCAAACTATTCAATGATTCTATGAAAAACAGAGTCTAAGCCATTAGAATTCATCATATTGCCACTGGAAAATACCCTCCACCGTCCCCAGGTGAGCCCTGGTGTGGTGCTTCAGGCTTGCCTGATGGCCAGCTGCCCTTGCACCTCTACAGCGACAGTGGAAACCCTGCCGGGGGGTCTGGGGACACCCTGATTGCCCAGGGTTTAACTCCCTTTTGCCAGCAGGGGACAAATGGGTGGGATTTTGTCTCTGACCCTGCTTCAAAAGCTTCCTGGCCACACCCCTGTTCAAAGAGCGCACGCTGCCCAGAGCACTTACATGCTTTGGTTAATTCCCGGTTTTTAGGGGACACTGTGGATGTTCGTGGTCACTCACGGTGTCAAGGAGACGGGCACAGAGTGACCCTGGAGGTCACTAGAGGGTGACTTTATGGGGGCAGGGGGAGCCTCACCTGCCAGCTCTCCACGTGGCTGGGGTGGCCGAGGCAGGGGCCAGTCCTACACAGGGGACATGGAGCTACAGACCCTGGGGACACCTGCCTGTGTCATACACAGGTGACACAGAGCTACAGACCCTGGGGACACGGACTGGGCTGGGGACACCTGCCTGTGTCATACACAGGTGACACAGAGCTACAGACCCTTAGGGACACCTGCCTGTGTCATACACAGGTGACACGGAGGTACAGAGCTTTGGGGACACCTGCCCGTGTCATACACAGGTGACACAGAGCTACAGACCCTTAACCTGCCCGTGTCATACACAGGTGACACAGAGCTACAGACCCTGGGGACACCTGCCCGTGTCATTCACAGGTGACACAGAGCTACAGACCCTGGGGACACCTGCGGTGTCATTCACAGGTGACACAGAGCTACAGACCCTTAGGGACACCTGCCTGTGTCATACACAGGTGACACGGAGGTACAGACCCTGGGGACACGGACTGGGCTGGGGACACCTGCCTGTGTCATTACACAGGTGACACGGAGGTACAGAGCTTTGGGGACACCTGCCCGTGTCATACACAGGTGACACAGAGCTGCAGACCCTTGGGGACACGGACTGGGCTGGCACCACACTGCGCCGGGTGGTGCATGAACGCACACGCAGACATGGAGATATATAGAGATGTGTGATATATATAAATAGGTGATATATATATATATATATACACACACACACACAGACAGACAAGCTGGCACGTGTGTGAGGCCAGAGAGGGCTGCTCCTGCTGGAGACAGTTTGACAGCTTGGCTGGGGGACTGGGGACACTGCCGCTGACAACAAAATGGACACGAATCCGAAAACATCAGATACCATCACTCAGCACGGGGTAACCCACTGACATGAGTGCTCAGTGGCAAAAACAGCCTGTGGAGAGAAGGATATTTTACTGCAGGACATTGGTCATGGCTCTCACCCCAAAAGAACGTGTGCTGCCTGGCCCCACGGATCAGGGCAGGTGCAGGGACGGCTGTGTCCCCAGTGCCAGAGGCAAGGGGCAGAGCCCAGCCAGAGGACATCCAGGGATATTTATCCCCTGTTTTGGATCTGTGCATGACCCAGCAGCTGCCATCCCTGCGCTGTGCTCACTCCCCACACCTCCCCGTGCCCGCCAGCATCCGTGCTGGGGCTGCAGAGGAGCAGTGCGTGACTTTACCAGAGACTGGTGCTCCTGGAACTGCTCCTGGGCCGGATCCATGCACGCCAGCTGGAAGATCTCCTGTGGCGAGAGCGGGCTCAGCGAGGGAAACCCTCCTCGGCTGCTCCTGCAAACACAGCCCAGCTTCAGGGAGGCCACGAGCCGGCTGCTGCCATCCCTGGGATCACCTCTGCAGCAGCTCAGAGCTGGGAGCCCTGTACCTGCCCCACAACGCTGTTGAGACCCCATCACGTTCCCTGGAGAGCTGAAGTGGTGCCCCAAGGCAGGAGAGGACACCAGTGCCCCGAGTCCTGCAGCAGCAGTGGGACATGCCAGGAGCAGTGACAGAAACCCTTATCACCTCACTCCCACCAGCCAGGGTGCTGGAATCCACCTCTGACCCTGCCCTGCTCAACAGCTCCTGGGGTTCGGCTTCACCCCTAGATGAAGAATGCCAGGATGATCCTGCAGGAAAAGCATCCACAGACCCCTGGCCATCCCCTTGTGCCACCTCGGCTGCTGCTGGTGATGCTGACATACACCAGGCGCCTGGAATCCTGCAAAAGCTTTGTGCCAGGAGATTTCTCCCTGCTCCCAGCAGCAATTTAACCCTCTCTGCAGCCCGGTGCCAGATCCAAGACAGAAACTAGGGCTGCAGGGACAGAAAAGTGACAGGCAGTACTCACAGGCCCGAGAGGGTGTCCTGCTGGAGGTATGGCAGAGCCTTGGCATTGGAGATGATTTCCTGCGGCAGAGAGGACGGCTCCATGCGCTGGAACATGGGGGCATTTTTCTGCAGTGGAGAAAGGAAGAAACTGAGCCTGTAGGAAATGTGGATGAACATCCAGTGCTTCCCCAGCCAAGCTCCCACCACTCAGAAAGAGGACACCAGGCTCATGTCCCCTGTCAGGGACTGAGGATCATCACAGATGCCTTGTAGACCCCAAACCCCGACCTGCACCATTGTTCTCATCCCAGCTGGCTGCATGCTTGCGTTGGGAGGTGGTGAGAAGCAGAGAGGGGGATCTGAATGTCCCACCCTGCCCTGGCTGAGCCCCACCTGCTCCTCCAGCTGCTGCCGCTGCTTCTTCGCCTTGCTCTGCTTGTAGTAATCCATGATCATCATGGCTGCATATATTTTTCCAACAGTCAGGTCAGAGGCTGGGAGCATGAGAGGGAACAAAATGGGGTCACTTGAGTTGTAAGAGAAGGCACCAGTGTGGATCCTGGGAAGGGTCCTGCTCTGGGATACCCCGGTGACTCTCAAAGTCTTCTCACCGTTCCAAAGGAGAGAATGCTGAGCACCCAGACACTCCCCACGGAGATAAAACAGATGGACATGGCTTGAAATCATCATCCTAAGCCACTAAGGAACACTTCCTCATCATATCATCAGGTATGCCCAGTCTCCCTCTCTGCTACGATCCAGAGAGGATTTACAGGAGACTGTGGCTTTGACAGGAGTAGATCCCTGCAAACTGGGGGGTTTTCCAGAGAGTTCCCAAGCAGCCAAGCAGAACAAGGCAGAACAAACCCTTTCACCACTTCTCCCCAAGCCAGGGATGGGTCTGGCCAGTCCCCACTTCCCTTTGGGAAGAAGTTGCTGTGGGGATGAGGGGGATTTGAAAGTAATGACAGCCCCCCCAGAGACTCACTTTTTGGCATGGGTACCAACAGGTCAAGCATCTTCTGGGACAGGTGAGGCCAAATGGTCAGGATCTCCTTTTGAAGCTCGGAGTCCAACTGCTGCCAATCTGCACCACCTTCAACAGCAGGGAGCAAAAAACGGCCCACAGCTATCAAACCTTGGCAGCAGGGTCCAGCCAACCCCCCTTTCCCATCCTGAAGTGAGGTTCCATCTCAGCATCCATCTCTCTGGGCTGGGAGGGCCATCTTGCATCAGCGAGCCTGGTCTCCTGCTCCCACAGGGAAACTTTCCTGCCATCCCTTCCATATGTGCCTCCATCTCCCCATCCCCTGCCCTCCCACTCAAAGCTGCCACCTTCAAGCTTGCCTTGGGTCCGTCTCTGCAGCTCCAATCCTACTCCAGCCCACACACACCTGCTGCTGCCCCACTTTCTTTTTGCTGGTGAGCAGATCATGTGCCGGTGGAAGAGCAGCTCTGCTTGGTAAATCCTGGGATGCTCAGCGAGGCTTTGCATGGAGAGCAGAGCTCTCTGGATGGGGGCTTGCCAAGCTTGGGAAGCCCCAGGATCATCAGAAGCTGTCAAGGTGCCTCAGCAGAGTCACTCAAGAACAGGGCAATTTGGGTGAGCTGTAGGAGGTCCAGGCTCAAATCTCTGCCTTGTCTAGAGGGGCTTGAACCCATTGTTGTTGTCTGAGCACCGGGTTTTGGATGGTATCTTGCCCTGGGTTGGGTTTTCTTCCAATAGTTGAGCTGTTCCTAGGGGATGTTTTATTGAAAATGCCATGTTTCTGCAGGAAGTTTTTGATCTGATGAATCACAGCCTTTCCAGCAGCAGCAACAAAGCAGGTTTTCCTGCTCTGAACATTTTATCTTCCCTGAGAGAGAGAGAGGATTCTTTTCCCCACAGCCTAAGGAAGCCAAGCATGTATTTTCCATCCTTGGTTTGGCTTTTTACATGGGGAGGAAGGGGAATTCTCTCTCTCCTCCGGTGTACATAGAGCTGGTTTCTTTTCTCTAAAAACAGCTTCTGGTGAAGAATCCTCTACCTCTTCCCTAAAAGAGTTATTTTTTTTAAAAAAAAGAGAAAGTGGCAGAAATTTGCCCGTTCAAGGTGCTTGCTCCCATCCGTGTGCGTCCAGGCTCCGGGCAGCCAATCCCAAATCAACTGTGAGGTCCTCAGCCCGGCCAAAGAGCAAGGGACTTTTTGCAGGGTGATAGGACAAGGAAGAATGACTTTAAGCTGAGTGAGGGTAGATTGAGATAGGATATTAGGAAGAAACTGAGAAGGTGATGAGGCCCTGGAACAGATTGCCCAGAGAAGCTGTGGATGTCCCATCCCCGGAAGTGTTCAAGCCCAGGCTGGATGGGTGCTGGAAGGCGTCCCTGCCCACGGCAGGGGGGTGGAACAGGATGATCTTTAAGGCTCTTTGTGACACAAACCACCCTGGCATTCTACAAAAGGACGATGGCCACTCCGCAACCCTGCTGGCTCTGTCCCCTCTCTGCCACAGCCTTTACCTTTGGCAATTTTGATGTCCAAGGCCGTGCGGATCAGCGCCATGAGGGTGGAGGTGAAGTGGACTGTCATGTCCTCGGCCACGGGCATGTTCATCAGCACCAGTCTCTGCGCAAGAGAGAGAAGAAAACAGCGGACGGAAAACAATATCGAAAAACACATCGACCAGGCTGGAGGAAAAGAAATTAAACATTAAACAAAAGGGGGGGAAAAAAATCAAAATTAAAAAAATAAATAAAAAAAAAAATAAAAAGCAACAAAGAGTGTCAAAACAGCACAGCCAAAAAAGAAGGGCAAGGATCTCCCCACCGCCCCCCCCTCCCCGGCTCCTTCCACCCCAGGACACCGGCTCACTGCCTTCCAGGGCTCCTCCTGCGCCCCAGGAACGGCCCCTGAGCCCCCTTCTCCACGGCTGCCACAGCACCCCCTGGCACTTTTGGGAAGACACACCTGATCCATCAGGGATGCGGGCATGTGGGATGTGCGGGAAGGGGAGATGGGCTCAGGTTTCCGTTCCCGGGTGGTTTGGCTTTCCAGCTCTCAACCCTTCCCACCTGGGGCAGGGGAGAGGAGGGTCCCTAACCTTCAGGGACTTCAGATCAGCTGGATTCCTCTAGCATGCTACATCCTGGCACTCCCTTTTTGCGTCTTTCAGAGATGAAGTTTGCCAGCACATGCAGGGGGGTCCAAATTATCCATGGGTGGGGAAGGGAAAGGAAGGGGAGGGGAGGGTGGAAAAAGTGCAGAAGGGAAGAGAAAAGGGCAACCAAGGCAGGTTAGACACGCCATGCTCCTTCCCCATCCTGGGCAGGCGGGGTGCAAACCGAAGTGACCAGATCCACTTTCCCGAGAGTATATTTTGCTTTGTGAATGCCTTGGGTCAGCCCTTCCCTGCCTATTCCTTTTCACCCAGCTTCTCATGTCCCTTTGCTGCTTTCAAGCCTCCCTTTTCCCCCCTGGAAAAGTGTGATGGTGGATGTATGCTTGGGTGAGCAATACGTGAGAGCCAGAGAGGCTGGAAGCATGTTCGGAAGTGTGCAGTAATCCCTTTGTGCTAGCCCTGCTAAAAGGCCAAGAAAAACCCTCATTTCCTCCTGGACAACAGATCCTCCTGCAGCTCTGGGTCCTGTCCTGGCAGCTGCTGCCCTCAGAAAGCCATGCAGCTCCCTTGGCACATTTTCCATGGTTTCCCACGTTCCCGATCCATGCCTACGCAGCCAGGACCTGACTGACAGCCACCACTCCGGGTGAGACAACTCAGAGCTGCCTCGGGAAGGCCCCTGGCTTTGCCTTGCACAAGCCATCCCTGGGATAGCCCCTGCTGAGGGTCCTGGCTCCTCACGCACAGCAGGCCTGCTCCTACGGGGTTTGGGATTTGTCCCCACTGCCTCCCATCTCCACGGGCGTCTGCACCGCCTGGGATCAGGATGGTTCCAAGCCCCTGGGGATGAACTCCCGAGGACATCTCACTCTCCTAACTATGCTACAGGGTTGCTCCTCACCTCACCTCACCTCCTCCAGCCATCCCACTTCCACACTACTGCTGATCCTGCCCCTCCTTTTCCCCTCGGGACTAGCTGCGAGTGACCACGGCAGCTTCACGTGCGTGGGCAGTGGAGACCAGCCCGTGTGGCCGGGGCTCTGGTGGGCACACCGGGCTCCCCAGGAGTGAGCCAAACGTGCTGGACGCCCCAAAAACTCCCCGGCTTCCCCGGCCCCACCTCCCGCAGGTGCCCCGGCTCCTGCTCGGCTCTAACCCCCAGAGAAGGAAGGGTTGATCTACCTTATAGGCCACTTTGGAAGGACATCTCTTGCCGAGGCCTAGCGGTGGTGACATAAGAGTCAGCATTTCATACATCTCAGTGTAATGGATTCGGCCACTGCTCATGGAGGGGGAAGGGGAGGGAGGGAGATGCAGAGAGAGGAGGAGGCATTCCCGGAGAGCGGAAAAACGTACAAACGGAAAATAGTACAGGAAAAACAGGAGAGAAAAAAAACAAAACAAAAACAAAACAAACGGACAAACAGGAAAAGAACAGGAAACCCGTTAATCAAGGCAAATCATACATGAGAGACTGTCCTGATGTGGATTTATAGCACTGCTCACACAGACCCAGGAATGCTGGCAGAAAGCAACTCACCCCTGTCCTCTCTGCTGCTGGCCTCAAGCGCCTGTCTCGCTACCAGCCTGGGACGACTCCTCTGGTCTCAACCCCTCTCCTAAAGCCCTCCAGCAGCCCCCACCTCGTCCCACAGGTTCCAGGGCTGTGTGCGAGTGGTATAAATCAGATACACGGCACTCGAGCCATGGGTTATTTGAGATAAGGGTGGTTTGCACCACGGTGCTCTGTGGCCTCCGGAGCGTCTTCCCTCCCGGGGGGGGGTGCCTGGTATTGCTTGGCATGGCCACCTAACCCATAGCCAAAGGCTGTGTATCCCCAGCTCGTGGGGTCTATGCAATTGGGAGGCAGCATCTTGCATAGAAGGCAGTGGGCCAGGGTCACTTGTCAAAGGAAGATGCCCAATTGCTTCCGTCTGGCTCTGCGGATGGACCACTTTCCCACCATGCACCAGTGCAAAAGGCATGCTGAATCGGCTGGAAAAAAAAACCGGGAGGAAAAGTTGGGCATGCCATGCTCCCGCCCTGGCTCTCTCCCACATGCGGCTGCAAGTTCCACCAGGTTGGAGTTTAAAGAGTCTCAGCAGAGGCAGCTGTTTGGGCCTTCCAACATTGGGGTTTGTTTGGGTTTCCCACGGGAGCAGTTAGGGTGGGATTCCACACCCCCCCCACCTCCCCTTACACTCCTCCGCTCTGTAAGGACCTGCCTGGGATTGCTGAGCAAAGAATGCCACCAAAAACGGGCCGCCCAGGGCTGCCCTCTGCCAGGCTGGGGTAGCTGGGCCGTGTCTCCCTCTCTCTGCATGTCCACATCTCCCAGGGACCTTGGGCTTGGTCACCTCTTCTTCCCCTGGTGCCAGGCTCCAAGCCTGCACTGCAAGGTTCAGGATGGTCAAAGGCATCAACCCTCCCTGCCAGACAGGAGCCCATCCCTGTGAGAGAGGGCACTGCCAAAAAATTAAGCATCCCCACGGGATCTTGGCTTCTTCCCTTGAACGAGCTCAGAGCGGCGTGGAAAGGGGAGAAGAGATTTCCTCTCCTCAGGGTTTGGAAGCAGCCCCCTGGTCAAACAGGCCCCTACCAAGGTAAGCCCCGACATTTCAGATGTGAACAGAACTGGTGACAGGAGCTGTCTGGGGTGCAGGCACAGAACGGGCTGGGCCAGTTGCACCCAAAAGATGGTTGATAACAACACTGGAGAATGATAATCAGGATGAGCAAGAGGAAATATCCAGGACTCCGCAAGCACCACCTTGGCAGAGCTGGATGTGCACCAACTCAGGGTGAGATGACTAAAATTTTCATGCATGAATTCACTGCAGAAAAGGAAGCAAGACAGTGATCTTCCATCATTCCTGGCACCGGGAATTCTGGGGAACCCAGCACAAAACAGGCACTGCCTTTCATACTGAGATTCTCCACACAATGAAGGAGGAATGGAGTCCATGAAAGGAAGACTTTGCATCAGTGATGAAGATGGATCACATGAGAACTGCACACTTTGCTGCTCCTCAGAGCAGAGATCTTGGAGCTTTCTGAGCAGCACAGCTGTGCCCAGACACCACTTCCCCACAGAGTGATGCACGGGCAGGCACGTGGAATGACATCCGTCTGAGAAGGATGAGTCCCAAGAGCTGGTCCAAGCACAGGCACATCCAGGATGGAGGATGTGACCCATTTATCCATGTCTGGACAGAGGTGTGACCCATGGCTACAGCACAAGGTGGCCCGTAAAACCACCAGGGATTAATGGCTTGGCCCTGAGAGAAGCCTTTGAGTGGCAGAGGAGGAAATGTGGGAGACAGGACATCTGTCCTCCTGTGGGAATGAAGCCTGTGCCACACAGGCTGTTAGGAAGGGAGCACCAGGAGTGCCGTGAGAGTAGATTCAGGAAGGGGTGATGTCCACAGGGATATTATCTGTGGAGCATTCACCTGACAGGCAGGGCAGGCTCACTGAATTGAAAGCTGTGCAAGCTGACTTGGCATTTTGGGATCTGGCAAGATGCAACAACCACGTGGATTTTTTTTTTTTTTCATCTTTTGGGAATTGTTCCAAGGCAATAGGAACTGCTGAAAACTTCATGTTCTTGAAATATCTCCTGCACAGGTGCAGCCTTGGTTTTTCATCCTGAGATGCTTTTCTTTCTAAAACTCAGTTCTCATGGAATTTTCTGTAAACAGCAGAAGATGTTTTTGTTAACCATATCTTGTTTGCATTTATTCTTGGAGGTGGAGACCATTTGACGTCTCTCTCTCTCTCTTGGCCAATGTGATTGAATGGGTGTTACTTCTAACATCAATCAGTTTAGTTCTAGCGACCTACTATATAAAAAGGTCAAATTGTTAATAAAAGTAGTTTCAGCCTTCTGACAAACTCTGGAGTCGTGTGTTTGATTTCATGTCCAACACTGACACACAGGGAGGAGGAGACTGAGGTAACACAAGGTAGAGATGGGGATGGTCTCCCCCATATGACAACAGAAGATGTTCTCAGTACCCTTTGCTTGAGTTTATCCATCTTCACTGCTCTGCCCATCCACAGCCAGCAGAAATCTGATCATTCAGAGACTCCCTCCTCCAAGGAAGTATTACAGGTACCCCTCTGAGCCCCGGGTGATCCAGCTTAGGGGAGCAGCATCTGCCAGTGGAGCCCTGCTGAGAAGGGCTCACCACTCCTCCCAAAGGTGTCTTCTGCCTGCAGGGACCTGCGCAAGTGTCCTCAGCCAAGCTGCCATCTTTTGCCAGGGATGCAGCAGCAGAGAGGAGTGGAAAGACTCCAAGGAGCCCTTCCTGGAACAGATGAGCCATCTGAGATTCTTGCAAGAAATCTCCTGTTCCTAAATGAGATGACCAATTATCTGCGCCTTGTCTTCTCTGCACTGCTTTGCCTCTGGCAAAATGGTCCCCACGTCCAGCTGTGGAGGGTGACAGAGCTGTTCCAGGGATGTCAGCTGGAAGAAAAGCCTTTCTGATGTTTCCAGAAGAATGTGGTGACTACACCACACTGCAGCAAGGAACCCTCCTCCTCCTCCTCCTCTGCAGAGGCAAGAGCAAGGGCTGGGGCTGTCTGAGTTCCCTCATACACCCCGGGTGCCGTGAGGGATGCAGAAGGAAGAGCAAGCTCTGTGATTCATCCTTTCGTGCCATGGGCACAGACAAAGGTGTCATGGCACTTCTGAGAATGCAGCAGGTGCAGGATTTTGCTCAACTGTTACCCCAAAATAAAATTTAAAAAAAACTTCAAGTCAGAGAGACACAAGGAGACCAAATCGCTGCCCTGGACTAATGGCCAGCAGCCAGGAACTGAGCTCAAGGGAGAGGAGCTGCCAAGCCCCAGAGGTGTGCCCTGGTGTCACCATCTCCCAGGCAGATCCAGCAAGATATGTGCAAAACTAGCAAGAGTCCTGCTCCTCAGAGATGTGGTTGTTTGTCCTCCAAAGTGCCACACTTTAGGACAGGGTTGTTGGGTACAGCACAGCATCCCCCAGGGACAGGGGTCACCCTGGCCTCCTCATCCCCCCCGGCCCTCACTGTCCCAAACAACAATAAAGCACCCAACATCCGCCAGCCTTCGCTCCCTCCTTCCCTCCTGAGGAGCAAACCCTCCCAAAACCCTCACTGTCCCATGTGAGGTGCCTTGAGAAGTTGAGCAGGGACAGTAGCATCTGGCCTGGCACCCCTGGGGTCTCTCTGCACCGGTGGAACCGGGGGCGGGGGGCTGGCTGGGGGGGCACAGTTTGTCAAAACCCACCCCAGGAGGCTCTGAGGCCCCCCTGGCCCCCCTGATGCCTCCCCTGGAGGGGAACAGCTGCTGGCTCTGGGAGGCAGTGGACCTCTTTAAACTCGAAGGAAAGCAACGTCAGGGTTCCCTGGGGAGGCGCGGTGGCAGTGGAACGGGGGAAGGAGGGGTGGATGGTGTGTCCCGTGGCCAGGTTGTGGCGGAGGACTGGGAGGCAAACCTTGCACGCCACCCTGTAGGGGCAGTTCTCTCCTAGGCCCAGAGGAGGCGAGATCACCCGTACTAATTTGTACATATCCTTATACGAGATCCTGCCGCTGCAAAGGAAGCACAGGTGGGTTAATAGGACACTGAGAGGGTGGAGGGGAGGATGGAGAGCTTAACGGGGGGATGCTGGGGCCATCTGTGGGGCAAGAGCCCCAGCAGAGCACAGCTCTTCTCCTTCTGGCTCTGTCAGACCCAGAGAGGAGAAAGCTCTGAGCATCAGCTACTGCCTTTTCCACCGTGAGAGTTGGCTCGTATCTCCTCACACTGTCCCACGTTCACCAGTTTTGGTGGTGGGCACCATCCCATGACCCTTCCTCATCGTGCCCCTTACCCCTGCGCCTGGTGGGAGAGGGCTGGGATTTTAGACAGGGTGAGCCTGCAGCTTGGTGGAGTTCTAACCCATGGAGTTGTGCCCCATCACACCACCAGAGCCCCGTCCTCACACAGCCAACTCTCTGAGACCCGCGGGGTCCCAGCGAGATTGGCAGCTGAGCCACTTGCGCCTCCAAGATCTGGGGAACCTGAGACAGAGAGGCATAATGTGACCAGTTGGTGGCTGTGGCACCTGGGGCTCTCAAGTCCAGTCCTGTGCCCCGACCACCAGCCCAGCTCTGCCAAGGGTGCACATTATTAGAAGCAAACCTTCCCAAACACGCACCCCCCTTTGCTCCCACAGAAGCACATCTGCCCAGAGCCGGTGCAGCCATCCCAGGATACGGCCGTATCCTCCCGCACCACGGAAACAAGGAAGCAGCCGAGGCACAGAGCTGGCAGGAGGGGTCAAGGATGCTGAGCTCCCCGCCCTGCTCCAGCCCAGAGCCCTTCGGAAAGCGGGACCACGTGGGGTGGAAGCGCTGAGGTGCAGCTGCTGCAGCCTCCCGGGCATCCTTGGACAAGCTCGGAGGGAAACCACGCTTGGAGGGGAGGCAAAGAGCGGCGTCATCGTCCTACCCAGTGCCTTTGCCTCTGGTTCCCTTCTCCTTGCTCTTCTCCCATCCCCTCTCCATTGCTGAAGAACCAACCAGAACCCAACCATCTGGACAAAACCCATCCCTGCTCCCCCGCGGTGCGGGATGTTCTCCCCACGAGAGCTCCGTGTGATGGTGCCGCTGTCGGGATGCGGTGGGAGCTGTTGGGATGTACTCACCCGTTCCTGGCCCGGCACTGGGGCCAGGGCTGCCACCACAGTCTCCTGTGCCCCCTAACCACTGGCTACAAGCATGGCTTGCTCAGGAATCAGAGGGGCACATGGCATGGACAGGATAGCTCAGGCTTGTTTTACAATGGCTCCTGGACACCGAGGCCACCATCGTGGGCAATGCCAGTGAATCAGGAAGTGAAGAAACCCTTCCCAAGAGCCACCCCACAGCGAGCAGCTGGGTATTTCACTGCTCCACCTCCTCGCCTTTCTCTGGTTGGAGCTGATATTGGGCGTAAAAAAAATACCTTAGCTAGGGCTGGTCTCCTGAGGGCGGGACATGGAGGCAAAGAGTCTCCAAAAGGAGCGTGTGGGGGTTGCCAACTCCGAAAGTTAAGATGGCACAGGCTCCCTGGCAGTGGTGGATCATGGCTCCAAAGAATCCCAGGCTCTGGAAGGGGCCACCCAAGGCACCCTGGTGGTGCTGGGGCTGAGTGAAGGGCAAGCACATTCCCAGAGCTGCCAAGGGTCGCCCATTGCTCTAGGGATGCTTTGGACCATCTGAGGAGGAGGAGCAGTGGAGAGCAGGGCATCTGCAGCAGCAGCAGCAGGAGCAGAGCCAAAATCTGGCTACCCAGGGTGTGTATGGGGCCCTGTGAGCCCATCCCAGTGCTGGGAACAGGCTGCTGCCTCCAAATGGGAGCCCTGCTCTCCAAGGTCCTCATCAGCAAGGGCAGGAGCACAGGAGCCAAAGCCCTCCCATCTCCAGAGGGGTGAGTGGGCTGGCCAGCACAGAACACAGCTTCCCAAACACGCCCCAAACAATGTCCTCTGCAGGTGGCTTGGCAGGAGCCCAGCAGATCCCCATGGGTGGGAACAAGCCCCGCTCAAGCCCTGCTCTCATCAGGAGCTGTGGGTGCTGGGGACCGAGGCATGGAGCCAGTCTCAGGGAAAAGGCTCCCAGCTGGTGCATGGGGACGGGAAAGGAGGCTGAGAGGGATCTGGAGAGGAAGAGCAGGAACGTCCAGCACTGAGGATGAGCATCCCATGGCAAACTGAACATCGCCCAAGACGCCTGTGCTACCAACCAGTACAAGAACCAGCTGCTGCCCTTGTAGCGACCGTGGGTGACAGCAGCACATGCCCGACTATCCCAGACATCACTGAGAACTACAGTTCCAGCAGGAGAACACAGAGACCCTGGTTTAAAACCAGCTCTGAGAAGCTGCTTGGGAGAGAAGGAGCTGGCTACATACCACGCTGCTCGGTCATACTCTGCCCAGATCCGGACAAACTCATCCAGATGATGAGGGCCCAGGATGGAGGAATCCCGTGTCAGGTATTCAAAGTTGTCCATGATGACTGCCACGAACAGGTTGAGCATCTAAATCAAAGGGGGAAAGGCAGAGAAAAAGGAAAGTGGGGGAAGAGGGAGCAGAGAAGGGAAGGGAGAGAGAAGAAAGAAGCTGGGTGACAGTCCTGGACACTCCCAGAAGCTTTTCCCTTGGTGGAGAAATGGTCTGTGATACTGGGGTCAGGCACAGCACTGCAAACAGGGTGGGGAAGGGCTGAGGGAGGGAGGGACAGACCCCACCATGCCCAGGGCCAGGAGAGGCAATAAAGATCAAAGGGAAAGGAGAGAGAAGAAAGAGCGATTGTGGGAAGGTGATGGAAGGTGACCTGATGGCTGGGGTGCTGACAAAGGGGATCCCCAGAGCCCTCAGAGGAGGCAACTCACCAGGAAGGAACAGAAGAAGATGAAGGACACAAAGTAAACGTAGGCCAGGTCGGTGCCGCAGCGCTCGTTCTCGTTCTGCCCGGACGTGGCCGTGGTGTCCGGCTCGCAGCCTTTGCCCTCCAGGCAGGACAGCATGATCTCCTGCCACGCCTCGCCAGTGGCACTCCTGCTCCCAACACAGCCCCGTCAGCAGCTCGTGGTGCCACAGGACAGGGTCAGGATGCCCCCAGGAGAAACCTCACCACCCCCTGCCCAAATTAAACACATCTCTGCCACACGCAGGAACATTTTCCACGGCTGCTCACCTGAAGAGGAGCATGAGGGAGCCCAGGAAGCTGCGGAAGTTGTTGTGCCGGTTAATGTGGCTTTCCTCATCTAGTTTGATATTGCCAAAAACCTACAGGAGGGAGAAAAAGGGCTCAGCTCTTCAGACAAGAGCTCCTCAGCCAGGGAAGCAGCTGCTTCACGTTCACATTCCTGTCCTGGAAATCATTCCAGGTCAGGTTGGACAGGGCTCTGAGCAACCTGATCTAGCTGAAGATGTTCCTGCCATGGGGCTGGACAAGGTGGCCTTGAAAGTCCCTTCCAACCCAAAGCATTCTCTGATTCTGTGATTGCATGAAAAGTACCCCAGCAAACACGGGCTGGTGCACAGCCAGCGTGCCAAGGAGCTGGTGCCAGGCAGCCATCGGGGAAGGAGACTCTCCTCTCCTTGGCAGGGATTTGCTGTGGGTGGCAAAGGCTGCGAGAGGCTGAGCTACCATGGAAACAGGAGCATGGAGGGCCTGGGATCAGCTGAGTCCAACCATTCCACATCCATCCCTCGATGCCATCTGAGCACCACATGGCACCCAGCGACCCCAGCAATGCTGGAGGTGCAGGGACAAAGTCCCACCATCCTGGGTGGGTGCTGGGCCACAGTCCTGGGTGCCCCCAGGAACCTTTCCCTTGGTGGAGAAATGGTCTGTGATACTGGGGTCAGGCACAGCACTGCAAACAGGGTGGGGAAGGGCTGAGGGAGGGAGGGACAGACCCCACCATGCCCAGGGCCAGGAGAGACAAAGATCAAACTGTGGACAATATTCTAACAACAACCCTCAGCCAAGGCTGTGGTAAGACATACCGAACATTCGTAAAGTGCCTCAAATTGGAAAAATGTGCTGTTATTACTGTTAAATATTTATTCCCCTTTCCCTGAACCTAAAAATACACCAACTGCAGAGTATATTTTCCCTGTACAGGTTTTTTGGAATGTGTAATTGTGGAATATTTTCTGCCTCCAGCTATTTTGCTCAAATAACACCCACAGACTTTACTGCTTGGGGATTTGTTCACAATGGCGTTAAAAAAAAAAAAAAAATTCAAAAAATCTAATACTACCACCCGGCAGGGAGGGGGGCTGAGTCAGATGACGGCTGTTCAGGAGAACACCTGGAGCCGGTGCCGAGGTGTGTAGGACAGGATGGCAAAAACCAGCCATGGCACCGGAAGATCCTAAACAGCACAAGCCAGGGGCCTCTGTCACCCCATAATCAGCTCCTGTCAGGCGCTGGGCGCTGCGGCAGCTCATCGGGCAGCTCCACATCGCCAGCGCTCGTCGTCGAGGACGCTCTGTCACATCTCCGGCGTGGGATTTAGTCACAGCAGAGGCGAGCCAGCCCCGCGGCACGTGTGGAGCTGAGGGGCTCAGCTCATGTGCCTCTTATTCACCAGCTGCAGCCTGCCAGGCTGGTGCCTCCCCATGCTCTGCAGACCCCCCAGCAGCTGGGAGGTCGTGGCAGGGCCCTAAATGTGAGCACCCAAACAGACCGTCAGTGGCACAGCTACAGGGACAAGACGGATGGCAGTCGCCCAGCTGAGTCCCCAGGGCCACATCTCCGAAGGTACAAGCTGGGGAGGCAGCTGTGGAGCTTGACTGAACAAGCCCATGGCAGTTTCCCAGAGCATGTGGCCCTGCAGCTCCCAGAGAAGCTGTTCCATCCTCGGCACCTTCCCGGCCCTGGCAGTGGGCGCGGCAATGACAGGCAGGCACAAGGCTCGCTCCTGTGTGCAAGGCTGGGGACATGCTGGTGTCACCGGCTGTGCCAGAGGGTCGCACACGGACACGGCTGTCTCACCTGCATCCCAATGATGGCGTAGATGAAGAAAAGCATGGCAATCAGGAGGCAGACGTAGGGGAGTGCCTGCAAGAGAAGCGGATGAGTCATCTCATCTATCACGGGTCCGGCCCCAGTGGAGTAGAAAACACACAGGTGAGCTGCACTGATCCATCTCTCCTGCAAGGCCTTGGGAACAGCCCATCTTTGGGAGCAGCACCACATCCCTGTGGCCTGGGAAGAGGCCAGGGCACATGAGACTGACCTTGAAGGACTGCACAAACGTCCAGAGCAGGATGCGGATGGTGTAACCCTGGCGGAGCAGCTTGATGAGCCGAGCAGCCCGGAAAAGCTTCAGGAAGCTCATGTTGAAGCTGCTGGTGTTCACCAGCTGGGAGAGGATGAGAGGGTCAGAGGGAGGTGGGAGGCCCCACCACCACCCCACACCCCGCTGCTCCCAGCCCCTGCTTCACCTTGGTGTCCGTCAGGATGATCTCCGTAATGCTGCCGATGACCGTGATGAAGTCAAAGATGTTCCAGGTGTCCCGGAAATAATTCTGCAAAAGAAAGAGGGAGAGAGGGAATGTGGATCTGAGCTCAGGGATGGCAGGTCTGGGGGGTGCTGGGCCACGGGCCAAAGCTGCTCATGGCCAGTGGTGGAGATCTCACAGCCCATTTGTATGCAGCCACAGTCCAGAACACCGTCCTGTGTCTGAGACAGTGGCAGACCTGGGCATGTCTGCAGCAAGCTGCTTCTCCTGGGAGATGATTCATGCATCCAATGGACCACCCTGGCAGATGGGAGCAGGAAAAGTAGCCACAGCCTAGGTCAGGCTGCAACAGCTCGGCACATTGACCCCCACAGCCAGGAGGCTGCTTTGCCCTCCTCTCCACAGACACCTGGCACATCTCAGCCCCTGCTATTTGTGCAGCAGCTGGTACGAGAGCAAACGTGACCGTGACTGGCGCTACTGGGAGCAAAGAGGGTGGCTAGAAACCCTCCTGAGAGTGGCCTTTGTCTCCCATAAGCAGCAAAGAATTGCTGAAGGAAAAACAATCCATGGTTTCAGATCCCAAATGAGCAGCTGGGAGCTTGAGGACTGTCAATCAGTCAGGGAGGTCTCACTGCTGCTCAGGTCTGGTCCAGCTGGTACAGCCCAAGGATAGAAGTGCAGCAGCACCTCCTGACTTGTGGGGACAGGGGAGCACAGCCACCAGCAAGTGCAGCGGCAGTGGGCTCTAACAGAGCAGCAGCACAGAACATACATGGTCCAGGCACAGAGCAGAAGGCAAGGAGTAAAGCAGCAGTGTGGCTTCCCCCAGCAGCATCCAGCACTGGGAAGTGCAATGAGAACCAAGGGATTTCAGCCCAAAAGCAGCTCTCAGGCCAGGATCCAAAACAAGTAGCAGCAACCTCACATTATTCTTCCCTCTGCGATCTGTGCACTGCCAAAGTCCAAATTAACACCCTGATAAAGAAGAGGAGCAGGCACTCACCAGGAAGCCAAAAGCGATGATCTTGAGGACACACTCCAAGGAGAACACCATGGTGAAGGCAATGTTCAGGTACTTCAGGGCCAGCTCGTAGGTGTATGGAGCAGAATAGTACTGATGGAAACAGAGACAGCACTAGCCAGGAGGGGGCCTGCCAGCCTCTTGGCTGATGACTGTCCCAGCAAGGACCCAACGTGGCCTAGGTTTGCTGTCCTGGCTGTCTCAAGAATTCCTTCCTTTCTTCACCCCTCCCTCAGGACAGGCCTGTGGTGGTCCATGTTCCTTGCCCTGGGGGCATCAAGAGCATCTCCTCCTTACTCTCTCCACCCCTCTCCCAGGACAGAATGCCACTTCTTCTAAGAAGGGAGCACAGAGGAAATCCAGATCTGCCTGCGGTGGTTAGAGGTTGAAATAATTTGAGTCATTTCTTCTAGAAAAGGTGCCACTTCCAGTTTGGGTCCTGTGCTGTTTCATGTGGATGTGCCAAGGGAATTCCCTCACAGAGGCCGTCTCAAAGCATTTCCACAACCAAAACCCCCTCTGCTCCCACCCTGATTGATCCTAGTGCTGCAAGCAAAGAGGACAGCCTCACTCTGACCACCAGCTCACCTTCATCATGAGCACCACGGTGTTGAGGGCTATCATGGCCATGATGGTGTACTCGAAGGAGGGGGACACCACGAAGTGCCACACGCGGTACTGGAAGGTGTGTCTGTTCTGGGGCATGTACCGCGTCAGGGGCTTGGCGCTGATGGCAAAGTCAATGCAGGCCCTCTGCAATAAAATAACCCCCCTCAGACCCCATGGACACCTGGGAGGTGGTGGCGGCCACAGTTCTCTCCTTCATGATCTGGGAAGGCAGCCGGCTCATGGGTTTCTCACTTTTCCAATGGCAAGGGAGTTCCAAGCTCCCAAACTGCTAAAAACCCCGTGGAAATGTCCTCGTCCCCACTCCCCCGACCATACCTCGTTCTTCTCCAGGCTGCACTCCTCCATCATTTTGTCTCCTTGCTCTTGGAACGTGATGATGATGAGAGCCACAAAGATGTTGACGAAGAAGAAAGGGAAGACCACAAAGTAGACGACATAAAAAATGGACATCTCCATGCGGTTGCTGCGGCTGGGCCCGCGGTCCTCCTCCGTCACATCCACCGAGTGCTGCAGCACCCTGTGGGCAGAGAGGTGAAGAAAAGCAACCAGGGATACATCCACCACTTCAATGAGACCCAGCTCTGTCTGTCCACGCTTGTATAATGACAAGGTAAAGCTCCGTCCTCATCTGCTTTCAAGGATGACCCTTTTAAATGGCTACAGTTTGTTTTATGGCGCTTTGCCACATCCCTGATGGAAAACTGACTTTCCTGTGCTCTGCACAGGAGAAAAAAATATTGCCCAAACTCACATGAGCGTTTAGAAAGGTCCAATCCTACCGTCATCTCTAATATAGACCTAAAATATATCTCCAGGCCACGCAGGAAAGGGATTATCCATCATTCACTCCCTAAGGAAGAAGCTAACCCCAGCCACAGCCCAAGCCTCACAGAGGGGCTGAAAGCTCTTCTGTGCTGGTAAAATTTATTGTTCTCTCCACCTCGCTGCCCAGCAGTCCCACTCTCTCCGTCCCACTGGGTGTGACCTGACCACCCCAACAGGGACGTGAGCAGCCCTATTCAAGGGGACAGAATACTCACTGGGGCCACCCCTCGCCGGTGGACACCGTGAAGAGGGTGAGCAGAGCCCAGATGATATTGTCATAGTGAAACTCGTGCCGCTTCCACTCCCGGCATTTCACCTCCATCTTGTTCTTCTCGTGGTCCACATAGTTCCCTCTGCAAGGTTGGGACGGAGGGAGCAGTGACTTTGGGATTTTGGGTTGCCAGAGTATGGGGTGGTGGGTTTGAACCCTGGGGGCAGCGTGGGTGTGTGGGGGGGTCACCACTCCTTCCGCAGGGAGAAATGGGGAAAATCTGGTTAACAACCATGAGGAAGGGGAAAGAGGAGGAGAAAGTGAAACAGAAGAGAGAAGGAGGAAAGGACAGGAGAAAATGAAGGGCTCTGCACCCCACAGAAGGACAGGCCACAGCACTGGGGATGGGGCTCAGCCCATGCCATCCCCAGGAGCAAGTCATGGCCAAGGACTTAACGGGGACCACAGCAGACATGACCCAGGGCCCTGCCCTTGCCAGAGGGGTCAGCAGCACCAGACCTACTCCAGAGAGCACCTACATGCAGTCCTTCTGCGTGTCCTTCGAGCTGTCAGTGCAGTAGAAGAACTTCCCCTTGAAGAGCTGCACGGCGATGACGGCGAAGATGAACATGAAGAGCTTGTAGACAATGAGGATGTTAAAGACGTTCTTGAGAGATGTCACAACGCAGTCAAAAACGGCCTGAAAGGGAGGGCAGAGCTCACCCTGGGGAACCCACAGCCCCGGCAAAGGGCAGGACCAAGACCAGGCTACTTGCTGGGGAAAGAGGGAAAAGCTGGGCCTTCTTCCAGGCCAAAAGCTGTTTTGTGAAGGAGGTTAACACCCAGAGTACCCACAGCACACGTGCAGGCACCATGCAGCCCCTGAGACAGCGCCAGGGATGGATATTTGTATCCTCAGTGTTCTCTGCAACCAGGGAAGCAGACGGGGGACCATCCTAATGATGCAATTAGCAGCACTCAAGACTAATTAGTGAACACTTCATCATTTCGCATCACGCCAAATAACAAGGCAGAGCAAATACCTCTGCCTGCCACAACAGCACGTTCCTTAGTGCTCTCAGCCCTGGTTCTCACAGCACTTCAAGTGGGGATTGTCCTTATCCCTGTTTCATGATGGAGACAGGCACTTCCAGAAATGAACTGACACCGGCTGACTCCATCCAGTGATCAGGAAGAAAAGCTGGGGTCAAACTCCATGTTTTTGGGGTGCCACCCTGGGTCTCATCAATCAGCCAAACCACTAACAAGCTAATAAAAAGGGCTTCCTCAGTCTCATACTATTTTTCGGCTCTGTACCCTATCAGCTAAGGTAGGGAAATTCATAATCCTACCTGTGATGCAGAAATAATCCCATTATTGAGATGGGAAATCCCTCTCCAGTGCAACACTGTGAAGCACAGCACACAAAACCCCAAGCTATTTGCAACTTGCTCTGGTGGGAAAGAGGTTTGAGCTCTCCAAAACCAGGGTAGCCTATTTTTCAGGAGAACATCTGGGCTTTGCTCCATTTTGTCCACTCAAGCCCCACCTTCCCTGCCAGAGGAACTACTTCTGGACACCTTGCAGAGGTCCAGGCTTGCTTTCAAAATCTCATTGCACCTCCAGTCACAACGCAGCCTGACGGGTGTTGTGGTTGCAGACGGGGCTCCTAAAACACCCCAAAAGCTTTGAAAGCAACTTGATTATTGCTCACAAGCAAATCGCTGTGGCGGTCCCTGCTCCCAGGGGAGAGGAGATAGAAGATGTAAGGCAGGAGATGGAGCTCATTACCTTCAGCTTGGGCAGTCTCTTGATGGTTTTCAGGGGCCTCAAGACCCGCAGCACACGGAGAGACTTGATGGTCTTGATATCCCGGCCCTTGTTGGTCCTGCCACGTCGGAGGGAGGCACACGCACCCAAAAATGGAACAGAGAGACGACAACCTTGTAGACCTGGGTGCCCTGGGGAGCTGAACTGCCGACAACACCCTCCCAGCACGAGTGAAGGTGGGAACAGGAGGGGCACAAGCATCGCTGAGCGCTCAGCCCACCTAAACGCGGCTCCTCCAACACGCGCGCTGGCAGCCAGCAGAGATGGAAAAGAATGCAGTCCTCTCTTTCCAGGGATTAGCACCCTTCCAGTGACCTTAACAAAGCCCTCGCTGTGGGGAGCAGTGCCAGGGCTGGGGCAGGCAGAGCCAGGTTTGCAGGGCACAGGCAGCACAAGGAGGTTTGCTTCCCTCCTTCAGGCACACGCTGTCTGCAAATGGGGCTTCACAGGGTCACCACCACTGCAAATTGTTTCCTACCAGTTGCAAGAAATTCAGAATAAAATGAGGGAGGCTCACTCAATGGGGTCTGCACTGCCACGGAAACTGTGGGCGCCCCATTCCTGGGAGTGTTCCAGGCAAAGTTCAGTGAGATCCTGAACAACCTGGTCTAGTGGAAGGTGGCCCTGCCCAAGGCACAGGTTGGAGCCTTGGAAGGGTCTCTAAGGTCTCTCCTTAGAGAGATCAGGGATACTTCTGCCTTCACCTTCAGTCAGCTGAGGGAGGCAGAGCTTACCAGTAGAATTCTTTAGAAAAGCCCCCTCATGATCCTCATTCTTGAATATGATGATTATTCCCCAACCACAATACCGGGGGGTTTTCTAGTCTTTAAACTAAATATCTCAGGGTGGAGCAGCGAGGTCCTGGTGAAGGTGACACAGCTTGGACCCACCAGGCACCCTTGAAAAATGTCAAGGAAATTACTTGCAGCAACAGATGCCCCCAATTACACAGTTCCTTGGCAAGGGTTAATGCAACAGGGAGTACAATAATGGGCTTAATCATTACAAGATGTAAACAAACCCACTAATTAATAGTCCTGCCTATGAGCACAGCCCTCACATGCATGGGAAGCAACTGTACAGACAGACCTAGGACTCACTTTGCTCCTGTTTTTCTCAGAAATACGGCCTGGATAAGGGCTTGGGGCATCTGGCTGAGGGCTGGGGTGAGGGTTTGAGGGCAGCACTCAGCTGGTGCAAGTTGTCACCAAGGACACCCCAACTGCAGTGTCTGACACCTGCTGTGGGGGCATCCCTCCAGCCCTCAGGAGTGCCTGCAGAGCAGCGTGCTGCAGCCCCTGAAAATGCAGCTAAGGGTCAGCCCAGGTGCTGGATGGACTGACATCCAGCTCCCCCACCCCCCTGCATTCCCAGGAACAGCGCCCCCCAAGACCTCGAGCGCCATAGTTACCCCAAAGCATTCCTGTCGGCGATCCAGCCCAGCAGCCACCAAGCAGCACCAGCAGAGAGACGGAGAAAGAAAGAGAGGAGGAAGGTAAGAAAAGTGCAGGGGAGCTGCATGGGGAGCCTGCAGCGGCTGCCCACCGCCCCAGACCTCGGGTGAAAGGCACAGTGAGTAGACCACGTTGTACCCTTCAGGATGGGGCACATCTCCAGGGAGGGACTCATCCAGAAGCCCCTCCTGCCTTCCCTGCTGGACGTTTTGGGTGGGGGGCACGTAGTGAAAGCTCTGCTGCAAGAGGAACCTGCATGGAGTGGGACGGTGGGCAACAGCAGCAAGGCACAAGGTCCTCCTCAGCCAAGAGTTGTGGGGGTCAGTCAGCCAAAGGCAGTGCCTCCAAGGGAACCGACCTGCAAGCCACAATAGTTCCCATCCAAATTCTGCTAAATCACCTCTTTTGAGAGCTCCATCAATGAAGAGCCTGAGCTGCAGGGCAGGATCTCCTGCAAGCCAGCAGGACACTCAACTGGACAGGCCAAGGTGGGCTCCAAGGTCCCTGGTTGTAACCAAGCCTCTGTGCCTGTGTGAGCCAAGTCCCTGCCATGTGCACACACAGTGCTCAGCACTGGGGGCAAAGCCCGTAATTAAAACATTTCCTAAAACACACAAAACTAACCCCAGCCCCTGGCTGTGTGTTAGTCCAGCATGTGGGAGGTGTGCTGAAAAGGTGACAGTTTAACTTTGCAGCACTTCTGTGGTGGGACCTCTGTCCTGACCTGCCTCACACCAGATTATTTGGCAGTACCTAGGGGGGTCCTTCTTGCCTCCAGGTCCTAGTGCCAATGGGCACAAGGAGATGCTGCAAGGAAAGAGGCCCCTCTGCTGGGTAATTGTCCCTTGCACACCAAGGGCTCCACACTCAGCCTTTCCACCACCCCTGGACAGCTCTGCAAAGCTGCTGTGAAATGCCTCCTCAGAGGGAGGCAAAGGTAAGCAAGGTCTTTAGTTGTGGTTCTGGTTCTTCCGGCTAATTTAATTTGAACTCTTTGGAGATTTACAGCTTTTCATTTCGGCTGTGTATGGACTGATGTATTAGCTTTCCGTGTGGAGAGCTGTGGATGAATGAAGACAGCCCCTCTCTCAGGATTTGTGGCCTCCCAGAGATCAGTGGACACGCCACAGGGGCACACAAAGAGATGGCTCTTGGGTGGGCACTTGGTTATCAGCGATTTGGATGTGGCAGGGACAGCCNAAGGAGAACACTCCCTCTGCCGTGGCCCCACATCCAAGAGCTCATGGAGGGAGAAGAAAGGGAGACAGACTGAAACATCACCACCAGAGTTTTCCACTGGAAACCAGGAGGCAGGATGGGAGGGAGGGCAGCAGGCTGGGACATGGAGATCTGGTGATTGTCCTGCAGCTCCCGTGGCTGTGGCGGTGCTGGGCTGCTGAGGGGACAGGCAGGTGTTCTGATAAATGCTTTATAATGTATGAACCCATCAGAAATCACCGTGGTGCCTTTGTTCCCTTCGCTCCCGAAGCCATGAGCTCATCTCCTCCAGCAGGAGCCAGGCTGGAGGCAGGGCAGAGGNAGTGGGTGATGGTGGCACTGCTGAACCAGCTCAAGGACCTCCTGCTGTTCCCACGGCCACCCAGAACCCCTGTGGGGAAAACCAGAGTGCAGAGGGGAGGCAAAAGGGGCAGCAAACCTGCATGGCACATCCCAGCATTCATACTGGGAAGTGCTGGACTCGGTCTGCACTCATCCAGGAAATCACCACAGCCACTCCATGGACATTGCTGTACCCACCCAGCACCATGGAGGGGAGAAGGAGAAGGAGAAGGAGNGACAACCCTGCAGGTTCACATGATAAAAAGCCCTGGCCCAGGGCACAAGCAGCTCAGAGTCCACCCAGCTGCAGCTGCAAGAGAGAGCGGGAGACACCAGGGATGGTTGCAAAAGTGTGTGGAGATGCCAAGGCCTCCTCCACGAGAAGGGCTCCCGTGCCACGGCAGAGGGGAGTGCTCCCCCTCGAGAATTCAGCTGCCCCATGCCCAGAGGGAACGTCCTTCCCTCAGGAGGATGGGTGGAGGCAGGCAGGTGGCAAGCAGGGCTGGAAGGTGCCAGGCAGTTTCCCCACACGCTCGGTGCTGGGTCCTGCCAGCTGCAGGACCTGTGCAGGGGTGAGAGCAAGGGGACAAAAAACAATCACTGCCCATTGGTGAGGACACCCCTCCACCCAGGAGGAGGCTGAGCCAACCTGTGCTCCTTCAGCCGTCAAAAATCTTGATGGAAGTTGCCTTGGGAGGAAAAGGCTCCCTTGTCCTCCTCCTCAAACCACTCAGTGCATCTTCAGGCTGCTGATGCCCTTGAGCCCTGTCAGACACGCTCTGAGGGGCTGTCCTGGCAGCGTAGGGATCAGCCAGACCCTGGAGATGCTCCATCCACCCTCCTGGTGGCCTGTGTGGCCTTCCGGAGCCTCTGAGCAGTCCGCCTGCCCAGGGGCTGCTCCATCCCTGCGCTGAGCGAGCTGAATTCTCCCACGCTCTTCCCAAGGAGAGAGCAGGGGCTGAAAGCACCGGGTGAGAAACGGGGTGAGGAGGGCGAGGAAGGCACAAGCAACGAGCCAGAGGAGTACAAGTGGGTGAGACGCAGGAGAAGGAGCTGCTGCCCAGTGTGGGGTGAGGTGGGAGGGATGGATTACGGGCTGTGATCCATCGAGGGACCTCATGACCACCCCGAGAGCCCCGCACGGTACCTGAGCTGAGCACAAGGCCAAGGCTCCAGTCTGCGTGGCTGCCAGGCCCTCCCCTGTCACCAGCCACAGCTGCCAGTGTCAGAGGCTCAAAGAGAGAACAACAGCGTGGCAAAGGAGCCTGAGCCTCTCCTCCTCTCCCTCCTTGGGCACCAGTGGGGCAGCACAGCCCTGGGGACCAGGGGATGCCCCTTCCCTGCAAGCACCACCTTGGCACCACGCATCCCTCCCTAAGCTCGCTGCAGCCCCTGCCCCAGCCAGCGGCACAGGGGACATCAGAGCAGCAGGAAACTCATCCCTGCGTGCTCCTGCCCTCCATGGCATGGGCACTGTGGACATCCCAGTACCCACAGGCGCCACAAGCTCAGTACCAGAGCCAAATCTCAAAGCAACGCTCAGTGGGGATGCTGCAGGGCAAGCACACAGCCCTCTCCATGATGCCACAGAGGACGCTGGCACAAACCTCACCAGCCTCATCGCCATTCCTGCAGGGCTCCAGAGCAATGTCCCCCTCAGACCAGAGGAAAAGTCACTAGCCAGGGGTACCATTTCCAGCACACACATGTTCAGAAGGGAGCTCCACCTGGCAGGCTGCTGCTTTTGCTGTCTCTGTGCATCCCAAGATGTATAACTCCAGCTCTGCCACCTTTAGGCCATTTTCCCCCTCTCTAACAGCCCCTTCTGCTCTGTTTCAAATCCACTTTCGCCACCAACTTCTTCCTAGCATCTCCAGCTGCCTCGCCTTGCTCCCTGCTTGCTTTCTCACCAGCTTCTGACAAACAAGGAGAAACACATCTCTGGAGCAGCCACACACCACTGCCAGGAGCCGTCCCAGAAGCAGAGCAGAAGGGCGCAGAGAAATAAAATACGAAGGGAAGTCAGAGTCTAGTAGCCATAACACACACCCCTGGTGTGCATCCTTCTCCCACCTCAGCCAAGGGAAGGCAGGGAGCTGACAAGGACCACAACCACTTACGCCAAGGCAAAAGCCACCAGCGCTCCCACCACCACGATGAAATCCAGGATGTTCCAGAGGTCTCGGAAGTAGGAGCCATCCTGCAGGATCAAGCCCTGATCAATCATCTGGAGGGGAGATACAGAGAGAAAAACAGGCAGGGAATGAGCAGCTCAGACATCAAGTGGAAGGGACAAGTTGGGGGACTGTAGACACTGTCCTGGGTGTACAGCTTGGTATTTTGTGGAAGCCTCGAGGCTGATAAAGGAAGTGCTGAGCACTCTGGACCACCACTGCTGAGACACAGACTTTAAGGTCTCCACCATCTAAATTTAGGACCAGAACTGCAAAACTGAGCTGTTTCCCAGGGATGCTGTATCCTTCAGAACTCTCACCTTGATCACCATCTCGAAGGTGAAGACACCAGTGAAGACGTAGTCGAAGTACCTCAGCACCTGCAGAGAGAGGCCACAGGCGCTCTGCAGCTGCTGCTGAGCAAACCGTGCCCACCCAGACACCCAGCTACAGCAGCTTGCCTGGCTCAGGGGCAACCACAGGGCTGGTTTGCTTGTCCCAAACCCAGCCTCATCCCTAAGAGTTCAGGACAGCCCCAAACCCAGCCTGTGCAGGCAGGAGGGAACCGTTCCCCATGCAAATGGCTTGGAAATGATGCTGCTAGCCAGGATCATGTGCCCCATAGCAGGGCCTGCACCAGTATCTGCTCAGCTGAAGCCACTTTACAGCTGACCAGGCATCCTGGCCTCTCCCTAGGCTCTAAAGCCCACGTGTGGGAAGCTGCGAGCAACTCCCATGGTTCATAACAGAAGGCAATGGGAGAGAAGTCAGATTCCACGGCACAGTGCAAGTGCCACCACCGGCTGCCCCGATCCTACGGATCCTACAGAGCTAAAACCCTACAGGAGCTGTGCCTGCCCTGGAGGGGGGAGCGGGAGGGGGCTGCAATCACTTTGTTGCGGTCGGAGTTGGTGAGGACGGGATCCTCGGCAGCCAGGGCGATGCTGCTGGCGGCGATCACCAGGAGGATGCACATCTCGAAGTAGCGCAGGTTCACGATGTAGTGGCAGGCCCTCCGCACCCTGCAGGGACAGAGCCCACATCCCCACCTGTGAGCCCCTGGCAGGCCACAGCCCACGTGCAAAGCCCACCCCATACTGCCGCCTTCCAGGGTGGGGAGATGGGCAGCAAAGCCTGAGGAGCAAAAAGAAGGCAGCCTGAGGGGCATTTGGGCTTGTTGGTCCCTCTTCTCAGCTGTCTCAGCCCCACAGCCAGGCAAGGAGAGTCCCTAAGAAACTGGGGTGCTTACTCTTCCAGGCTGCTGGACCTGGGGAAAAGCTACAGAGCAGCAGAAAACTGCAGGTAAATATAACAGACAATGAATAAAAATTCCCAGCTTAGCAATCAGCAGTTGGGAGAGAGCCATGAGCGCAGCTACCACTGAGGGAGAGCGATGTGGGGCTTGGGGAACTCCATGGCTGCTTATCAAGCCTGTTCGGGAGAAGCTCAGCTCCCTTCTCACAGGCATTCCCTGGTTTTGGTGATGTCTGGGGTCCTTCCCCTTGCAGCCCTCCCCAGCCCCAGTGCGAAAAACGTCTCACGGGTTGGTGGTGCTGAAGATGAACATGGAGCTGTGCGGCACCATCGCTTTGCCCGTCTCGCTCTTTTCCTTCTTCCGCTTCTTCTTCTCCATTTCTTCCTCATCCTCCTTGGTCTCGGCCTCCTTTAAGGGGCTGGCTTCGCCGTCTGTCTTGTTGCTAACTGCAGGAAAGCGAGAGCCTTTGCCCGGCCTTGCACCCAGACAACACCCTGGGCTCTCCCTGCCACCCGGGCAACACCCTCGTTTCTGCTCTGAATCCCTGCGCTGTCACAGGGAGAGGGGCTAGGCAGGAAGAAAACACACGAGCTGCTGGGATGGAGCAGATGAAATGGGTTTAACAAGGCCACTTTTCACCTTGCTGATTAATTAATAACACTGTTTAAAGCAGCTCACCTTGACAGCCAGGATGCTGCTTAGGGGTTTGAGTGACAGTGAGCTGCCGGAGGCTACAGATGTTCCAGGAAAAACAGGGAATACGAGAGAGTTTTGCCCAGGCAGAGAGGAAGGGGAAATGATGGATCAGATGAAGGGGTGGATGGAAATGGGTGAGAAAGGGACACAGGCCGGGGGATGCTGGTGCATCAGCGTTTGGGCTCTCCTGCAGAACTGGTGTGCTGGAGGGAGGCACTACAAGGAGCAGCAAGGAGACCCCCTCAGCTGATGGATGCGGGTAGGAAAAGCCATGCAAGCAGCTTTCCATCCCCGCAGGGTCCCCGAGGTCTGGGAGAGGGGCTCAGGAAAGAGAGATGGGTCCTCACTCTGTACCACAGCGGAGTCGTGGACATCGATCATGATGGCGGTGCTCTCGGTGGCCTTCTCGGTGTTGGGGGTGATGGAGGAGAGGTCGGGCTCGCTGCGGCTCACGGTGCGGCTGGGCTCCAGCAGCGCCTGCTCGCTGGTGTCCGGGCTGCTGCAGTCCTGCTCCGTCAGGGCGCCCGTCTTCCCCTGCGAGAGCTCGGGTGCGGCGCCTGGGGGGCTGCCCTTCTTGGCGCCCCCCATCAGATCGGCATCGCCTGCAGGGACCCCGTTTGTCCTGCAGCAGGCACAGGGGAGAAAAAGAGGCGTGAGAAGATACGGGGGTAGGAGAAGAGAGTATGAGGAGCTGCGGGGATGGCGAGATGCCCTCCGCAGGGACCGACCTGACGGAGTCCCCGCTCGCCTCCGGCTCCCCCGGAATCAGCGCCTCTGCCGCGGCCACGTCCCCATGCTGGTCCCCGTCCTGTGCCCCCTCGGCGGCGCTGGCCTCCTCCAGCCCCATCTCCTGGCTGGCCGAGCGGCTCCCCAAGATGCCAGCCGTGTCCTTCCCCTCCATGCGGGCTCTGCGGTGCCGGCTGCGCCGCTGGCTCTGCCTCATCCTGGCCCTGTCCTCGATGCTGCCTCCTGCCCCGTCCTGTTCTCCCGGCTCACAGTTCCCATGGCAAGACTTCTGCTGCCACATGTCCCGCTTGGCCCGGGGCGATGTCCTGTCCTCACCGCCGCCGGGGTTGGCCCCTGGGACCGGCTGCTCGGGTCCCTCGGCCAGCGGCCGCTCGCCCTTGCCCTGCTCCTCGGCGCATTTCTCCAGGGTGACCCCCTCGCCGGGTCTCTTCCTGCGGAAGATGCTGGCGTGGGGATTGATGAGGGGCGGCTCATCCTTGTTGATGCCCTCCTGGCTGGACATCTGCATGTGCCGGCGCAGCTGGCTGGTGCGCTGCTCCCACACCGACATGTGGTGCCGCCGGCGACGCTCCCGCCTGCAACGGGGGACACCAAGGGGTCACCATCCCGGCTGCCCACGCCATGCCCCGGTGAAGCACCCGCCCTGGCGTTGATCTGGGAATCCCAGGGAGAAGGAAGTGCCACCGCCAGGGTTACAGGCTGTGCTAAGGCTTCATCAGTGTCTCTCTGGCGCTGGCAGGGGGCTGGAAATGGGGCTGAGAGTGTGCTTGTGCCCCTGCAGAAAGCATCAGGCTGATGGATGACCAGCCCCAGCAGCCTCGCTGCTGCCCTGAGGCTTTCAGGCCAGCACGTCCAGCTTCTGGGAGCAGCCAGCATCCTGGCTTGCCCTATCCCAGACAGGCAGGCACCACCTTCCTCTTGTGTGACTGCCTGGGGACATCTTAAATACGGGCCAAGCCCTCTTGCTGCATCCAGGGACCTCTCCTTGCCCCTCTCCCAGCACATCCCGGGTAGAAAGCCTGCCCTGAGGCTTGAAGAGCAGCGGTTTTGACTGTCTGAGGGGAAGGAGCTGCACCGGGTTTCCGGGCTATGCCACCAAACCTTTGCAGCGTGGCAAAACAACACCGTGGAGAAGACAGACGTGCCCTTCCCGACACCCCCGCGGCACAGGGAAACCCCCAGGAGCACACAGGGGCACGGGCACTGCTCACACCCCACGGCACAGCCACGGGCAGCGAGCGACAGGCGCCGCACACGGGGAGGACCGGCACACACCCGAGGGGAGCACGGGGGCACACGGATACAGCACACACACACACACACAGAGAATTCCCACTCCCGTCCCTGCCGGCGAGGCCGGAGGGGAGCGCGGTGTGCCCCGGCCCCCCGGACGCACAGACAGCACAGGAGCCACAGACGGACACGCGCCCCCGCCGCCCACATACAGGTGGCTGCTGCGTGGCTCCCACATCGACATGTGGTGTCTCCTCCGCCTGTCTCTTCTGCGGAGGAAAAACAAACGGGTTCAATCCCCTCCTTCCACTCGTGTGGGCAGCGCAGAGAGCTGTCCCCCCCTCCCTGGGCAGCTGGTCAGCGCAGCGGCCTCATCCTGGCCCTGCGCGTCCACAGCCAGCGCCCACGGGCACGCTGCTCACGGGCTGCTCACGCTGACGCTCCGTGCCCCGGGAGCCTTCCCCATGCTGGGCACCGGGAGAGCAGTGCAGGCTCCAGTCCTCCAGAAGCTCCCAGACATCCTCAGATAGTTAACAGCTGTCTCAAACTGCTCCAAATTCACTTCTCCCGAGAAACACGCGGCAATTGGAAAGAGGAAGCAATGCATCAGGCCAGCCCTGAGCTGCTCAGAGCCATCACTGCGAGCTGATGCTGCGCTGGGAGCACAGAAGGGAACGTGAAGTTCCCCAGCAAACACAAGGCGCAAGGCCAGGTTGAGATGCAACAGAGCTCCTGTCACCTGAGCAGCCCCCGCACAGAGCAGGTTAACAGGGCTGGCAGGGTCCTTCACACACGTTAGCAGCTGGGGAGATTCCAGGCTTTAACCTTTGTGGCAGCACAGAAAAGATTCAGATACACAGAGCTCCAAGAACACGACCCTGAGAATATGCAATCATACAAACACAGAACATCCTGAGTTCGAAGAGATACACAAGAGTCATTGAATCCAGCTCCTGGGCCCTGCACAGGACAACTCCAAGAATCCCACCATGCGCCTGAGAGCATGGTCCAAATGTGTCTTGAGCTCTGGCAGGCTCGTTGTTGTGACCACTTCCCAACAGTTGGAAGACATTCCCCCTTGTTCTATCCCTTGTCAAAAAACCACCTTGTCAGACGCCCCTCCCAAAGCGCTCTGAGGTCTCCAGGCTCAACAACCTCACTCCTCCCAGCCCAAGCCCAAGGGAGAGGTGCTCCAGTCATGCCGGTGATTATGGTCTCCACGGATCCCCGTGCATGGGAAGGGCCCAGCGCCACGCTCGAGGCAGGGCTGGAGCCGCAGGCACCCACAGCATCCCCACGACAAGCGGCCGAGCCTCCGGACGCATCCGGCACCGGGGTGTGCCAGCGCCCGCACGCGCCCACCTGGCAGCCCTCGCACCGGGCTGCCCCGAGCCATCTGCGCCCGGGAACAAACACAGTGCTCCGAGGGGCACCACGGCCACCCACGCCATCCCCGGCCACGTGGGAGCACCCATCCCTCCCCGCACGGGCAGGCCGCCCGCGCCGAGCTGCGTGCGCCGGGCGTCCGCAGGGAAATGGAGCCACCGGTGCCCGCGCACAGCCAAAGGCAGAGCCCGGCTCCGAGCTCCCAGCGTCCCCTCCGTGCCACCTCTGCTCTGCCTTGGCCACCACTGCGGGGTCCCCACGGTCCTTCAGCAAGCTCAGCACCACCAAAAGCACACCGAACCTGAGGCTGACTGTGCCACTGAGCCCAAACCATGGCACTGTAGTGCCTGGCCCTGACCCCAGTCCGTCCTGGTGAGTGGGAGGAGCTGGAAAAAAGCCCCGTGAATATCAATACCTCCCCGTTCAATGCCACCAGAAGAACAAGGAAAGGTTGAAACGATCTGTTTTCCCAACCAGCTCTATCTGACAATGACTAGAGAGCTCTATCAGGGATGTCCAGCATGGGCAAATCCTTTACTGCCCTAACATATTCCATCTCCCCCTCTTCCCCTCTCCTATCTGCCCATTCCTCAGCCTCTTCCACAGACTAAAGCTCTCTATTCCCTCACTTTATCCAACACATTCCCACTGGTATCCACAAACAGAGCCAACATACAGACTCCACCACCTCTCCCCTAAACCCCCCTAGTACTTGGGCAGACACGGATTTACCATGAACATTCCATCAGCCCCAATCCAGACTAAAATCTGTGGCTGCTGGGGAATCAGGCAGGCCTTGCAAGCACGCCCCGCTCCTGCTGCCCCTAAAATCATGCAGGATGGGGGAACACAGCATCCCACCAGCGCCAAACCAGGGAGCGGGCCGTTCCCAAGGCTGCCTCTGAGCCCCCCAGATCAGCACTCGCCTGAAGACAGCAGTTTCACTCAGCAAATCTGCAAGAGATTCTGCCGTGTACAAACTTGGCTGGGTTTCAAAGCATAACGAAACCTAAAATTCCCTGGGAAGGGATTCTAAAAAAAAAAAAAGAAGAGGAAAAAAAAAATAATCCCTTCAGCTGTACTGAAATGTACTGTTTTGGGAAACAAATCAAAACGCCTCGTTCCAATGTTGACTTTGAAAGTTTTATGTGATTTAGACCATATGACATCGCAAAATAAAGAGAAAAAAGGCAGCTAGGAAGAAAAAACCAGAATTTTCTCCTGCTGAAAAGCAGAGACAAGGCTTCTTAACACCATGCTGGAGGTTTATGTGGTTTGGGGCTTTTTTTTCTCACCCAAATCAAATTTTTGTACAATCAAACATGGTTCCACAAACCTGCTCCATCTTTCCTAACTGCATTCACTCCCAAGGAAGGAGCCTGAGGGAGATTTGTGACACCACTGCTCCCTTCTCCCCCAGCCCTGGCTGCTCTCCTGCAGCTCTGCCATGAAGAAACACTCCCCAGGAACAAATATCACCCCTCCTCAAGAATAACTTGAGATACCTTCCTCCTCTCCAGCCTCCTACCATCAGCCCTGAGTGCCTGAGCTCTATATTTGGGGCAGAAAGCCTCTTTTAGCATATTTTTGCTATGCCCAAGCACCGAGGCTGCAGCTTGGTGCAGAGGTCGGCAATTTCAGGACCTCCCTGGAGAGCTGTTGCCCACACTGTCACCTCTCTAAAAGCACTGCTGCTCCTGGGGAGCACACTCCTAGACATCCTCAGGAAGATGCCCAGAGAGGGAGTCCCCCCATGTGGGGACCCCTTTTCCTTGTTGGCAGCACCCCCAACCAGCCACGCCAGGCTCTGCTGTGCCCTTCTAAGCCTGGCTGGGCTCAGGGGGTCACCGGGGTGGTGTTGGGGAGTCACTCACTCGATAGCAGGCATGTTTGGGGCAGACATGGGGCTGACTTCTTTGGCTTTCTGAAGGGCGTGCTTCTGGTTAAAGGCCTCCTCTTCCTCCTGCTCGTCCTGGGGAGAAAAGAGGGGCACTGCTCAGTGGGATGTCGGGGTTCTGGGGGAAAGCTCAGCCATGGGGAGCAGTGAGGGATGTGCAGGGCAACCCTTGATGCCAAGGCTTGAGGGATTGAAGGGGACCTGTACTTCTGATGCCTTGGAGTGGCTACCTAGAACAGAGGCTAGACAAGGTTAAGAGAACAACGTGGGTGTTTATTAAAGGCCTTCAATAGCTACACCTTGGGCAGACAAAAGCCTCCCAGAGGCTACACCCAAGATGGATAATGGCTATGAATTTTTCAGACAATTATAAATTTGGTCCATTTATATATCAAGGGTTAATCCTCCAATTACAGCTTCAGATAATGAAGTCATATTCACTCAGTTTGCTCCCTCAGAATTCACTTTTGTTTATACTTTTCAGGGCCTGAGGCAGTCCTTGAGTTTCAGGCCTAGAGGCATTGTTTTGTCTGACCAAAATGTGAAGACAGTTAACTAACACTTTATATGTATGCACTGATGCAGTACAGGATTTGAAAATATGAAGGCTAAAATCTTGAGCTATCACTTCCAGAGACACTTGATTTCCCTTGTGCTGTGGGGACGCAGGCTCCCCACTCCACCAGGTCTTCCCCAAGGCATCAGTGCTGCCTAAATGAGTGAACCCAGCCCACTCCAGGCAGGAGCTGGGCTGAGCATGGTGGGACAACCCCAGACAGCGCAGACCAGCTCAGCCTTCCCTTCTTCACAGCCACGGGGGCCAGACAGGCATCCCCCAAACGGAGCGGGAGGTAAGGCATCCATGAATGACCCCGGCAGAGATCGGATTGCTTTAATGAGTATGGTTGTGTCTCCAGAGCAAAGAATGTCATTAGGAGTCATTAGCGAGCGTTCAGCCTTTTCAAAAACGCAGCGCTCTCTTAATTGATGCTGCTGGCACCCGTGGGGCTCTCCCATCCCTCGAAGCAGCCCCTGGAAGTGCCATCTGCACCCCCCACCCCGTGGGAGGACCCCTGCACACACCCCTCAGGTAAACCAGCAGCATGCCCCGTTTCGGGTCAGGTTTGCACCGGTGTGGGAGCCTCCCAGTGAGCCCCAGGGACGCGAGTAATAGCACGGGCTCCACAAAAATCTGGGCACCACAGGGTCACTGCTCAGCTCCAAAGATTGGCAACGACCCTTGCGGCTCTCTCCTACTCACTGTTATCCAGATGGTGCCCCAACAGTTTAGCACTCCCCAAATACTCCCCAGCGTGGTCTTTAAGCATCAGCCCAAATTGCATCCTAAATCACATCTGCTGCCCTGGAGGCAGATGGGGAATATTGACACCACTGGAAAATGCTTCCCACTCCACATCTCCAAAGTGCTTGGGCAGATAAACCTTCCCCACAGCAGGTCCCCTCCAACAGATGAGGGTTATCTCCATCTGACTGATGGCAAATGCAGCTGGGGAGTTTAAACGGAGAAATAGTTAAAGCCATACTTGAGGCGTGGGTGTTCCTTGAAAGACCAGCAGGTTTAAGTATTTTCCTAAGTCAAAGCCTAAATGGTTTTGCCCCCACTCACTCCACAGGGGAAGGAAAAGGAGCAGCAGGAACGTACCTTGGTGAGCTCCTGAGCGTTGGCCAGGTTGTCCACGGCAATGGCCAAGAAGACGTTCAGCAGAGTATCTGAGAGCAGCTAAGGATGCACAAGCCGCGTGTTAAGGACATGTGTATCTGCAGCTCCCAAGGGAGGGTGGCCTGGATGGCTCCTCGGCAGCTCAGCCCAAGGCACCAACTCCTCACCCATCCCACAGAAACAGCCCTCAGTGCCCCTCCCCACAGCTCCTGCTCTGCCTTTGGGACACCCGGCGCTGCCACACGTGCGTGGCGGGTCTCCCTCAGCTGGGAGGGGAAGAAGGGGCAGCAAGCAGGGAGGGGGGTGCCCCCAGAGAGGGCGAGCAGACGGGGGTGTCAGCACTGAAAGCCCAGCAGCCCGGTGGATACAGTTTCCAAACAAGGTGAGGACGATGAAGTAGATGGAGGACCACATCCCCGAGCGCACGCCGCCCTGGGAGCGGATGCCGTTGTACATCACCTCGTTCCAGTCCTCGCCCGTCAGGATCTGCGGGGACACGGCAGCGGCTCTGCCACCTGCACCTCCCTGCTGCCATTCTCACCCAGCCACAGGCTTACAGCTCTGCGAAGGTCTAACACACCCTGAGGGCTGTCCAGCAACTTCTCAAAAATGGCTTATTAATAATTGCAAGACGGCTTGATGAGATGTGTTTTGAAAGAGCAGAAGGTTTTAATTAAGGTAGAAAACAACAGACTATACAAATCAAAAAGCAGAAGCCAAACACAGTGCCAGGAAGCCCTTTTGCACCTGCTAANAGAAACCCTTTTACTTAAATGGCAACATCTTGCTCGGCTGTGGGGGGTGCAGTGCAACACCTCCTCATCACCTGGACGTCTATGCCAGCATCACACAGGAGCTGTGTACAGAGCCCCTGTGCAGTGCATAACCCAGCTCTGCAGCTGCAGCACCTGAGGGAGATCCCACTGGACACTGATTGCCAGAAAAACCCTCTTTCTGACCCAGAGACGGGGCTCCTGAGAGGCATTTTAAAAGATTTTTAGTCCATTTTCAGTCTCATGAGAAGGGCGAGATGGCACAGATATTACAATTCACGCCATCACACCCAGAAGCCAAACTATTTCTTAATTACAATACATTATAAGTCAGCCTATCAGTTTTGCCACACAATGCTACTAATGCTTCTAAGCCAATAATCTAAAAATACCCCACATGGGTCCTTACTACAATACATCTTTCATAGTTCTATTTCTCCAAAATATCTAGTCTATTTGCAAGGTCATCATTTGAAACTTGTTTCTAGTTCAATTTCTCTCTCAACAATGTCTGTCCTATTCCATGGCCCAAGTCAGCACACTTTACCTCAGAGTTTGCACACAGATGCACAAGACTATGTGAGCCTTCTGTCAGACTTTGAGAATCCTCTACAAATCCATTTCCCACAACTAATGAGGATTTAAAGCCTCCTCAGAAGAGTTTTGAAACTCTTAATCTTCTGCAACAGAGGTGGAAGGGTTTCCACCTCTTTCTGTCCACTTTGTTGTGCAAGAGAGGGAGGAAGAAACAGCTGATAGAGGGGAACTTGTTTGGTGTAAAGAACCCCTCCCAGCCACGGGGGAGTGAGGAGGGGGTCCCAAGCCCCTTTGCTTGGGTCTCCTGGCAGCCCAGCTCCTACCTGAAACACCGTCATGATGGCTGCAGGGAAGGTGTCAAAGTTGGCCGATGGAGTCCCATCCATAAAGTTAAACCTGGAAGGGGAAGCCGGTGAACAGAAACAGGATGAAATACCAAAGTCACCAAACCCCTGACTGATGTCCTATCAGTCCTCTTGTGTCTAGGAGGACCTTTCCCCACTCTAGAAAAAGTTTCCTGAGCATTTGGTGCCAGAAACCAGAAGGTCTCCTGGCTGGAAGGACCCACACAGCCCAAAGGCAGCCCAGGAGCAGGGATTTTCATGTGGGAGGAGACTGAGGGGGAAGGCCGCAGTGTTGCTGGGCCCCGCTGTCATCACTTGGCTTTAACACCAAGAAACCCCTGTTCCTCAGCCTTGAAACGACATACCTGCCTCCAAACAGCTGCATTCCCAGCAGGGCAAAGACTACAATGAAGAGGAAGAGGAGGAAGAGCAGACTGATAATAGATTTCATGGAGCTCATCAGAGACACCACCAAATTCCTCAAGGATGCCCAGTACCTAGAAAACAGACATATTGCTGGAGCATTCCAGCAGCAGGAGAGCAGGAGTGACTGGATCTGGACTGCAGCCAGTCTGAGACGGAGGATGACAGGCACTGATGGTGGGTACGCACTTGGTTATTTTAAATATCCGCAGGAGACGAAGAGCTCGTAGGACACTGATCCCAAAAGAGGTTCCTGGTCTGAATATAGCCCAAACCACTTCGAAGATGCTTCCCACTGTGACCTGAGAAGCAGACACAGCCACAAGTCAAAGACAGGCTCAGGATGGGCTGCTGCAGGAATCTTAACATCCCTGAAGACGAGGCACCCACCCCCCGGTCCCGGCCCTGGTGTCTCAGGCTGTCCTGGCGGAAAGTGCTCCCTGCCCACTGTGAGGGCCATCCTGATCTGCCCCTTGGTGAAACCCCTGCCAAGCATCTCCCCCCACACCCACAGCATCCCCGGGGCCGCTCACCCCACAGTCGAAGCAGTTGAAGGAAGAATGGAAGTAAAGGCGTGGCCCCATCCCGTACATCTTTAAGGACATCTCCAGAAGGAAGAGCCCAAGAAACAGGAACTCTGCATAGTCTGGAAGACAAAACCCAAGTGTGCTTGAGGCACCGAGCTGTGTGGAGCACGCTGCATGCACCCACCAGCCGAGCATCCAGCACACCACAGAGGCGGGACAAGTCGAGGACAATGCTGCATCCCCGAATCCTCCGGGTTTGGGATGAAGGAATTTTATCTGTGAGGAGCTAAACTGTTACAGAGCATCAAGCCCATGAGTTAATCATTCAGGGAGGATGCACCAGTGTCCTAGGGGATTGAGAGGATCAGACATGGCCAGCACAGAGCAGAGCAGCTCTTTGGCATTAAACCACAGCAGCTGAGGAGCCTACAAAGGCATCACCCACACAACACTGTAGGGGAATATTATCCACCTGGATTAAAATCATTGCACGGCTGGAATTTGGCCAGGGAAACAGAGCCGAACAGCCAAGAACCAGTGAAAAGCCTTTCCAGCCATTTCATGAACATTTAGCAGGCAAGAGCCTGGCTCTTCACCTTTCCCAGAAGATGCTTCTCACCATGACCAGCTGCCATATTACACTGCAGCGTGCTGGGAGCCCAGCAGGCCTGAGCCTGCTGCTGCAGATTTGGGTACAGCTGGGGCTTGACAGGAACATTTTCAAGGTGAGGAAGAATAACACGTCTCAGAAAGCAGAACTGTCCCCACTGCAGCAGCTCAGGAGTGACACGTGTGGGACATGGCTGCAGTGCTTCCGAGGCCTGACCCTGTCCATGCTGGGCTCAGGGAGGCTCCATAACTGGGAACCTCCAAGCCTGGGATCCCCTCACCACGCTCTGCACAAAGATTTTAACCAGGGTGCTCTGCCATTACCAGTCCCGTCCCTGCAAATTCACGCCTTTCCGGCAATGGCTTGTGCACATTCAAAGGTGATTCTGCAACATCACCACTGTTCACAATTTCGGGATAAAGTCCACTGAGACTGGCAGTGTTTCTCTTTCACAACAAACGCATCAGACCTGAAGGACACGGAGCCAGCACACTCCTCCATCCTTGCTCACAAGGCTGAGACAGCCCTCAGTGGCCATGGGGCCAAGGGCAAAGCTGAATTAAATTAAAGCTGAACCTGTACGTGGTTGTTTGTTATCAACAGTGAATGGAGCTGAGGTTGCTCCCCACCCAGCTCCACACTCATCACTGTGTGCCTCGAGGCAAGCAGTGAGGGTGTGCTGCAACCTCCAGCCACTGGAGATAAGAAGGTTTTTGCAGCCCAAGCAGAGCTCCCCCACCTGCACCAAGCCCAGGGACTCACAGAGGAAGTGGGTGAGCCAGGCTGGCTGGTTGTGATGGACGATGGCCACGCAGGCAGTGTTGAGAGCCACCAGGCTCAGGACAATCCAGTAGAAGACCTGGGATTTCACCATGTGGCGAACAGAGATGCGCAGGAGCCGCTCCTTGTGCCGTAAGTAGGAGGCACCGTCCACCCTGGCGCCTTTGAGGCCAGAGTGACTCGAGGGGTTTCCTAAAGGAAAAAGAAGGGGAACAAGGAGTTGGATGCTCCAGCCTCTCCTGCAACATGAGACAGGACAGATGGCTCACGGACATTACTCTTATGGGGCTCAACTCATCCAGAGAATTTTTATGTGGTGCAGGGGGCAGCAGGAGGTTTGCTGCTAAACCAGCAGCGCTGGCTGCTCTGTGACACTCTCCGTGTGATGGGTGTGATGACTCCGGGGACCCAACCAGCTGGCAGAGGTCTGGGGGAAGCAAGCTGCAGACTGCACTCACCCAAGGTTGGATGAAGAGGCCTTCTCTGCGCCAGCCTCCGCTCGCCCACGGAGGAGATGTCGACACAGTGCTCGTCACCCGACATGGCATCCGTCCGGTTCCGCTTGATGGTGGCTCGCCTGAGCACTGGGAAGGCAAGAGGAACAGCTGTTGGAGTCCCAGTGGCCCAACTCTGCCAGTAGCCAGCTCGCTGGATCAGGACCTGGTGGTCAGTACTCAGGTCTGGTAACAGGATAGAGCGACCCAGGTGATCCTAGTCCAGAGCCACCCCTTGTGTGGGATCAGACACCTCCCAGCCTCCACGCTCTCTCAGGAGTTACGGTGCCAATCCACCTCCCCTGCCCCCTCTCTTGGGCTGCAGACACCACTGGGCCCTCCCCAGACCTCCCATCACAGCTGGAGAAAGAAGGAAGGGCAGGCAGATTTTAAGGGCATTGCTGGTCTTACCTTCTAAGGCTGAGGTCCCCGAATTTTTGTTCTCTTCAGCCAGCATGACTTCCTCTACGCAAAACACACAGTTTAGCACCAGGAGACAAGGCACTGTCACGTGTCACTGCCTTGTACCTCAGAACTTCCCCCAGCCCAGAGGCTGCCTCTGGATTGCAAACTCCTACGAAGTATTGTTTAAGGGCCCAAGAGCAAATTCTGGAGAGTGACAAGTGGCAGCTACCAAACATTGCATCAGAAAGGATTACTTGTGTTCAGCCCTTCTCCCTCCACTGTCATAAAGCTCATGAAAGAAGCTGAAAATTGTAGGCAGGTCTGGGGCTCAAGCAACCCAGCCCAGGGCTAAAGCTGAGGTCGGGTGCTCAGGACTCATCTCAAGACACTCATCTTTTACAAGTCTGAATGCTGGATGAAAGTGTAGATCTTCCCTTTCCAGAGCTGAATGCACTGACCCGATTCCTACAAGGAGCAAGCAAGGACATGGGCTGTGGCAGTTTGGGAACCAACACCCACGGGCTGTCATGCCTGGTGTCAGGAGGAAGCCTGGAACCACCAACACCCCCAGTCCAGGTCCAGGAGTCCCAAGGTAGGAACCAGTACATTTATCCCCTCCAGATGGCTCCAGGAGGAGACTTAACAGGAAAATCCCTCTCTGTTCACTGCTTTTCTTTCCCACTGCCCACTACTGCAGGGGACTCCAGCAAACGCCAGGAGAGAGAAAACCGTGGCAGAGCACAGCTGACAGCCGTGTTGTTCACAGCCTCCCTGGAGATGTAACGTGCTTCATGCACAGAATGTGACAATTCCATGCCACAGAACAGGAGGACTCACTGCAGCTTGGTGATGTCCTTGCTTGCAGCCTGGTGGGACCATCACACCAAGCTCGCCCGTGCTCTCAGCATCACCGTGTGAGCACCTTGGACAAGCCGGGGCTCAGGGACTCCTTTCTATCCCCAGCACCCCACACAAGCAGCAGTCTGTGGTGCCCGTTGTGCTCCCAGATGCCCCCTGTCCCCATGCTTTACCCGCTTTGTCTATCCACGCCCGGTAGCCGTTGAGCTCCCGCTCGATCTGCTGCTGGCGCCGCAGCTTCATGAAGGCTCGGCGGTTCTCCACGCGCTCTCGCTCTTTGGCAAACTCCCTGGGGAAGGGCACAAGGCAGGGCTGAGAGCGGGGCCGAGGGGCAGCGGGATGCCCAGGGGGCTGGGGAACCACAGCACAGAAAGCAGGCACTGAGGTGACTGTTGGGGAGGTGCATGGCCATCCCCAGCCAAAGCATGGCCAGAGGATGGGGGAACGATCAGGGAGGAGAAAAGCCGGAACGGATGGATGTGAGCAAACACCCTGCTTCATTGCCCAGTCATGTATGCTCCAGCTGGGAGCTGCTGCCGCTCAGGGAGGATGCGCCCAGTGCCACCCAACTCCAGAGCCAGGTCAGCCTCCGTGTGTCCCTTCAGGGAGTAAAAACTGTGAGGATGCATGAGGGGACGGAGGAGGGAAGGTCCTGTCCCTTGCCTTCACCTCCTCCTCTGAATCCTTTTCCTTTCCAGCCTCTCCTTGGAGTATTTTCCCAGAACTTGAGACATGCCTGTCCTCCTCTGGATCTCAGGGTCTCACAAAGGCTGTCCAGGTGTGATGACCAGCACAGAGACTCCCTGCCCCATCCCCAAGTCCCAGCATCTACAGAACTCCAGCCCACACCCTCAGCCCCTTCCCGGTCCCAGGATGCTCCGAGGGAAGCGTGATTGCAAACAGCAAATGGCACTGTTCCCTCTGCGAGAGGAACATCTCTCTCCCCAGAGATCAGCAGCAATCTCAGGCCTCAGAAAATGAAAACTATTCCAAAGAACGGAAAGAGCTGGTCTGTCTGCTGCAGAGAGCGTTCAAGTGCATTACCCCAGCTGAGCTATTACACCCCGATGCTGTGTGGGCTTCTGCATGTGTGTGTGTGCATGTGTTTGTGTGGAAAGCCCGGAATGTTCCCTGCATCTCTTGTTTAAGATCCCCAGACAATTCAAGCGCTTTTAATTCCACCCCAGGAAGGTGAAGTTTCCCGCCGCTCTGGCATTAAGTGTCAAATGACTCCCCCTCCAGCACTGGCTTTCAGACTGAAATGAGACTTTCTTCCTGGGGCAGGGAAGCAGGGGGGGAGGGAACAAAAGGCAAGGAAGAGAAAAGCTGCCTAAGTGAAGGGAAGGAGGGTGGGAGGACATGGGGGAGAAGGAAGGACCTCCCCAGCCAACAGTGAAATGCACTGAGTTTTGGGCATGCCATGCCAAAACACCACCTTGCTCTAGCTGGAGGAAAGACAGGAGAATTTTGGCTGTCCTATCACCCCTCACCACCCTTAGTTTGCAAATATGGGATGTCAGGGAATGAGAAGATGCTGTTTGGAGTCAGAGTTGGAGGGGAAGTTGCCTGTCCTCCTCTGGTTTGGTTCTCTGGTCCTCCCAGCTCCGTGCCATGGGCCATAACTCCATGGCAGCCTTGGCAGCACTTTTCTGAGACCCCATAGATATCAAATCCTAGAACGATTTGGGTTGGAAGGGGCCGTAAAGACCATCTCACTCCCTTCCATGGACAGGGACACCTTCCACTATCCCAGGATGCTGAGAGTCCCATCCAACCTGGCCTTGAACACTTCCAAGGATGGGGCAGCCACAGCTTCTCTGGGCAACCTCTGCCAGGGTCCCACCACCCTCACAGGGAAGAATTTTTCCCTAATATCTAATCCAACTCTGCGCTCTGTTAGTGGGTAGCCATTCCCCCTTGTCTTGTAACTACATGGACTCCTCCAAAGTTCCTCTCCAGCTCTCTTGAAGCCTCTTTAGGCACTGGAAGAGGCTCTAAGGTCTCCCCAGAGCCTTCTCCTCTCCAGCCTGAACAACCCCAGCTCTCTCAGCTCGTGTGCAACTGGGAGAACTTGGGAAGCTCCTGATTTGTATCAGCTGGGAACCTGACCACTCTCTGCTGCTTCCTGCTTGCCCATCCCGCTGTCCTCCAGCTCCTTCTGCTGCATGGCAAGAGAAACCATCATCATGTGCCTACAGTGGAAGCCACCCAGGAGAGCCAGCTGAGCCTCAAGCCACCTTTTCCTGCAGAAGGGAATGGGGGGCACTGGAAAAGATGCTCATCAAGCAACACTTTCTTCCTAGCCAGCCTTTTTGCTCATGGAGCACTAATTTACAAGAGGCTGGTGCCACACACGCTCAGGGACAAGGTCTGTGCAGCTGCGGCAGCGTCCCTGAGGGAGTCACTTCCCACTCACTTGATCCCTAATGGAGCTTAATTGCTTTTGTCCATTAGAAGGAGGAAGGGGTGGCAGAAAGGGGAGCGGGGGGGGGAAAGAAAAAGTTAATCTCAAGTTGTTAATGAATTATTACATTTCAGAGAGACACGTTGCCGAGCAGGGCAGCAGCGGGGGCTGGTGACATCTGAGAGTGGGTAGGCGATGCTGACAGATCAAGGATTGCTCAGAGCCAATTTGCAGCAGCGGGTAGAGATAATACTGTGTGTGAGTGAGAACAGGGCCAGCCACGGTGACTGACAGCTGCTTGGGAGGGCTCCAAGTCACAGGCAGGGCAGCCTGGCATCGCCCAGAGAGCGGGTGACTGTCTTCCATTGAAGGGCTCTGCTCCTGCTCTCTTGGGCTTACACCACGGCACAATTCTGCCCTGCAAAGAGCCCAGGGCGGTGCTGCCCCATAGGGTCCCTGCCAGCGGGCTCAGAGCACCCCAGCAGATTGCAGTCTCCACCAGCAACACCTCTGCTTGTCCACCAGGGTCTTCTGGCCTCAAACCCTGATGGCTCCCCCTCGAAAACATCCACCCCTGACATCCAAGATCTGTGATGCCAGCCTTCTGTCCTTGCAGCCCCTCTCTACCCAGCCTTGTGAAGCCAAAGACACACAGAGAGCTCTAGAGGCAATTGCTGAAGGCCCTGGTGGGGTTTGGGGATTAATGTGCCATCTGTCCTCCTGCTCCTGCGGGCACCATTCCCCCATACCCTGTGCCCAGCCCACAGGGGCAATGGGAGCTTCGCTCCTCCTCTGCCTGCAAATTCTTCTCCAGAGCCTTGGCATTACCCTCATGTGGCCTGAGAGCATCTCTGCTCCTGGCAGGAGACCCTTGGAAACAACCACCATGCTCAGCCATGTTCCTCTCCAGGCCCCCACAGCCACCCACACACCAGGAAAGAGATGGTTTTAGTCCAAAGTTATTTGTTTTAAGAACTGGAAAGCCCAGGTCTGGCTTCAATGGGAGAACCACTTGTGGAAGCATCCAGCTTGAAAATGACTCCCCTCTTAAAAAAAAACCAAAACACAGGAAAACAGGAAAAAACCCCAAACAACCAACTACAGAAAACCAAGAACCAAAAACAAGTTAAGAGAAAAAAGTATCACAGCTACTGCAATCCATTTTTTTACTTTTTAGACCATCTTTGAGTTCCAAGCAGGTAAACAGTGCTGGTCACATCAATGTTGTGGCCTCCATGCTTTGAAACAACAAACCATCTGTCTTCAAATCCATCAATTCATCACCTCTTGCCTCTATTTAAGATGCTTCCAGCAAACCAGTTATCAAATCAGCCTTAAAACAACTTCAGGCAGCAGAAAGGATAGGATGGAAACCAGAGAAATACTGGATTACACACTGAGGATGAGCCAGCAGCACCACTCTGCTATTAAAAAAAAAAATAATGGGATGCATAACAAGAGAGACCATCTGTAAGACATCAGTTAACACTACTGCTCTCCTCAGGTCTCAGCTCATGGCTCCACTTCAGGTTTGAGCACCACAATCTGAGGAAAAACTGCCTCTGAGACTCCAGGAGGGTGTCAGAGAAGGTTATGGGACAGAACTGACAACAGACGGTGTGGCAAACACAGCTGAGACAGTTGCAAACCAGGGGGATCAGATGGTATTTACCCAAGAGGTGTAAAGGAACTGAAGTGAGAGTGTTGAACTGACTGTGCAGTCTGTAACCTGGAGCCTCAACCTAAACAGACGGTGACAGGCAGAACTGGCACTGCAGGCTGGGATTACTGCACTGAACCCATGGCAGAGGCAGAGCAGGGTGTCCCAAAGGTACGAAAACCTCTGCAGGGCAAAGGTGTCCTTCACTGGTCTGCTTTGAAGGAAACCACAAGTTTTTCAGTGAGGGTAATTGCTTGATTGAAGTTCACTTGAACTGCCAGAGCCAGAGAAGATTCAAGGCCAGGCTGGACAGAGCTCTGAACAACCTGGTCTAGTTGCAGATGTCCCTGCTCATTGCAGGGGGTTAGAGCCAATGGCCTTTAAAAGTCCCCTCCAACCCAAACCGTTCTATGATTCCTTAATGTCTTGGGTTACAATACGTAACCAAAAGTGTCTATTCTAATTGCCATTTGTTGAAACCATTTGGGGAGATGTTTTCTTTATCTCTTGTATGCCCCACTCCTCATAACTCCAGGGGGAGGGGGTGGTGCCCTCTGTTAATGGGCAGCTGTTAAACCCANCTGGTTTTTTTTTTACTACTACATTTGTATTTTTAATATTCCTAGTAAAGAACTGTTATTCCTATTCCCAAATCTTTGCCTGAAACCCCTTAATTGTAAAATTATAATAATTTTGATGGAAGGGGTTTACATTCTCCATTCCAAGGGAAGCTCCAGCTTTTCCTGGCAGATACCTGTCTTTCCAAACCAAGACACTTAACAAAGCTGTATTGTCTCAAGAAAGTCTTCTCTGAAGCACTAAGCAGTGAAGAGAAAGGATAGAGAAAGAAAGGCAAACAGAAACACCTCATTTCTTGTATTCCCTGTCCAGCAGCTCTGATCATGCCCATGCACTTCGGCGGGAGCTCTGTGTCACCGCGGTGTGACAAACCTGCAGTGGGAGCACACAGCTGACGCTGCCAAAGAGAGCACATTTATAGAGTGCTGGCAGTCACACGAGCCGGAGAAGAAAAAGCTGACAAGCTGTTGGTGACAGGGAATGGTAAAACGGGAAGGAGCTGGGAGATACCAGCCCTGAGATTACCCATTACATCACTGTCCCAGTTAAGAAGGGGCAGATGCTGACGGGTAATTTCTGCCTTGCGGAAAACTTATGGTTGTCCACCTGGGTTTCTCCAAGGCCAGGTGTGCTGATACCAAACTGAGTGAGGAAGTGGACACTTCAGAAGGGAGAACAATCCTGCAGGAAGACCTGGACAGGCTGGAAGAGTGGGCTAAAGAGAACCTTATGAAGAGAAGCTGTGGCTGCCCCATCCCTGGAAGCATTCAAGGCTGGATGGTGCTTGGAACAACCTGGTCTAGGGGAAAGTGTCCCTGTCCACGGCAGGAGGGTTGGAATGAGATGATCTTCACTAGGTCCTTTGCAACTCAGGCCATTCTCTCATTCAAATGTAAGGTCTTGGACATGGGAAAACAAAATCCAGGAGGGCAGCACAAGCTGGGATCTACCCAGCTGGGGAGAAGCTCTGTGGAAAGGGATCTGCAGGTCCCAGGGACAAGTTCAGTATGAGTGAGCAGTGTGCTGCTGCAGCAAAAAAAAAGCCAAAACCTAGGGTGCTGCGCTGCATCAACAAGGGCAGAGAAGAGAGCCACAAACATTCTAGCTGTACACTCTCAATTTCATCATTTTTTCCAAGGATAACACCACCAAGGTTTGCATCGCTGTCCCACTGCCCAGAGAACTCTGCAATGCTGCACCAAAGGCAGCAATAGCACGCTCAGCCTACGCTGCAAAGAAGCTGCAGAAGGGTGGCAGAGGGTCTGGCAGCTCCAGCAGCAAGGAGCAGAGATGGAAGCTCGAGATTGTGTTTCACTCTTATCAGGCAGGGCTGGCATGAGCAGCACAGCTTCAATGCTTCAAGAGCCCCGGGCTTCGTTCACAATCACTCCCACTGGCTCATGCAGTGCTGGGAAAATGTCACTCCTCCCTTTCCATCCTATGCTCCAGTTTTTATCCCCTCTGTAAGCTGAGAACATCTTTATAGTCTCCTTTTGCGTGTGACTACAATTCACCGATGAAAGGTGTGTGGTCAATACTGCAGGTGAGATGTAGTATGGAAAAAAAACCCACATCATTTTTCAACCTTTCATCACATTAACTTCCCAGGAGCTTCCAGCACTCCAACTGACGCCTTCCTCACCCAAGAGCAGTGCCCAGCACCCCCTTGCCAGGGCAGAGCTGCTCCTGGAGGAACTGGGCATCTCCAAAGCCATCCACCAGCTCAAATCGCTGCAGCCACGGCCATGCGATTGCTGCCATCAACCAGGAGGACAGAAATTACCATAATCTGGAACAAACAACCCCAAAAGCAATCTGCAAGCAAGCACTGTCTGCTGAGTGCTTTGTTGAGAGGATCAAAACGGAGCCTTTTCACCCACAGCCCGCAGACCACAGGCAGTCCACGGAGCAGATTTGCAAGGAGGCAGGAATAAGAGCAATTTTGAAGCAGCGGAGCCATGCTGGCAAATAATTTGCCTGGGGAAATCAAAGGGAAAAGTCAGCGAGTCATCTTTTTGTTGTGGATTTTTTTTTTCCCCCTTCTTCTCGCCCAGCTGGCTGTAAGAGGAGTCATTATTCCCTGTAACAGCAGAGGATCTGGCACAGCAGCCACGCACGCCTCTTGTCAGGCAGCTTGTTTGCACGGGGCTTGGAGCCCTTGGCAGAAAGGTGGCCCAGCAGAGCACAGCAGAGAGGCACTCGTTGAATATGGATGCCCACCTGCCTGCTGAATAGAGACGAAGGTCCCCAAGACTCCTGTGCCTGGCCTGTGCTCAAACACCACGGCGATGACAAAGCTTCCCCAGGACAAAGCGACGAGCGTGGACGTTTCTCATGCATCCCATGGTGGTGCTGGGGGACCTGGGATGCCGGGGGCATCACAGCCTTCTCCTCGTGACACCCACTGCTCCAGCCAAAAGGGATCTCAACTACTGAGTTCCCAAGCACAACACTAGTGCAGACATTTCATATCTCATCCGAGCCACACCTTGAGATCCTACAACCATTCCAGGAAAAAGCCGATGTGATGTTTCCAAGCTCTCATACTTCCAACTCCGTATTTCTTGGGCGTAGAATCACCGACTCATTCAGGTTGGAAAAGCTGAAGATCTTCAACTATTAACACAACAGCACCGTGTTCACAGCTACAGAATGTCCCTCAATGTCACATCCACATGTTTTTTGAACACTTCCAGGGATGGTGATTCCACTGCTTTCCTGGGCAGCCTGGTCCAGTGCCTGACCATTCTCATGGCAAAGAATTTTGTCTGTTGACATCTTGCTGGGAATTTATGGTCTCCCCACAAGCTTTCCTGCACTGTGATGTGTCTCCCACTTCTACCTCCACGAATCTTTGACACATTAATCCTCTTCCCAGTGTTTTTTGGCTTCAAAGCACCCGATCCCGCTCAACCGCGTGGGGCCCAGGTTTTTGTGTGGAGCTGGCAAGAAGAACCCTCTCTCCATTGAAAATGTACACTTGCTCCCTCAATACTCTTATTATTAATTGCTATAAAACTTAATTTTATTCATCGTTTGTTATGCATCCAAATTGGATGGGGAAAAAAATTCAAATTAACTGAAGTGAAAAGATTTCTGAAGATGGTACAGAAGGCTCCTGAAGGAACTGAAGAAAACTCTCCGGAGACTGGGAACGCAGTGCTAACCCAACCTGAAAGAAAGATCTTAAGACAAAGAAATCTTGCCAAATTGATCCTTTAATTATAACATTAGTCGTTTCTTTCAAAGGCTTAGTTTAAGAGCTGGGGGTGGGGGGCAGAAAAGACTTAAAGGGAGAAAAGACTTAACATCACTAGGATGAGTGGAGGCAATTAGGAGGATTTAAATTACTCTCTTGTTTGGTACTAGGCAGATAGATTTCATTTTTCTTGCCATCGTGCTCGACTTCTTGCTCTGCTGTTAGCTTCCAGAGGTCTTCTCCTTGGCTGGCCTGAGGGCCCAGCCTTCCCAGGTCCCAGGCAGCATCTCCTTCCACTCTGCACCCACTCTGCTATTTCTACAGACCAGAAATACCAGTGATTATAACAGCTCTGACACCCTGGAAAGGGGTTGGATGCACAAGACTGGATATGGGGATGGAGTCTCCCAGCTCTCAACAGAAGGATGATGCTGCAATGAATGGAGGAGGGTGATTGCAAACCAAATTTTTTCTGCAGAGGCTGTGGAAAGGGAGGTGGGAAAGAGTCAAAATGTAGCCTGTTTGGTAGTGAAGCTCTGGATGAGTCCTCAGGAAGCTCTGGATGAGTCCTCAGTGCTACACCTCCAAGCACAGCTTATTTTTTATCTTCACTCTTTCATCTTCTTGCTCCCAGTGACAAACTAGACACAAGCCATCTTCTTGCCAGGAGGGGCAAAGCAGGCAGGGCCTTGGCAGTCAGCAGGACAGGACCTGTCCTAGTGGCAGTGGTCACTCCTGGCAGTGGTCACTCCTGGCGTGGCACTACTGCCACTGCCACTGGCACCAGCAGCATGGATGAGGCACCGCGGCTCTCATCGTGGCTCTGCTGCTCCAGAGACGGAGCCCAAACACACAAATTCAAATTGTATTATGTGAGAAATAGCTGAGGAAAAGAACACCAAAACTCAAGAATTTCACAAAAAAAGGGAGAGCAGATCTTTGCAAATCTCCAGCACATGCATTTCCTCAGGCCACATGGCAGTCTCAGGTAGAAAATAGCGTTTCAGTGGATGCTCCATCCTCACTCGCTCCCACTGACTCTCTTCTGCCAGGATTATCTCAGTAGCTCATGTAGCTTTAAAAGCTGAGCAGTCACATCTCCTTGGGCTCCATACCTGCTCCCAAACAGGAACGGGGCCAATTTTTTTTTTCATCTTTTCCTGCTTTCAGTCAGAATTAATTGATCCGTAATTGCACCCATAGAGGGGGAAAGTTAATAGACACAGTAATAAATGCCAAAGCCACAGCAGAACTGGCTCTCCAAGCCCCTGCCTGGAGGAGCTCCATCTCCTCTTAACAGAGTCGCATGCAATTCCAGAGCGTGTGTGCCTGTGCGTATTTAGGGAGAAAAACTGAGGTGCCTTGCTATGATGAAAACCATTTCTTTTCCTCTCCCCCATACTTTGTGCTTAAGGAGCAGATGGATCCAGGCTGTTTACATCACAGAGGTCATGCCTCAGCTTAACAGTTGGGGAACTGACTGTTGGGAGAGATGCTCATCGCAACCAGGAGATTGCTAAATCTGGGCTCCGGCAAACTTCTGCTGGTGGCAAGTGAAACACACAAACGTCCTCCTGCAGCCTCTTTGCATTCGGGACCCAGCCCGGGTTTTGGGCTGTTTCCCCAGAGGGAGCTGCTGCCGAGACCAGGCGAGGGCAGAGGCAGCTCAGCAGCAGCTCCTGAGCGTGAGCCTTGAGGAGAATGCTGGAAATCCCGGGTGGACCTTGTTATCCACCGATGCAGATGGTGTGGTTTGTGAGCTATGTGGGGCCGGGTTTCTGCAAGGAGGCTCCCAGTGGCCGTGATTTCAGCTGAGCACGGCCTGGCTTTTCCAAAAGCAGTGGTGTAACTACCAGGGAAAGAATTCCTTCAGTGGAGGGGTTTCCATGCAGCTCATTCCCAAAGTGACCACCTCTTCTCAGTTCAGCATAGCCACGGGACAAGTGGGGGTATCCACCCAGGATCTGCCTGTTCATCCAGCTGAGAGCTGGGCAATGGAAAGGTCACACCTCCCATCCCCCAGCAGAGCCAAGTGCTCCATTCCAGCACCACAGGGTTGCAGCAAGTGCTAAAAACAAGAAGAGCTCAGCAAACAGAGCAAGGAAGGAGGCCCTTCCTGCTGCACTCAAGGACATACATTATTTGTGTGCGCAAGTACCTTCTCCTGTCTTAGGTTCTACTCCTCCACAGCTCCAGCAGCAGCTCTGGATGATTCACCCAGCCAAGGTGCTGCATCCCCTGAGCCACAGAGGCTGTGGCCGCGTCCAGGCAGGGGGACACACGCAGCGGCCTTGCCGTGGAGTGGCAGAGCCCAGCTGGCCACCTGCGCTCCCCTCGCGCAGCCCTCCGGGGAGCTGAGCAGTCCTGCCTTACCCTGGATATCTGCCACGCCACAAGAGCATCTCCATTGCCAATTAGGCCACCCACCCACTTGCATCCTTCCCCAGTACAAACCCTATTAGCAATAAACAAACAGTGGAAATGCCAGCCGGTGTCTGGGAAGAGTCCTAGACAACTGCATCCAATTCAGCAGGCACGGGAACAGCTGCCTCAGGCAGTCCTGGTGCAGGGAAGCACCAACCTGGGCCAGGGCATGGCCAGGCATTCCACCAGCCCTGCTGCGGTCCTCTGGCCAGTGTCTGGCTTGTGTCCCCAAGCTGCTTTCAGCATCACCCCAGCACCAAAAGCCTCGGTGTCTGCACAACACAGCACACTGACACGATTCAACACTGTAATAAGGGGCTTTCCCAGCTTCCTAACTTTCCTTCTCCAGGCTTTTGTAGGGAAGCTCCTGCTTGCCACCAAACCCAGCTGGACTCTGCCCAAATGCCCAAGATGCATGTGGCACAAGAAGTACAAATCCCACCCAATGGTGCTTGGATATTTTCATCCCCCATAAGAACTCCCTCTCTGCAAGGCAACCTGAGGCCCTTCCTGCAGCCTGTCCTCAGAGCCCCTGGACTTAGTCAGACCCCAGAACAAGAGCTGGGAAAATTCAGCCCATTAACAGCCCCCACCTGCCACTCTAGAAACTCCTGAAATCACCACCATCACACTTGAACTTCCAGGGACACTCAGGAAAGGGACAGGGACCACCAAGGCCATTCTCCTCCCTGACCCTTTCGTCTAAGGGCTTTCCACCTGGCCCAAACCAGCACTACGATGACTTTTGCACATTGCCATGATGCATAATTAGCTAAGAAATGACCTGCTTCAGTCAGAAGAGAGGAGCCCACGTCTTTCCCCAGCGCAGGAGAGGGCACGCTCTCGCCGTTCACCAGCCCCTGCCAGCAGCTGAGGATGTGCTGATGCAACCACAGTTCATTGTCATGGAGACAAGAAGAGTCTTTGTCTCCAAACCCGGCTTAATAGCTTGGATTAAATCTGCCTTCCCTTTTGGGAAGTGCAGGACAGGGACAGTTGCTCTGTCCCTACTTCCTGATCTTCTGGGCTTATCCACGTGCACCCCAAGCACCCCTATCCTCACCAGTCTGCACCCCACCAGTGCAGGACACATCCTCCTGGCCTCAGCACAGAGGTGCTCTGTGTCACTCCCCAAACCCATCCCAACCCACACACACCCCACCTCAAACAGCCTGGACTCAAATACATTTTCATAGACCACCCACCACCATGTCTCTCCCCTCTTGCAGGTCCCAAGCAGCCAGAAGATCCCCAGTGACCATTTCTCCCAGGGGACCAAAAGCACAGGATCTTCATCGAGGTGAAGTAACAGTAATAATAAATATCTTCAAGGCTGCCCCTTCCCAGCTCCCCAGGGAGAGAAAGAATCAAGCATAGCCAGGGAGCAATCCCTTGCTGTGGGGCAGGCAGGTATGGAGGGGATGGAGGGGCACAGGGACCAGCCTTTGGTCCCAGAAATGTGTGACAGGCACGGCTCGGAGGGGATGACCACACTGCTTACCCTGACAGCACTCCCAGGACAAGGTTGAGGACAAAGAAGGATCCAATGATGATGAGGGGGATGAAGTACAGCCAGTTCCAGGTGGCTCCTAAGGCATCATTGGTCTGGAGGGGAAAGAAAAATAACACGTGTGATATCACCTTCACCACCAGTGACGGGGCAGAGGGAGGGTGTGTTAACTTCAGTGCTCCAGGCCGACCACACCAGGCTCCTCAGGGTGACGTGGCCACGCCTGCCCCACCAGAAGAGCCCTGGCACCCCTCAGCACCCTGCACCAGCCATACTCTCCAGTCTCCAGTCCTCATCAGGCAGGACTGCTCTCCTCCTCCCCCCAAAACCATCCCTGCAGAGACCGTACGAGATGGGTGTAGCTGGAGGTGCAGGGTCCTGCAGCCCAAAACTGGGGTGCTGAGGGCGAGGGGTCATTCTGATCATGTTTTCCCAGCAGTTTGATTCGGGGCTCCCATGCACATCCACCAGGATGGGGCAAAGCAGCCCCACGGCAGCAGGGCCCGCCGAGCACAGATTTATAGGGGGCCTTAAGACCAGGGAAGTTGGCGTCTAAAGAAGAGGCAGCCAATGTCTGTCCCTTCATGCATGGTGGGGAGCCTCTACACAGGCTTTTTGCTGCTGGCATCATCACTAACACCTTCCAGTCACCCTCCCACCACGGGTACGTCCCCCAAAGCCAAGGAGCTGAGACCAGATGGGAGCTCTGAGCGCAGGGTGCAGCCCGACAGCTGCAACGGCTCCTGATGAGCCCTGCTCAATACCTCCAGACATTAATTTACCAGAGGTTTTAATAAAGCAGTGCCCCTCTGTCCCTCCCAGGCGCCTCCCAGGCCCCATTTGTCCTCTGGTGTCAGGCACGGTGCACATGACGCCGGGCTGAGGGTGATGCGGCAGAACGTGACTGTCTGGGGGAGGTGGTATCAATCTTCTTGCAATGAAAGACTCTTTCTCTTTTCTCTCTCTCTTCCCCCCTCTCCCTGTGCTAATTAAGCCCTCATCTTCATCTGAGTCATTGGCACCACGTCTCCTGGTCGGCCAGTGCAGGAGCTGAGGCAAGGCTCTGCAACGGGAGAAGCGCGGTTCCGAGGAGGAAAGAAAGTCACCGTGCCGGAGCCTTCCTCAGTGGGATCTTCAGCTGGCTGTCCCCATGGCCCTGACACCGAGCCCAGGGCAGGCAGGGTGACACCGGCACACCCCAGCACGGGCCCTGACCACAGCACTGGCACAGGGGACAGCGATCTCGGTGACAAGGAGCACCTGGCACACAGCAGCCACAAGGGCTCTGGAAGCATCTGGAAGGACTCGCTGCTCTCCTCCTTTGGTGCTAGGGAAACCACACACATCTTCTCAAGATCCTGCTCTTTCAAGAGCCCCATTTCACACCCAGCCCTTTTCTTTAGGGAGAAGCAAGCACAGGGAGGAAGGAACGATGCAGGGAAATCCCAGAGAGCCAGTGTTCACCACAGCCCTCCAGAGATACCCAGGCCACCGCGCTCTGCTCTGACAGCACCAGCTCCCATGGGCATCAGTCTTCAAGGCATCGTGCAACCCTCAGCCCAAGCTTGGCTGCACTTCAGCTTCCTGCCGAGATGCCACGGAGTACCTGTCACTCATGTCAGGACTGCTTGCCTTTGAAACTGGCTCCTGCCCAAAAAACACAGGCTTTCCCCGAGGTCCGTGTCACAGGGAATGCAAAACAGATGAGGTCCTTTCCTAAAGGAGAACAAGACATCTTCCCCCAGAACTGGGCCATCACCACCCCTTTTTAGCCACCTCAACAGGAGAGAGAGAGGGAAATGGGCAGTTTCCTCAGGGTTATCAGTGCCCAGACCACCTCTTCCCTCTCCATTTTTCAGTCACAGCAAAGCTGGTGACACCGGGGACTTGCAGCGGGGAAAGCTGAGGCAGGGGCTTGGCAGGACTGCAGTGGCATGGGCTGACTGTGATCCCAACCTCTGTGCATTTGAGTGCCTGGCTCACCTGGAGGTGGAGGCAAAGGGGGTTGGAGAGATTTTTAAAGGGATCGGGGAGGTCACAGCACCACTCGCACCCAGCACCACTGCAAGAGGGGCAGTGCTGGGGCAGAGGAGGAGATGAGGAGCTCTGGTCATGCACCCACAGACTCAAGGACACAGCACTGGCCACAGTGAGCTCAGGGATGGTCCCAACCACCCAGGCTGCCACCAGCAGCCTCAGGAACAGCACTGCCACCAGCAGCCACATAGGTCCTCCTGGCTGGTGCCAGCTTTGCTGGCGTCCCCCAGCCCCAACATGAAATTTCTCAGGGAACATCCCAATGCTCCCCACAAACCCAGGAACTGGTGATGCCCAGTCTGGATTCAGTAGCTCCAGACCATCATCTGGTACTTGCTCAGCCATTCAGACTGCCAAAACCTCACTGTCTTCACTGGAAACCTCCTCAAGCAGATGCTCCAATGGCTTCTGTAATTTCCAGCCTAAATTTATTTGTGGTCATTTTCTGTACCACACCGTTCTTTTGCCAGCACTGGCCTTTGGCTGAAATAGCTCCTTTCCTTCCTGTTTCCATCCTGATCTATTTCTGGACAGCAATCACAGCCATCTCCAGCCTCTGCTTTGCTGGCCAAAGCAAGGTTCTTCCACTTCTCTCTTGCCCAACTGGCTTTCCTGCCCTGTTTTATCCAGTAGCCCCTTCCCTGCCCCAGTCCAGGCTCAGTTCATCGTTCCTGGACACAGGAGACCTGAGTGAGCAGTTTGATGGGTCACACTCCATCCCTGCATGATGCCACGGAGACCTTACCACCCCACCTGCTTCCCACCATCCTCCCTCCTTGTTTGTGACACCCCTGCCCTGCAGCCACCTCGTGGTCACCCCAATGTCACCCTCTCACCCTCTCCTCCTCCACGCCGCTGCTTCCCAGCCAACAAGACCTGAGCTCCAAGGAGAGATCTTTGCTGCTCCTCAGCAAGTGCTTGGCTTTCCATTTCTCACTGTGTCCCACATCTCTTCCTCCAGCCCTCAAATGACTCCCAGCCCAGATGGCAGCCTCTGTCCCTCCAGCTCTGGGGAGCCAGCGGATGCTGGAGTCAGGAAAGCCTGGGACGCATGCCCATGGACTCCACGAGTCAATGACATCCCCTATGTCCCCTCAACACCATCCCAGCACTGCTCACTTCCCCGCCAGCCTCACAGAGCTCCTCACCCCCTTCCCCTCTCCCCCTCTCCGTTACCACTTTCCCACAGCACACCCTTTACTACAAGGAGCAGCTCCACGACGTTTCCAGGCCTGCGATGCCAGGTTAGCCTGGCGTGACCTACCTTTGACAAACCCGTGACTCATTTTCCTCTCTTGCCTCCCAAACCTGTTCCGAAATGCGATCGAGGTCAGCCTCGCAGTCCTATTCCTGCCTGCCTTACTTTTCCTCCCCTCCTCCCCCCCCGCTTTTAAATATAGGCATCGCATTCGCTATTCTCCAGTCAGATGGTGCCTCCCCCAACTCGATGGAGATGTTAAAAATACTTGCTACCAGACCTGCCATTTCATGTGCCAGCTCCCTCCGAGCTTTGGGGGGGAAGCCATCCCAAGCACCCAGGCTGGTGGGTGCGGTGGTCTCAGCCTTGGGCTTCCATGTTGGTCCTGCCCTCATCCCCGGTGTCA